>JAJOZX010001856.1:450000-615000 GCA_023014485.1 Bathynomus jamesi
CCACAAACTGGATGCAAAGAATGGTCCCCGTTCAACTACTACCCAGATCCTAATGTTGCTTAACTTCGCTAACCGACGGGAACAGTGTTACGACATTAGCCACGAAGCAGCCCGCCAAAACGGAATAAAACTAAAGAGGAGTTTTGAAACCATATATACAGTATATACACCGGTATTCTTCCCTACTTAAATAGTATATAGTAGGGATGTATCGAATACTAAAATACTAAAATTCGGCCGAATACAGAACAGTAGTTTTATTTAGGTTATTAGGCATCAAAGTAAAAAATTTAATAGAATTATTAGCTAAGCCTACAAGAATACAAATACAAAAGATTTGAAATTTTGTAATTTCCCATCTTCTCCCGCAAGGGTGGGATTGGGAAGGGTTATGCTACGACTTCTTCAACAAAAAACTGCAGTTGTTGCATACTCCTTGGACTATGACATACCAACCCTCAATAACCACCAGTGGACTCTTATTCGGCGTGTTGTAAAGCTTTTTAGCCTATGTGAAAAATTAACGAATGACTTTTCCTCTGATTCTTCTTGTCGTTTCACAGTGTCTCTCCGTGTAACAGGTCTCGTGGTATTTTTGCGTAACATAACTGATAATGCTGGTATTCATACTATGAAAAACGATTCAATAGAAAATTTACAGAATCGCTTCAAGCAGTGGAAGATAGACATTACTTGCATGATTGTTTAGGTTTTAGACCCTTGTTTCAAATTTGCTTGCATTACAGTGCCTGAGTTTGTAAAACAGGAGATAATCACTGTGTCTGCATTACCTAATGCTAGTCCTACACGTAATATAACTCATGGCGATGAAGCAACTGCTTTTGTATCACGAGAAGCGTAAGAAACCTCGAAAAAGGAGCCGAAGGTTGCTTTATGGAGCTACTTCGATGAGGTTGCTACGTTTTCACAATCAGATGTGACTCCACCTATCAAAAGTAGCCAGCAAAATTGTCAAAAAGAATTAGATACCTAATACCTATTCAAAGGAGTCGTAACACGAACCCTCTTGACTGGTAGCGCCATAATAGCGAAAGATTCCAAAAACTATTAGTACTTGCTCGCAAATATCTCACCATGCTACCCACAAGTGTATGAAGTGAACGACTTTTCAGTTCTGCGAAAAATGTAATTACCAACGCACGTAGTCGTATAACTCCTGATGCTGCTGAATAACAAATTTTTCTACACGGTAATCTACTTGCCTTAAATTTTAATTATTAGGTTTTATTTTTGCGATAATTATCATTACTGCCTTTTCATTTTTTTGGATTTGTTTGTAATTATTTTTTAAATAGAAAAAATACATTTTAAGTTCAAGTTCCTAAATCGCATTATTTACCCTAATTATCAAATATTCGGTATTCGGTTAAAAACATAAAAACTATTCGGTCGAATATCGGATACCAAATATCCTAATTTTTTACAGAATACCGAGTAATCGGTACATCCCTAGTATATAGCCTTTCTTTACTAAGATAACCTTGAATGTTTAATTACGCTGTAATGCCTCTAAACAACAACGATTCCTTCATATTTGAAGTTAAAAGCCAATTTTTAGGATTGTACACAAAATACAACCGATGTCAGTTGTTCATAATGCAACATAACAACCTTGTACTTAAAACACAAAATATGTCACTTTGGACACTTACGAAAGTAATCATTATTTTCAGGTTGAAAAAACAAATGAAACATTCCTAATTTTAGTTGTTTTTCTTTATATCTCTTCTGTATTGGTTTATTGTTTTTTTTTCTGTAATTTCCTCCTTATGAACTTCTGCTGTACTTAATTGTGCATAGTGAGACTATTAACATTAAAGGTCAATTGTTTCAACTCGGATAACGGGTCAAGGGAAACACATTCCATAAGATTCTTTTGTCAACTAAAGGTCTCATCTCCTCTACTTGACTTTCTCTTAACAAAAATTTGACATGTTAGCGTGTCGAAATCGAATTGGAATACACTATAGTATACACTATAGTTTTCCGTAGACGCTTTGCCCACATCCAATATGAAAGTACAAATTGTGATATAATTGGTAATTTATTTGAACATAAAATATCTATGATATGTAAATGTAAAAATAAATTAGTTACTCTTCCGTTCAGTAAGGCAGTAAGGGTTCAGTAAGGCACCAGCAAAACATTTAAATGTGTCCATTGGAGACGTTTACGTTTTCAGAGTTTTATATTCAGTTATTTGTACCCCTTTTACAACAGCGTTCACTTTACGATACCTATACCTTACTTTTTATATCAGAAATAAAAATATCAACTTTATCGCAATGCTTATCTTAACTTTCGACTTTTAAGTTAAAGAAAAATTAAAATATGCAAATACTACAGCAATGTTAATTGTCCCCTGGAATGTATGATATATGTTGAAAATTTGACTCATTCTTTTCATTATTCAAGTTCTCAACTTCTTAAACGTAGGGAAGTATTAATATCAACTGGAAAAAGCTACAGAAAAAATACCAGAGATCAATACCCCAAATTTGGTTCCATGACCTTCGTATTTACAGCTGCTAAATTTTCCCTTGAAGAAAAAATAATTTTTATATGAAAATGAATGTCAACAAACAGTATTAAGGTCCCTGTGCATACACGTAAATACGTGTGTTTATGTATTTTTCCATGAGGATTTGTGTATTTCTGTTTACAGTACATGAAAATGCATATCAGAGCACAGATGATATTATCTAAAAATCTAACATTATACACACACACTGTGTATATATATATATGTATATATATATGTGTGTGTGTGTGTGTGTGTGGGATGAATGTCACAATTAAAAACGTGAAATGAATTAATGATTTTTTTTGTGGGTTTGCATTATAAAGGGTGATCCAGAGAAATGGGACCCAAAAGAAACCCCTGTAACTCTTAAAGTATAAGTCCTTTTATAAAATCATACGCATCATTCGAAAGAGGATAGTTACAAGTTTGTACAGGATTGTATAGGTTTTGACAATACAAGACAAGATAAGATACAAAACAAAATAAAAGTGTTAGTTAAAACTAACCCTTCAAGATGACTGCATGGACTGTGGAACAGCTGCGTTTCATAACTGAGCAATATTATGAGCATGAAAGAAGTGTAGTTTCAGCTCAAAGATCTTTCAAGACAAATTTTCAGATGTCAAAATCACCTTCTAAGAGCTGAAACTACACTTCTTCCATGCTCATAATATTGCTCAGTTATGAAACGCAGCTGTTCCACAGTCCATGCAGTCATCTTGAAGGGTTAGTTTTAACTAACACTTTTATTTTGTTTTGTATCTTATCTTGTCTTGTATTGTCAAAACCTATACAATCCTGTACAAACTTGTAACTATCCTCTTTCGAATGATGCGTATGATTTTATAAAAGGACTTATACTTTAAGAGTTACAGGGGTTTCTTTTGGGTCCCATTTCTCTGGATCACCCTTTATTTATATATATATATATATATATATATATATATATATATATATATATAAATCTTAGCGTGTGAGTGTAAATGATTGTTGTACGTAAGATTCAAATCTTTAGTTCAGAATCCTATAATGCTGATCACACTGTTGACTTCAAAGTAATAAAAATTAACAAATTCAACGATAAAGAAGGAATAAATCGCAGTGTCAAGGAACAACCGTTATTCATACACGTAAAATACACGAAGTCATCGGATAAACCAAGAATTTTTATTGCCTTTAAAAGCAGTTAAAATATTAAGTCTACATTTTTGGGGGAATTTGTATTACTATAATTTAGGTTTGTTACTTTACACTTTAGTACATGTTTCAACGTGTTTGTATTCAATGATGCCATTTTTTTTATTAAAAATATAAAGAAATAGTTTCACTTTTGAAATTATAGCAGTTTATTTCTCTGAAGCCATTTCCAACTATTCTATATTTCACACACACACACACACACACACCACACCACACACACACACCACACAACACATATATATATATATATATATATATATATATATATATATATATATATATATATATATATCCTTATTCCTTCTTTTCCTGTTTTTGTATAATTATCTCGTTAAAACAATTTCTCTGTAATCACTTTTATATAACTGCTTTCTCTCTCTCTCTCTCTCTCTCTCTCTCTCTCTCTCTCTCTCTCTCTCTCTCTCTCTCTCTGTGTGTGCGTGTGTGTGTATTGTCAGTTAAGAAGCAAGAAATGTTGAGCAACATGACTTCCTTACAGTCCTATTCACCGAGTCAGAGTAATAAAAATAATGTGATATTTTAATTTCAAAAAATCATTTCTAAGAATACACAATATATATATATATATATATATATATATATATATATATATATATATATATATATATATATATATATATATATATATATATATTACTTCTAGAAAATCTGAACAAACAACACTTGCATAAAATCCCTATCATAAAGTCAACTTGTATAAGGTCGAGGGTGAATTTATTAGATTCTATCCATTCATGCATGCCATATATATACACACAGGATAAACTGTCATATTAAAAAAAAGTAAGGGGACTAGAGCTCCCAAACTTCATAGATGCTTAACTTAGCATGTTGTTCGTCTTAATTGAGAAGTTGCTTGATGTGTCCCCCTTCCTGCTCAACGCAGTCCTCCAAACGTGGACGCCACTGATCAATGCACCTGTTTACATATCGTTGAGACATCTTCTCCCAGCCGAGCAGAATTCTTTCCCCATAGTTCATCTATGTCTCTTATATTGGTACCAGGGATGTAAACTTTGGACTTCAGTGCTTCCCAAACATCATAATCTAGTGGTAAAAGATCGGGGCTACTAGCCGACCACATATTGGATTCGATAAAATCCAGTGTTTCGTTCTCAAGGAATGTAACAGTTTGGCGTGCTCTGTGAGCAGGGGCTCCATCTTGTTGGAAAGTATATCTTTCACCACTAATTCGTCGAATTTCAGTTAGATAGAGTGGCATAACATTTGAATATACTTTCCAAGAAGATGGAGCCCTTGCTCACTGAGCACGCCAAACTGTTACATTCCTTGAAAACGAAACACCGGATTTTATCGAATCCAATATGTGGCCGGCTAATAGCCCCGATCTTTCACCACTAGATTATGGTATTTGGGAAACCCTGAAGTCCAAAGTTTACATCCCTGGTACCAATATAAGAGACATAGATAAACTATGGGGAAAGAATTCTGCTCGGCTGGGAGAAGGTATCTCAACGATATGTAAACAGGTGCATTGATCAGTGGCGTTCATGTTTGTCGGCCTGCGTTGAGCAGGAAGGGGGACACATCGAGCAACTTCTCAATTAAGACGAACAACATCTATGAAGTTTGGGAGCTCTATTCCCCTTACTTTTTTTAATATGACAGTTTACCTCTAAGGAGTCACTTTGTTTTACCCACCCTCTATATATATAACAAGGGTACAAAACTCTACAGGGGTACAAAATGCTGCAAGTTAAACAGATAACACCAAATCCACAAGTCAGGGATCTTGGAGTAATAATGTCGTCGGATGTCGGATGCAGAATTCAGAGAGCACTATAACATCAAAATTACAACGGCTAGAAAAATAATGGGAATCATCTGGAGGATCTTCCGCAGCAGAAAAGCAAACATCATGCTCAAATTATGAAAGAGTCTAGTCCTACCAATAATTAAGTATTGCTCAGTAGTCACAAGCCCATACAGAAAACGAGACATTGCGAACATTGAAGCTATACAAAGGACTTTTATATCTAAGATAGAGGAAACGGAAGGTGAAAACTACTGATCTCGACTACAATCACTGAAACTCTACTCTCTCGAAAGAAGGCGCGAGCGGTACACAATAATATACATATGGAAAATACTTGAAGGCTCTGTCCCTAACCTTAGAAATGAACTAGAAACACACTGGAATGAAAGAAGAGGCAGATTTTGTACGGTCCCAGCTGCGGTGAGACAAGGGGCCATGAAAACGAGGATGGAAAATACCCTCGGAATACGAGGCCCAAAGCTTTTCAGTGTCCTACCAAAAGAAGTGAGGAATCTCCAGCACACCAACCTGAATAAGTTCAAGAACTAGCTGGACAGATTCCGGTGCAAAGTCCCTGACCAGCCATGCGTGGCTGGCTACGAGGGCAGGAGGAGATCAGACAGCATTTCCCTCCTTCACCAAATCCCGTAAATGAGGCGGGATGCTGCAGAGGGGTCGACCGTAGGTCAATCCTGAACCGTCGTTGAACTCACCTAAATAACCTAAAGATATATATGTATATATATATATATATATAAACTCAGAATGGTCCCCACGTGCCCACGTTGGGCTTTCCATCTTGAAAAAGAAAAACTATAGTATTTGTCATTTATCATTACTTGTTCGAACTATAGTGGATGTAATTTCCCAGGAGAGTTTCTTGTTCCATGCACGGTCTGTGTTTAATATATATATATATATATATATATATATATATATATATATATATATATATATATATATATATATATATATATATATATATATATATATATATATATATTCTATTTTCAAATATAAAGTAACTGGTACATTTTAATTATTAAAATAAAACGTTATTACATTTTTAAAGAAAATTTGTGTTTGATAACCATGAACTATTTTAGACAAATGAAAGAGAAAGTGTGGTAGGAGCCAAGATGTTCATCACAATACCAGACCAGCTGAAGCTGAAAAGTGATCTTTGTAAACGAAGATAAGCGAACATTTAAGAATTTTGGAAGTGGAGACTTAGAAGGCAAAATAATAATAATAACTGGGAATGAATTCTTAATTAAAGAAGAAAGTTTGAATGCTTATCACACTCAGAGACTTCAATGCTTCCGTATAAAGTGATCTAATCCTAATTAACAGTTTGTTAATGTTTACAAATCGATTTAAGTATTAGTTAATATTTCTCATTAGTTTTCTCTACAGTTAAGCGTTTACACGTATAACCCATCTCGCGGAATCTAGTTGTGTGATTAAAGAATTTTGTGTAGTTTGTTCACTGAATAAAAACTAGATTTAATAACGAGTGAAAGGACAGTTTATTGTTGTAATTATAAAGGAAAACTTCTTCAAGAAATCTTGCGCAAAACACGAAACAAATTTAAGTTTGTCCCTAACAGAAAAACATTCCCGACCGTGTTGAACCAAAGATTGATGCATAGATAAACGAGGAATCTAAGTCTTTCCTAAAAAAAAACTAGCAATTAATGAATTTAAAACCAATTAATGCAAGTTAATAATAGCAGATGGCCCTCAGTCAACGATTCCAATGACCTTGCATTGAAACCCACGCTCTTTCCTTCACGGTTCTACCAGCGTCCCACACGGCACATTTTCATCATTCTACATTCACAGCCATTTCTAGAACTCCTTTGAGTCATAGGTAGAGCCAGGTGACGCCCAGGATCCTTTCCATTAAGTCGAAGCATATACTATTCTTCTTCCTTATAACATAAAAGTCTTTTCTATGATGTGCATTATAATGTGTAGACCCGGTCGATATATATCAGTATAATAATTAATTTAAGACTGAATCAGTATTGATGTATTCACATTCACATGCATAACTCTCTCTCTCTCTCTCTCTCTCTCTCTCTCTCTCTCTCTCTCTCTCTCTCTCTCTCTCTCTCTCTCTCTATATATATATATATATATATGGGATGAATTTCACGATTAAACACGTAAAATGAATGAATGATACAAACCCACAGGGAAAAAGAAAAATTATTCCAAGGCCTTTCGTGTATCCAAAAGTACACCTCGTCACTAAAAGTGACCCATATTTGGTTTCTCTCATGATATCCTTTCGCTTATTTTAGTTTTTACGACTCCCCATCACTCCCATCCCCCCCCCCGACTTCAAAAAACTTGACTTACTGTAAACTTTAATTTATAATTTATTTATTGAAGCAATTATTGCCAGTTAACATTTTAAGCCAAACGAGTTGTTTTAACTTAGAAAGTTTTTAGAATCTAATAAAATCACAATCACAAAAATTGGTTGCAACTGCTTCAATTTAAAATTACTTTATTCTAAATTACTTATTTCGAAATTAATATATATATATATATATATATATATATATATATATATATATATATATATATATATATATATATATATATAGTAAAGATAAAGAGGGTACGAGATTAATCGTATTCGGAAATATAACAAGTACGTTAATGGCAGATGCACGAAAAATTCACACTAAATTTATGACACACTTTCAAACAAATTTTAAATGGAGAATCACCACGAAAAGAAAAAAGAAAATGTTTCATCACATTTCGATTGCATCGTAATCCCATTTTCATCGTCTTCTTGATTTGGCAAATTAAGTCGCTCAACTATTTAAATTAATTTTTTAGGCTCGAATATTTGTGTAATTTCGTTACCTCAGAAAGTGAAATGCCGCTTTTGCATTATTGTTCAACAGATAATTTTATGCAGAAATTAACTCACAGATGTTCAGATAAGCGGATAATTTCTTATAATCAAGAACCTAATTAATTTAAAATATTTTTAGGATTATTATTATTATTATTACTATTATGTATTACTTTTGAAGAATTAAAATTCTTAAGTTGTAGAAATTATTACGACTGGCATTATTACTCTTATTAATATTATTATTATTATTATTATTATTATTTGGCACTCTCTCGTACCACTTCTTTGAAAAAGTAATTATCGGAGCACCTGTTTTACTGTTTTTTATTGATTCGTCAGTAAACTTCGCCACTCGATTCTCAAATTAAATTAATTCTTATTTCCGTCATACTGGAAAACTCGTCTTAAACAGCAAAAACTGCATTGCACAAGCTGAGCTGTTCTCGGGTTCGGTCAACCAGTTTGTTTATTACGAAAAACACGACAAATATTAACAACTATTTATTATTATTACTAATTATATTTATCTCATATAAACACACGATATTTTCTCCTCAAGTATATATATATGCTGAGTATGACTTACCTTTGAGATATGCTTGTCTATATGATTCCGCCAAATGGTATTGCCGGAGCGGGACACAACGGCTTTCTGATCAATCCATTTTGATACCCACTGTCTAAGCCCGCGTCATGACACTTGAATTTAAAATTTCACTGAGTTTCAACAATCTCCAAATTGTTTCGGTCATGCACATTTTTATCGTTGTTTCCCAAATAGGTCCTTTTTGGCAGATGTGAAATAATTTAAAATTATTGCTGTTAAATGTCTGTACTTAATATTCATCTTTTGGGATATGGTCAGCACGAATTAAGAATACTTTCTGAATTTCAGATGTTTTCGCTTAGATTTGAATTAAAGTGTAAATTTTAATGAATCATTTATTTCCTATCATACCCCAGAATATCGAAAGGGCACAAGAAGAGATGGCGTTAGGTCATGACGCCCACAGCGGACACTCCAAGGTAATATTATGAGCTCAGAATACTGGTTAGGATGTCCAACCTCAACGTTCGTTTTCTGGAATCACTTTTGGCAAAGTCATTAACCAGACTTCTGATGACAAAATCAATTTAATTAATTAACATTTAGTCTACCATATACACATTGAAAACTGTAGATCATACAGTATGCCTAATGAGTAATTCACATACATATATAAAATTAAGTTCAAAACGACAGGTAAACGTATATTGCATGACACAAATTCAGTTTCATTATTTTTAAGTGGGTGGAAGTGGAAGTTTAAAAAGTGAAGGTGTGTGTGTGTGTGTGTGTGTATATATATATATATATATATAGGGGCCTCTCTCTCTCTCTCTCTCTCTCTCTCTCTAGATATATATATATATATATATATATATATATATATATATATATATATATATATATATATATATATATATTGATTTTATTGAAATTTTTCTCAAGCTAATTATGATAATATTAGTTAAAATGCTTAGTCGAGTATACCCATAAAAGAAAGGTGCTGACAGTTCTGGCGTTTCACCATATTATCACTATCACAAATATTACAAACCTTAATCGTAATGCTATCCTTTACTTATGGTTAAATTTACAATATTTCATTAAACTACTTGATAATAGCGTTATGTCATCCTCATACATCATATGTACATACGTATTCAAAGCATTATAGTGGAGAAGATCGTAAATACCAATCGAACACGGAAGTACTCCATGGGGAACGCTAGAAAGAAGAGAGGAAGTGCTGGAACTCCCATTTCTCCTCTCACTTCAAGAGCCTCGGAGTCCCCTCGGGAGGGAACCATAAATGTTCCCAGTTTTGGCTCCCCGCTGCCGATACCGAGAACGCAGACCCGGGCAGTGGGGCTGGATCTGCTACCGTCCATTCGAGATGTTCTGGGCCTCTGCCTCATTCACTTTTCATAAACTTCTGCAACATTGGTGGCCTTTCCTCAAATTTTCAATCTGTTGAACACCACATCTCCTCATCTAAACCTCACCTTCTCTTCTTCACTGAAATTCAGGTGTATGGGACGACTGATAGCAACATCTTTTCTGTACCCTCTTACTTTCTCTCTACGGGATAGTCAAAAAGTCCCTATCTATTTTGCTGAAAAAAAATAGTATTTTAGGATAAAAATGTAGTAACATAATTAGATGCATCTTTATTTATCAAGCTTAGGTCTAAGATTTGACCTGAGCACCATCACTGTTTCTGCAAATCTGAAATCTGTCCACTGCATTGCGGAACACATTCTCAAGTATCTCGGGGGTTATTTTAGCGACTGCCGCGACTATGCAGATTCGCAGACCCTGCAGTTCTGTAACTCTTGTTCAGTAAACCTCAGATTTATAAAGCTCCACGCAAACAAGTCTAATGGTGTTAAATCCGGAGATCGTGCTGCCCAGGGTCTGTTTCCACAACGTTCAATCCAGCGATTTGGTAGGAGTTCATCAAGGTACGGCCGAACGATGTTTGCATAGTGACATGGAGCTCCATCTTGTTGAAAGACAACAGTGTCGAGAGTGCCATCTGAACGAAGCTGGGGTTCAAGAAAGTACTAAAACATGTCAAGATAAATTGGCCCTGTTACCGTAGCTTCTGCAAAGAAAAAAGGTCCGTAAATCTTCGATCTTGTCATACCCAAGCAGACATTAACTTTAGGAGAATCTCTCTCCTATTCGTAGAACTCGGTTGGTTTTTCACTAGTCCAGTTACAGCAATGTATGTGAAATGCATGTGTGGAATGTCGCCTCATTCCTGAAAAGAATGTGGTTTAATAAGTTTCCGGTTCTACTTCTTGCATATCTCTCTGACTCTTGGTCATCCTCCTTTTGGGGATTTTGGTTAAACTTTTACTTTTGCGCGAGACATATCAAAAGCTTTTGGTAGAGTCTGACACAAATCATTAATTTCGAAACTGCCCTCCTTCGGTTTCTATCCTTCTGTCTGCGCCTTCACCTCTAATTTCCTTTCTGGTCGATCTATAGCTGTGTTTGTAGATGGCCACTGTTCTTTTCCTAAAGCTATTAACAGTGGTGTTCCTCAGGGTTCTGTCGTGTCACTCACTCTTTTCCTTTTATTTATCAATGATCTTTTAAGTAGCACTCCCTGTCCTATCCACTCGTATGCCGATGATTCCACTTTTCACCTCTCCACCCGCTTTACAGTGTCCCTCACACCAGTCACTCCATGATTCGCGTAAGACGGCTATGGAGTACCTGACCTCTGACCTTTCTGCTATCTCTGACTGGGGCAGAGAAAACCTTGTAGCTTTCAATGCCTCAAAAACTCAGTTCCTCCATCTGGCTACTCGTCACAATCTTCCACACGACTATCCCCTTACCTTCAACAATACACAACTCAATCCTTCCTCTTCTCTTAACATTCTTGGCGTTTCCTTTTCTCGTCATCTTTTCTGGAAAGATCACATGTACTCTGTTTCCAAAACAGCTTCTAAGAAGTTAGGTGTGTTGTACTGCCTCCGCAGTTTCTCCACCCATACTTTGTTGCTGTCTCTGTATAGGGGTCTTGTCCGCCCCTGTTTAGAGTACTTTTCTCACGTGTGAGGTGGCTCAGCACACACAGCCGTACCTGACCTGGTGGAATCAAAGTCTTTTCGTCTCATCACTTCCCGGTCTCTTACTCACTGCCTTCAATCCCTCTCTGTTCGCCTGAATGTTGCCTCACTCTCTCTTTACTATTGGTATTATAATGGACACTGCTCTTCTGAACTTTCTAACTGCATACCTCCTCCTTTAAGGAGAGCACGCAGTGCCCGACTTTCTGCGCATTCTCATACCTTTACTCTCCAACTCTCTAACGCAAGAGTTAATCGGTACTTTCAGTCTTTCATCTACTCAATCGGTAAACTCTGCAACAATCTTTCTCAATCCATCTTTCCCCTTGTCTCTGACCGCCAATCTTTCAAGTGTAGAGTGTCCAGCATATTGAGAACCCTGAACTTTGATTTTGGCTCTCTTCTTTTTCTATGGGAAAGGGGAGGCGCTTTTGCGGGCATTCGCCCATGGCCCCTCCTTCCTGCTTAAAAATAAAAGTACGAAACCGATTTCGAATGCTTCCTTAAGCTGTAACGATTAAAAAGAAACTAAACTTGAAAACAAATCCTAACGAAATGGATGTCACACTTTTTTCTCAGTTTTTTCCAAGTCATGATTAAGGCCATCCGTAGCGAACTATAGAAAATTTTTGCCACTCCACTTATATTGATGCTCGTTTGATCCAATTTCAAAATTAGTGTTGCAACATTTTTTCATGTTTTTCTAAGTTCAAGAAATTGTTGAGAATGGTGGGCAACACGTGGGCGGATGAGAATTTCTCAAACCTTTTTCTGACTTCAGTTCGCTTCTTGTGTGTATGTAATGAATTTTGTGCGCGTGCAATGTGTGCGTACACGCATAAATGTACGCCCATATTTCAAAATATTTATATTTAGTATAAAATGTTATTTTTGCCATTGCAAAAACTTTAAATATTAACGTAACGCACATTAATCAAACCTCTTAACCTTCCGTCGAATCCAATCTAAATCTGCAGACTGATATAACCTTCATCTAATAAATCTGTTCTTATTTATTCGAAAGAACTGTCTATAAAACATGCCTTCGAAACGCAGTATTGGATTAAGGACATTCACACCCAAAGCATTTCTTTCACTTTGTTTACACACACACACACACACACACACACACACACACACATATATATATATATATATATATATATATATATATATATATATATATATATATATATATATATATATATATATATAAGTTGTATGTTTGGAAGTGTTGCGTCAAAGCTTTGCGTAGGCGTAAATAACATTTTGTTCATACGTAACCTTTAAATTTCTTTTCCCATTAAAAAAATAGACGACATTTAAACGCAAGCAGGAATAATTGTCTTTAATATTATACCCTAAAATACACAAAAACGAGGAAGCATTTATTGGTTGTCAATTGTCTAATTAAATAAATAAATCGATGACGAAATGAAATAGTTAATTAGGGAAAAGAACTCTTTCTATAAGAGTATAAGTTTTTGTTTTCTGACTTGAATTTTAAAGTGTGTGTATATATATATATATATATATATAAGCAGCATCCTGAATGGCTTATCAATATAGAGTTGATATAATGAAAAGAAATGTTTCATTCTATACTAAAGTTAACGAGGGGGAGAAATTTCAAACACGTCACTCTTATTAGAAATGTTAATGCAGAGCAACATAATGAAAATTGTGTGCAAAAACTTGTCAGTATTTATAGCTATATTATATAGGATATGAATTCTTATAAAGAATTTTGATTCAAGGGTAACATGCCAGTACGGTACCCCGTACCCATTTTGGCTTTGCCTAAAGTTCTCGATGAACGAAGAATTTCCCAAGAAACTACCTAGTGGGGCATTTGCTGTGGGCAGCAATAACCTTTTCAAGTAGTCTTTTTTTATTTTGATATTCGTAATATCATTTTCATAAAGAGGTACAATTTGGGTCTTTATTGTGTAAATTTTCTTATTCATTATATGAATGACATTATTATATTGTAATACATGTTTTAACTATTAATAATACTTATTTACTTATTTATTTATTTATTATTATTAATTAATAACAACTAGCTACTTATTTTTAATAAGTGCCCAGTAAAGCCTAAAGCTTAAGGGCCAAATTAAATAAAATAAATAGTCGAGCTTCACAATTATTCATGTCATTGTAAATTGAAAAAATGTATTTATTTTATTATTATCAATGAAGGTTATTATATTCTATTCTATTCTTTATAATTATATTCGACTCTTGAAGTATCAACTTTCATGAGTCAGTATGCCATGTGAAACCAATGGTTTCTCGAAAGTTTTAGGAAATAGAGAAAATTCTGGATGAAAATTTACGCAGAACAGCTAAGAACCATAAAATCGCTATTAGTGAAGTACACTGCAATCGAAAGTACGACTTTGCCAAATACGTACACAACATTCGTGGTTATAAATATTGCAATATCTTGGTTTCGGGTAAAAAAAATTAGTAATTTTCCAAAATGATCACTTTTTATATTGATTTTGCAGGTTTCACGCGGGTGATATGACTCGCAGTTAAATTTTAATAACGAAACACATCGTATTTGCAGTTCTAAAATACGTATGTGTCGGTATTGCATCTCGTATAACCTCCTCTTTCTTTTACAAGGTATTTTAATTCTTTTGTTCTAAATATTTCAAAGAATGTAGTTTCCATATCATTCTACACTGACTTCGAGAATTTAGGTTAATTTTCTGGTAGAAGGCGATGCATGAACTTTTTCCAAAATAAGTTCCCAGGTTTGCTTTCTTTGCAAATTCCTCATCATGACAAAATGATAAAATAACACGGTCTGCATGAAAATCGATTTCTTTATTTTGAGTTGTGATTCTGAAGCAGTTCGCTGCGCTGAATTCAAAAATGCTACCAGTTGTTTTCTATCACCCACAGTTTTAAAGTTATTAGCAAAACAATTTTGGGGCGTTTTGTAATTTTTTACCTTTATTATCTTTAATTAATTTCGTTTTTTCATATTTTTCAGATAGATAATTCTAACATTACGTCTTTAAAATTTTAATAATGGCTTCTAGAGGATGTACCCATAGTCCAGACACATTTTGTTATATTTGTGGTCGGTATGTTGTTGTAAAACAAAGGACAAATGTAACGACCTTCATTAAGAGAGCTTATCATGCTTATTTTGGAATTAAATTAGGAGATCAAGACAAAAGTTGGGCTCCACACAAGGTTTGTCTTACGTGTGTTGCGGCACTAAGGAATTGGAGCAAAGGTAAAAAGAAAAGTTTGCCATTTGGGATCCCTATGGTATGGCGCGAGCCTAGAAACCATACCGACGACTGCTACTTCTGTTCTTGCAATGTTAAAGGTTATAATGCAAAGAATAAAGAGAGCCTTCAATACCCAAGTCTTCCATCTGCAATAAGGCCGGTACCCCATGGTCCAGAAGTTCCTATTCCCCGCCCACCCGAGAGTCTGGATCAATACAATTCAGATTCTGATTCAGCTCCAAATCCAGACAATGATGATGTTTATGAACAACCAACAGCTGACCGAGATCCTAAACCATTAACCCAAGCCGAACTAAATGACTTAGTCAGGGATTTGAATCTGCCTAAGGACTCTGCAGAACTTTTGGGGTCTAGATTGCAGGAGAACAATTTATTGGCATAAGTCCTGAAATGTTTGCAAGTAAAGAAGGTAAATATATTTTGTTTCTTTCAGTTATTTTTTATTTTTTCATAAACAAGCAATATGCTTGTCCAAGAGCTAGGAGCTATTTAATTCTGCTTTAATTAGGTTTTACTCTATCACCTAAAGATTTCGTGCTACAAGGGATGTTGTAATACCTCATCTGTCCCCAAATGTTAACCATCCATTGATGGGAGGGGAGAAAGTATTTTGCTGGGAACGGGACTGGTTGTTATATATATTTACCCTACATTATTATGTAAACGTTACTGTAGTCTATAACAACAAAATTTATGGTTTCGCATGTGCAATCCAATGTTGGTCTCGATAAGATGGTTCACATTTGGGGATAAATGGGGGATTTATGACACACCTGTAGTAAGAAAACCATACGTGATAGGGAAAAACTAACTATATTTTTGAGATCAGCGCACTCAAATTATATAGAATCACCAACTAGTTTGTAAAAATCGATCGACAAGTTTACAAATGTGTACTGGTGTAATTCATGATAGAAACACTTTCTTTGAAGAAAAACTACAAGGAGAAAATATAACGTATTTTTTATTTTATATCTTCTCCATAACCAATGCCCCTGCATTGGTTATGGAGAAGATCTCTGGACACATGAGAACTACCAAACACCCTTAAGAGAGAGAACGTTGTTCCTATATATGCAGGTAGGGACAGATCTCAAGCAGGTCAGTGTATCCCATCGTATCATAATATTTGAAAGAATAGAGAGGGAAAAATCTACGACATTTATGGAGCACAGTAGTATGGGCGAAAAAGGAGAGAGTGCAATGCAATTGCAAATGTTGATCACTATCGCAAATGAAATGTTGCATACGTTATGCAACAAAGGGGTGAATGTTGCAAGATGTTGTGAAACAAAGGGAGAGAAGGGGAATGTTGCAAGATGTTGTGCAACAAAAGGGGAGATGTGAATATTGCAAGATGCTATGTAACAAAGGGGGAGATGGGAATTTTGCAAGATGTTATGCAACAAAGGGGGAGATGGGAATGTTGCAAGAGCAACAATGGGTTATGCAACTTGAGGCGGAGTTATCCCCCAAGAGAAAGAAAGAGAAGGAAAGAGGGGAGGAGAGGTGTTCGCCTGGCAGGAGCCAAGCGCGTATTAAGACTTCAGCCTAGCGGCTGTTGTCTTAATATGCTCCTAATCAGCCAGCTGGCTTAATCAGCCAGTTGGCTTATTTGGCTGAGTTGCCAGTTTGCGCTATTTATTTAATTAAAGCACATATTCTGGTTTAATCCGCCAGTTGGCAAGGAAGGCTGAGCTGTCAGATTGCGCTATTTATTTAATTAAAGCATATATTCTGGCTTAATCCGCCAGTTAGCTTAGAATGCTGAGTTGCTAGTTTGCGCTATTTATTTAATTAAAGCATATATTATGGCTTAATCCGCCAGTTGGCTTAGAAGGCTGAGCTGCCAGATTGCGCTATTTATTTAACTAAAGCACATATTCTGACTTAAACAGCCAGTTGGCTTAGAAGGTGTAAATGGCTCGTTAAGGTGTACAGATTGAGTTGCCAGATAGCGCTGTTTATTTAATTAATGCATATATGCTTTACAGTTGGTTTAGAAATCCGCTTTAGAAACCAGCCAATTGATATAATTAAATGCCGTGTACAACCAAAAGAATTAAATGAAACACCATTACATCATTCTGTTTATTTAGACGAATTAACGGAATCAGAAATATATAGAAAATAAATATACAATGGAATATATATGATCAAAAATAATAATAGCATACGAACGATGAATATATAATAAATATACAATGGAATATATATGATCAAAAAATAATAATAGCATAAGAAATACGAACGGGAAATATATAATAAAAAATATAAAAAACGTATAGCCATCAATATATTAGTAGAGGAAAATATATATATATATATATACACAGTTATATTAAATAATTAAATATATTGAAAATAATAATATAGGAAACGTATAATCAACTGCATATTAGCACAAGAAATATATATATACATATATATATATATATACACAGTTAAATAAATAAATATACATCAAAATACTTTATGTTCTACGGGTTATATTAAATAATTAAATATATTGAAAATAATAATAAACGAAACGTATAATCAATTGCATATTAGTACAGGAAATATATATATATATATATATATATATATTATATATATATATATATTTTCTGTACTAATATGTATTTATATATATATATATATATATATATATATATACACAATTAAATAATTAAATATACATCAAAATACTGTATGTTCTATGGCGCAAAACGCTAAACTCACACGTAATCGAGTCTACATTCACATCGTTATTACTTTGTACTACACGGTAAAACCGACCAAGCAACACTTCACCGTTTAAGTTATACGGATGCCTATACTCGCTTTCATATCGTTCAATACTATTTTTGCGTCTACTTTACATTCGGTTAGCAAGTTATCTTTAAACACGGCTAGAATACAATCAAAAGCACGCACAAAGAGGTCATCGTTAATCACAACATCATTATTAAATACAAGTTTATAAACACGCTTTACCAATCGAGGGTTTTTTCTTACCGTCCCGAGCTTTTCAATCGTGAACTCTTCTTCACTCTGCATAGCGGCAATTGAAATAATCTTCCAAGTCGTAACAACAGCTATTCATTATATAGAGCTACAGCTCTTCAGGGTGAACAGTGTAGGCAAGCTCTGCCCTGTACCACTCAAGTGCTTTGTACCAAAGTTCAGGATATTTCGAAGAATCTAAACCTTTTAAATATACATCCAGCTGTAGACCATTCTCGCCTTGTTCATTCCTACATTCGATAAATCTGTCGAGCAGAGCGGTGGATGCGTATTCAAGAAGTGTCAAAATAAATCATATCCATAACACGAGCGTCTAATATACGCTTCAGCTTGCGGAATCCGACGATTTCAAACATTATGTCGAGGATGAAGCGGTTTCGCGTAGGGACAAGAACGTTTTTATCAGATGCATTCCTCCACATCAGTCGTATATCAATGCATGGCTGTTCGTTATTTATACACAACGTGCAAACAACGGCATATGAGGGGACGTCACTATCTGCTCTCTTCTTGTACCTACACCTGTAGCTATTTTATAACGGTCCTCTCCCCACTTCTCAACTATCACGAAGACTCTATTCATCTCCTCAAAACTTAAATAAATAACATTACGTTTACCAGAGTTTGCTTGCCTGCAAATCGTTTCAAGTACATAGTTAATGGTACTGTTTTCACGCCTGAACACGCGCGATGACTTCGTCACGGACACATCGTACGCGGCATTGAGAATGCTTCTCAAAGGAAGTTCCATCGTATTCGAGGAGTGCACGTCCAGTCGGTTCAAGCTCTGAGATAACTATGAGCCACGGGTGGGCGGATCGGCTCGACGGGAAGTGCGAGTCACACCATAAGCTGATGAAACGTGTACGGCGCTGTCCGAGGTGAATACTTGTATCCCATTATACTGGGTAGGTGTATTGAGAAATTTTCCAATACATGAAGCAATATCGGTTTTAATGTTTTATCGCTCCCACTCCCCAGAATACGCACCAGACATTTTCGCTTAGGGGGATTTTCACGAACTAAACACATTTTATTCACAAACCGGTGCACTATTTGAGAGAAACATGTTACCGTATTTTTCCTTTTTGTTTAACAATCGATACTCGTCTCTAAATTCTATTAAAAATTCACACAGGCCTTT
The DNA here is from genome assembly GCA_023014485.1 of Bathynomus jamesi. NCBI lineage: Eukaryota > Metazoa > Arthropoda > Malacostraca > Isopoda > Cirolanidae > Bathynomus > Bathynomus jamesi. Next base: position 469,483 of record JAJOZX010001856.1, read on the forward strand.
AGCCACAACCTCACTGCGAACCTCGTCATGATATATATGAATGTAGTGGTAAAAGTACTTTAGATTGTCCATGATGACAAGGTTTACATTCTCAGCCGCAGGGTACACGTATTCGGTATGATGCAGCATGACATAATACAACTTGTCACACCACTCATCAACAAGACTCACTATCCATACCCGTTGCTTCTCTTCTGTACGGTACGCGTTGTTTCTTTCACCTCACGGTATACTGTATGTACGCTTTTATACAGTTTAGCTCTACAACGTAGTCCATTACATCGTTTGTGCCGCGAAATCCGGCATTACTCTCACCAGAATATCCATAGAGTATTTGAACATCTTTTTCCCTCGCGCGATTCAAAGTATCCTTAAAAGTCTCAAAGGAAGCAGGGATAAGCAGTCTTTCAGTATTCACCACATCTTCCGACTTTACCGAATATCACTTCATAAACGTCGAACACACAATATCAAAAGTAGTCATCACTATTTTTCGTCTACGTTGAGAAAATACGCGTCTGAGCTCCAGGGTTTGCAGCGACCAACTGAACACGCAGGGATAGAGATATGCTCAGGTAGTGGCAGGAATCACGTGGCCAATCTTAGAGTGGGCGGAGCTTAGGATTGTACACACGCACGCAAGCAAATGAGAAAATGAAACCCTAATTGAAACAAATATACGTAATAAATAAACATACCGTTAACAACACACACACATATATGTGTGTGTGTATATATATATATATATATATATATATATATATATATATATATATATAAACAATCAAGGATTAAGGTATACAAAGGGTAGGTATCGTAGGTAACAGGCACCTGTTAACGTCCCCCACTCTCACCCGTACACCCCATAAGATTTTGGGACTGTTGATACAAAAGTGTCAGGGTATGCACCATCACCATACTCATCCCTGTTCTCGGCAGTTAATTCTCCGAGGAATTCCCCAATAGCAGGCATGTATTCACCCTCCCTCGATATGAATATTACGCTATCTGTGTCAGCGTACAACACCCTCCGCCCAAGCTTGATGCGGGCGTAGGCCTTTGTGAAGCTGGCTAAAGGTATGTTTGTAACTCGTGAGGTATCTGTGGCCAGTTCGGTGAAGTTGTATTTTATTATGTAAATATTACCTACATTCACGATCTCCATAACCTCTATGAAAAAACTATAAAGGGCTATGGGTTGATTGCCTGATACCCTCATCCGTTGGAAATTTCCAGCAGATTACAGTGGAGAGTTTACGACAAAAGTCCTACGTTTATTCGTTAGAGAGTTATGTATGTGTAGGTCTTCAAAGGACCTCTTTATGTTTAATTGCCTTCGGTATTTGCGCTGCCTAATGGTAAAGAAAGGAATTGCCTTACCTTATTATTTCATTGGGCTTCGCCTCTGTTCGTAGGACGCGACGATGTTTTTCGATGTAGGGCCGCGGTAAGATGGAGTTACACAACGAGTTGCTTTGATGTAATTAATATAAGCAGTCACTACACTTAAATACCTGAAGGAATAGGCCTATCCTTTTTATAGTTATTAGGTTTTATATTATGAGGAATTCACTCAGAACTTGTAGGAAGATAAAGAACATTTTCCTTGCTTAAAGCATCGCTGTAACATACGAAAGCTCCGAGCGAGCCGCTCATATAATCGTTAGGAATCTGCTGATTCTTCAAAGTTCGTTGACTCTTCTCTCGATGTAATTTTCATGAGTCATCAGTGGAAATTTTTGAACACGAAATAATAAATTTTTCTTGTAGTTGGGTGGGCCCAATGCCTCCATATTGGGTTCTATGTATGTATGGTAATTATTTTCATTCCCAATATGCTATGTCGCCAATCCCGAGGCAATTTTGTAGATATTCAATTCAATTAATTAATAATTTATATTTAATTAAGAAGTAAGGGTACCACATACGATACCATGTTGTAAGCGTGTATAGTGTTTCCATATACTGGGGGGAGCCGGAGAAAAATTTGTGTTATAGCTTAAATTTTTTGACAAACTGTAATTAAAAAGAATGCAGTAGGAATTTAGAAAGAGAAAGGTTACTCAAGATCTATTTAAATATAAAAGTTGAAGAGGCTAGCTTCTCAAGTTTAGTTAAAGTTATGTCAATCAGTTTGACTTCCCTTAGGTGTAGGAAATTTATGGAATTAAAGTAAAGTTATTAAGCATTTTAATTTTGCTCATTATCTGTCTAAGTTTTATAAGTCACCAATTTTTAAATGCTGGTTTACTAATGTTGTTTTTGAGTTTTGCATGTTTTGTTTTGTTAACTATTTATGTTTTAAAGTGACTTCTACGTTGGTGAGTTAATTGAAATGTACTGTACTTCCATGTTGTGTTGTTTGGTTAAAAGAGTTTGTACTGTATTCAAACCTCCTACCACTTCAGACTAGTCAATACCCGTAGTTTTAGTGGAGTAAATGTTACTCCTCCACAGGTAGACATGGAGGGCTTGGGGCTTTGAATCCTGTACTGTTTTTGTGTTGTTTGATCTCTGGCCAAGGGAGGCCATAAGACCGTTGTTGTTTGGTCTATGGCCAAGGGAGGCCATAAGACCCTTTTGTTTGGTACATGGCCAAGGGAGGCCATAAGACACTTTTGTTTGGCTCATGGCCAAGGGAGGCCATAAGACCGTTGTTGTTTGGCCCATGGCCAAAGGAGGCAATAAGATCGTTGTTGTTTGGCCCATGGCCAAGGGAGGCCATAAGACCCTTTTGTTTGACCCATAGCCAAGGGAGGCCATAAGACCCTTTTGTTTGACCCATAGCCAAGGGAGGCCATAAGACCCTTTTGTTTAGCTCATGGCTAAGGGAGGCCATAAGACCGTTGTTGTTTGGCCCATGGCCAAAGGAGGCCATAAAACCCTCTTGTTTGGCCCATGACCAAGGGAGGCCATAACACCGTTGTTGTTTGGCCCATGGCCAAAGGAGGCCATAAGACCCTTGTTGTTTGGCCCATGGCCAAAGGAAGCCATAAGACCATTGTTGTTTGGCCCATGGCCAGAGGAGGACACAAGACCCCTTTTGTAGTTTGGTCTCTGGCCAAGGGAGGCCACAAGACCCTTTTTGTAGTTTGGTCTCTGGCCAAAGGAGGCCACAAGATCCTTTTTTGTAATTTGGTCTCTGGCCAAGGGAGGCCACAAGACCCTTTTTGTAGTTTGGTCTCTGGCCAAGGGAGGCCACAAAACCCTCGTTGTAGTTTGGTCTCTGGCCAAGGGAGGCCACAAGACCCTTGTTGTAGTTTGGGCTCTGGCCAAGGGAGGCCACAAGACCCTAATTGTAGTTTCATCTCTGGCCAAGGGAGGCCACAAGACGCTTGTAATAGTTTGCCGTATTGCCAAGATTGGCCATAAGGGCCTTGTTGAATAGTTTTGGCTATGGCGAAAGTAATCCATCAGCCCCTTGTTGAGTAGTTTGGGCTATGGCCAAGGTAGGCCATCAGCCCCTTGTTGAATAATTTTGGCTATGGCCAAGGTAGACCATCAGCCCCTTGTTGAATAGTTTGGGCTATGGCCAAGGTAGCCATAAAACCCTTTAGAGTAGAATAGTTTGGGCTATGGCCAAAGTAGGCCATAAAACCCTTTAGAGTAGTTTGTTTGTATGTACCACTGTCTAACTATATAATTTTTTGGCACAAAATTATGTGCACAGAACCAGAGCGCAGCAATGAAAGCTTTTACTCTCCGATCCTTGGTTATGTTCAGATAGTTTGTTCTGTTTGTGACATGTAAAGAGTACAGTGTGTGTGTGTATATATATATTTTTTGCATATCTCTGAATCCAGTTATGTGTCCTATAGGTAGGTCTGGAATGTTTGGGGTTTTGAAGGAATTCAATCTGTTTGCAAGGAATGTATGTGTGTGTTGATGAAATCTGTTGTGTGATTCTTCTTTAAAAGAAGAATTCGATGCTTGAAGTTGTATGTATATATTTATATGCTGTATGTATCAGTGGCGTGCGGTCCATGGAAGCAAGGGAAGCAATGATTCCCTATTCAAAGAAAGAAGAAAATGCTGTATTATACTTTAAAGTTTAAACAGTTCAATATGTGTTAATAATTTGTACAAAATCATTTTATTATACTATTTATAGCATTTGATTGGTAATCAGGTGGATACATAGTATATACATTGGTTGCCGTTCGTGCAAGAACCTTTAAGAAAGCCGACGCAAAAAATCTCGAGTTGGACAACAATTGACGAAATGCATCCTTTTTCCCAATGACTTTCGCTTTTTTTTTACTGTTACGAATTGTTTCTTTCCATTCTAAAAACTCATTTAATGTTTAATAATGTAGTATTTATTGAATACAACAAGTTTCATATATAGTTTTTCTACTAAAAAATTCCATGGCCATGTTAAGCGAAAAAGAATATATATTTATCGTTATTTTATCCTTCCCTATGTCAAAGAGGAAGCAATTTAGATTTCGCTGTCCAGATCTTATAGTTAATTTTCTTGAAATATCTGGCAACTTATACGTGCTGCGAAAGGCTTGCAAGTTTAGCTTTAATCTCAATTGAGAAAAAGCTTCTTAAGGATATGAAAACCGATGCCTTTTACGAAGAAATAATAGATATATTTAATAAAAAAGAAAGAAGAATAGAATTAACCTATAAGTAAAGTAAGTAGATGATTATATGTGTTTTGTTTTTATTATATACGAGTATTTTAAAGTTTTATTTTTATTTTATATAATCTTTGTTGTTTTTGCTTGAATTGCTTCCCCTTGACGAAAAATCACTGCACGCCACTGGTATGTACGTGTGTAAATATATATTTTGTTGTAGGGTTTTTTTTTCGTGTTTTGTGTGTGTTAGGTTAGCCAATTTGGCTGAGTAAAGATCATCAAATGTTGCATTTGAGACCCTTATATCAAGCCTTGTCCGTTTAATGCCAATATGTGAAATAGGACTTAGAATAGGTTGTGCCTATATGTGAAATAAGACTTAGAATAGGTTACGCCTATATGTCAAATAGGACTTAGAATGTGTTACGCCTATATGTCAAATAGGACTTAGAATGTGTGTGTTAGGTGGGTGTTGTTGTTGTTGTTGTTGTTTAGACGATCAGCCCACCTTGATCGAGCAAGCCGGCGGCACGCAGGTAACCGATCGCCCTCTCCGGAGTAGACCAGAGGTTCAGCGCACCAGTGATGTTGTGTTGTGTTCATTGTTGTGCTAGAGCGGTACAGTCTGTCATAATGTGTTCAATTGTTTGTGGTGTGTCCTGGCACAGGTGGCAGGTGTCGTCTGTGGAGTTGTCTAGTCTGTGTTTATATGTCCGTAAGTTGGGGTGATGTCCACATCGGAATCGTGCTAAGTTAACTCGATCCGATCTGCTCAGGCTGATCTCTGATCTGTTAATGGGTGGCGGCTTCGCACCTAGGACCGCATTCGGACCGAGTTGTGTCAGTGCTTTGTGGGTTAGATGTGTGTGTGTATGTGTTTTCTGTATTGTGTGATGTCTGTGAGGCGTGGTATGGAATGGAGTATTTGGTTATAATGTCTCTCTGGTGTTACCTTAATGATGCGAGGTGTTGGTGCATGATCGTACATGTAGTGGCAAGGGTGTTGTGGGTTAGTTGTCGCTGCTGCCATGATTTGTGTTCCCCTCATGTCTAAATGTTCCCTAACTTTCAGTATTTTTGTTTCTCTGTGCAGGTGTTCTATTTGTGTTGATTGAGTACATCCTGTAATGATACGAAGTGCGTTGTTTTGTATTGTCTGTAAGGTGTTTATGTGTGTGTTTGAGATAATGGGTGCCCAGCATGGGCTAGCATAGTCCATAACTGAGCAAATATGTTGTTTGTATATCAGTGATGTTGTTTCCTGCTGGTGTCCAAAGTTTGTGCCTGTTAGTACCCTAAGCGTGTTAAGTCTTGACGTACATTTGTTTTTAATGTTCTGAATGTGGTTTGCAAAAGATAATGATGTGTTGTATGTGACCCCAAGTATTTTGGTCCTGTGAGTGTATAGAATGTTGGTGTTATTTAGTGTAAGCTGTAGAGTTATCTGGTGTTCCTTTGTATTGCTTGTAAGCAAGGTGATGGTTGATTTTGTGGGCGCTACTTTGAGTCTATTGTGTGTGAGCCAGTCTTGTATACTGTTTATGTATGTTTGTAGGTTATTTGTAGCAGTATCGATGTTGTTGTGGGTGGATGTTAGAGTGATGTCATCTGCATATGATGATAAAGTAAGCTTGTTATCTATGGGTGTTGGAATGTCATGCATGTATAAATTGAACAGTGTTGGTGAGAGAACATAGCCTTGAGAGACCCCGTTTGGAAAAAGCTTGTTTTTTGATTACTTGCCATTAAATGTGACATGTATCTTCCTGAAAGATAGTTGCTCAGCCATCTTTTAGTGTTATTGTGCATGTTTGTGTTGAGTATTTTGTTTATGAGAGGGAAGCGTGGGATAGCATCAAATGCTTTACTAATGTCTATTGTTGCTAACAGTGTACGTTGAGCTGGTCGTCTGGAATTGATGCCATCCATGATGTGCTACGTGAGGTTAGTGAGTAATGTCGTGGTTGAGTGGCGAGGTCTGAATCCATGTTGGGTACGCGATAGTGGTATGTGTGGGTTGGTGATTGTAAGATTAGTCTTTCTGTTACTTTGAAAGGTGTACATAGTAAAGTAATGGGTCTATAGGAAGCTGGTTCTGTTGGATTTTTGTTTGGTTTGAGTAGTGTAATAATTTCACCTTGTTTCCATATGTCAGGAATAATACAGTGTTGGTATGAATATGTGCTAATATTTGTGAGAGCTTGTATTCCCTGTGGGCCTAAGTGTTTAAGGTGTATATTAGATATGTTGTCTGGTCCAGTAGCCTCCGAATTCTTAATGTTTTTGATGATCTTGGTGGTCTGGTCTGTATTGAAGGGTGTAATGGTCGTGTCGAATGTGTAGGTTTTCTTGTGCCTGGCTGTTTGTCTGTCTGCGTGTTTCTGGTTGTTTTCTCTGTTTAAGTGACTTATCTTTGTGTAGTGATTAACTAGAATGTTAGCTTGTTGTGTATTTGTTGGGATATTATTTGGCCTGCGACAGATAGCCGCGTGTGAGGTGTGAATGCCGCTGTTAGAGTGGGTCATGCTGTTTATAGTCTTGTATAGCCTGGATGTATCTGTGGAGTGGTTTAGTGTTGCTATGAATTCCCTAAATGTTTCTGTTTGTTTTTCTTTGAGTTTGTTGTTTATTTCTGGGTTGAGCTGTTGTATCTGCTGTTTTATGGTTTCTGTGTGTGTTTGAGGTTGTTACGTTGCCTTATGAGGTGGCTATTTCTCTAGTGTAATTTGGGTTGTCTTTCCTAATGTTGCCCTCGGGTATGTATTTGTTTGCATTATTGATGATCTGACTAAATGTCTTGAGTGTTGTATTGATGTTTATGATGAGTGTGCTGTTTAATGTGGTGAATTGTTCCTCAGTCTGTATTTTGAACTGTTTCCAATCAGCTTTCTTGTAATTTCTGTAAGTGTGCCTAAGACTGTTGGGGCAGAGTGTAGAACGTGTTGTAATGATGATGGGCAGGTGGTCTGATGACAGTTGTTTTTCTGTTCTCCAATGTGTATGTGTTGCTAGTGAGGGGAAACAGAACGCTATGTCTGGGGAGGAGTTTGAGTATCCTGCTTGATGTGGTATGTGTGTATGTTCTTCTGTATTGTTAAGAATGAAGAGGCTGTTTAGTTGTGTGGCTATGTTGGCGCCTCTGGTGTTGCTTTGGTTGTGCAGGTACCAACTAGTGTCTTTAGCGTTGAAGTCTCCTCCTAAGATGACATTAGTGAGAGAGGCCAGATTGTGTAACTGTGGATTGTAAATGGCTGGCACCTGAGGTAAACTATCTGGTGGGATGTAAATGTTGATTAGTGTGGTGTTGTGTTTTGCACGTGTTTTAATGTTAACTGCCTGTATTTCTATCGTGTTATCTGATTGGATTGTGTTTGTAATGTTTTGGGTGGCATCAGTGTAGCTAATGTTTTTACGTATGTAAGTGATAAGTCCACCCCCGTTACCCCCAGTACGATCTTGACGGATCGCCGTGAAGTCAGGGATGGTGGGTGTTTTGTGTGTGCGTTTTAGTTTTGTTTCTTGCATAAGTGCTATGTGAATGTTTTGTTTGCGTACGAATTCCCTAAGCTGCATGATTTTGTTTGTGAGGCCATCTACGTTGTACTGTAATATGTTAATATTATACTTCTGTATGTGTCTTATGGTCCTATTGTGTCTATGTCTTTGTGTATGGTGACATGTGTAAGTTGTAGTGGGGCCTGGATTAGTATTAATGTCGCCGGAGAGTAAGAGTAGTCCGGGGAGCACGCAATTGCTCCCCGTAAATAAAAAATAGCACGCTGAGAATAGGTCCGGTGGGTGTAGGTTTGAATTCGTGCAATTGCTTTAGGTCTTTGTGATGTTAGAGTTCTGAGTTGAATTTTGTGATGTTACAGTTCTGCGTTTAATTTTGTGATGTTAATGAGTCTTATGAGTAGTTAAATTGCTGAAATAAATTTTATAACCTACACCACAGGTTGAATTAAGAAATTTAGTGTTTTTAGTTGGATAGGCCTTGAGTGTAAAGAGTAGGGGCTACTTTCTGAGGTAGGCTTCTTGTATATTTAAATTGCAAATTGTAGTGTTTGAAGTAGTCCTTTAGTGTACGAGTATATGAGGCCTATTAGTTAAGGTAAAGTGAAGTGGGCCTACTAATTAGGTTGTGTTGGGGCCTACTAAATATACTTATGTTGAAAATGATCTATTTTATAGGACCTAAAATGAATTAAGCCTGTTAAATGAACAAGGCTTTGTTTTGATTTAAAGAGTAGGACCTATTAATAAGCTTAATATGAAGTGAGCCTACTAAATAGGCTTATGTTGAAATTTGGCCTATTTTTATAGGACCTAAAATGAGTTAAGCCTGTTAAATGAACAAGGCTTTGTTTACGGTTAGTGTAAAGGTAAAGTCTGTGTTAGTGTAAAGGTAAAGGGATCGGTTCCCCAGTTACACGGGCCACCATGTGAAAAAACTATAGGGGGCTTATGGTTGAAATTGGCTTCAACTTTCGCCGATTGGAAATTATCATGTAGTTATTGTATAGAGAGTTAATGACAAAACTAAGTTTTTTCGTTAGAGAGTTATGTATGTGTAGGTCTTCAAAGGACCTCTTTATGTTTAATTGCCTTCGGTATTTGCGCTGCCTAATGGTAAAGAAAGGAATTGCCTTACCTTATTATTTCGTTGGGCTTCGCCTCTGTTCGTAGGACGCGACGATGTTTTTCGATGTAGGGCCGCGGTAAGATGGAGTTACACAACGAGTTGCTTTGATGTAATTAATATAAGCAGTCACTACACTTAAATACCTGAAGGGATAGGCCTATCCTTTTTATAGTTATTAGGTTTTATATTATGAGGAATTCACTCAGAACTTGTAGGAAGATAAAGAACATTTTCCTTGCTTAAAGCATCGCTGTAACATAAGAAAGCTCCGAGCGAGCCGCTCATATAATCGTTAGGAATCTGCTGATTCTTCAAAGTTCGTTGACTCTTCTCTCGATGTAATTTTCATGAGTCATCAGTGGAAATTTTTGAACACGAAATAATAAATTTTTCTTGTAGTTGGGTGGGCCCAATGCCTCCATATTGGGTTCTATGTATGTATGGCAATTATTTTCATTCCCAATATGCTATGTCGCCAATCCCGAGGCAATTTTGTAGATATTTAATTCAATTAATTAATAATTTATATTTAATTAAGAAGTAAAGGTACCACATACGATACCATGTTGTAAGCGTGTATAGTTTTTTCATATACTGGGGGGGGGGGGGGCCGGAGAAAAATTTGTACGGATTGTTCTTCATCACGTAGGGATATAAAGAACAGAATTCGTAGTAATGGAGCTTCACCCCCGGCGTAGGCGGAAAGTATAGCTTGAATGGGTTTGTACGCCTGCCAAACAAGGTGTCACCGCATTTGAGAGGGTCCAACACCATTGAATGTTTGATGGCCCTTATTTCTTCACGGTACTGGGCATCTGTTTCCATCCGTGCATCATACTCATGTTCCCACACGATCTTACGAGTGAACTGGGAGCCTATAAGTTGATCGTGGTTACGGATCCATGCGAGGCTGTCGGCAGGGGATCTTCCCTGGAGGTCCCCTGTGACGGCACACTCATGGCGCAGGTATCCATGCCACCAGCAGCCGTTAAAGGAGTACACAGTCTTCTCACCAGTGGTTGGAACATCACAGACCATCAACCCAAAAAACACGACCATTGACCTTAATGGGTACTTCACGCATGTTGCGGGCGTGTTTTATGTATACCTCGGTGTATGAGTCAGTAAATAGCCTTGTGTCCATAACTGCGGCGATTGTTTCTGTGAATGACGGCTAAGGTGTCTTTAGGCATGAAATTATTCTTGAACACTGTAAAACATAATGAGGCGATCGTGGTTGCGACCTGCAGCGGTTCGCATTTCAAACGGGCTATGTACATCCTTCTAGAGGATATCATTCACGTACTAACGTTTATATTCATCAGCTGTATTGTATGGACAAGCTTCATTAAAACTGTTGTAGTAGTGGTAGTGGTCAAATTCTTCACGCTCACTATCACTCATGTTGGTGTAGTTAAAGTAATGTTTGGGTGGAGGTAGTCCTACGTAATTTAAAGTTTCGTTCGTGAGGAATGTGTAAGGGAAATACCCTTTTGAAACTTCAGCGGCTATCCCCATGACCTTGCGGAGCTTTGCTACAAGGTGTGAACAGCAGGGTGTCTTTAAACTATACATTACCGCTTACCTGCATCTGTATTAGTTTCTTACCTTTTTTCAAGGGATCACCTGTAAATATCGCAGACGACACGTGTTCAAGCAACTCCTTATAAAGGAACTGTGTGTCAAATTTTGCTCCGTTATGGGCAAGAATACACACAGTTTTTTTTTTAACTTGTCGCTAACTTGACAATATAGGATACAAAGAGTTTCACAGGGCTGTCGTGTGCAAGTGTTTAAAAAACGTTTGTCCGTTTACCACATTTGTGACACTCATCACACTCGATCTCCATGCACTCATCACAGATAGTCTGGCTTACAAGTAAATGTGGAATAACCTCTTTGGTTTCAGCGTTCGTATATGTTTCTATATAGTAGTACACGGTTATACAAGGGCTACTTTTAGGTTTAGCATCTTTCATATAACATACATACTTCACTCCATCAGCCTTATGTTTTTCATGACATTTAGAACAGTGAATTTCATCGCATTTATATTTGAAATTACCCCAATTATCCATCTTGTGAAATATACCGCACTTACAAATCTTCATTTTCCTGCAAGTGCCAACTGATTTATGGAGTTCAAAGCATTTATTATTGAAAAATGTACGTCTACACACATTACACTCCCTCTTCTCAGTTTCAACTACATGACTTTCACATCTGGGGTTTTTACACCGCTCACATACCATGTAGCAATCCTTACAATGTTTCACTGATATACCCGCAAACTCGAGACATCCCTTACACAAATCATGATGCCTTCCATATTTTGACTTTTATCATAACTAGCGTAGAGAGTCCTTATATTACGGATGGGGAGATAGACGTTCCTGACAATCCTAAAATAAGCAGAGGTCTTGTACGATCTCTCACACAGCTTTTAAAAACATACACAGTCCTACGACGATCATCCATTCCAAATACGACTATACGAGCATTTATTTCCTGCTCGACCCTTCTCAGCTCTTCAGGACCCATATTACACTCAAACTCAAGCTTGCATCTGAAGCCAGTTTACGGGCACGATGCACAACCGTAGGCAGCCAAATTTTTTGTGTCCATTTATTTAGCACAGTGAACATGTGAGCTAAGACTATTGCTATAAATTTGCAACCACGATCGACATTTAAATGCTTTCTGTAAATAGATTGAGAATTGATATTAAGAGTATAAGGCACTATGACCCGCAACACGGAATACTCTGTCACTATCTACCATGAAATTGTCCATATTGAAGGCTGTACTACTTTGAGAGGCTTGCATTATACGGCCTAAGATATATTCTATGTCTACAGCTGTCAAGCGTCTGAACGATATTACTACCCAAAAATCATCTAAACCCCAGTCATCTGACCCGAACCTGAAGGACAACCTCGTCCGGACTTCACGTTCGTCGCGGTTCTGAAGGGCGAACTCCACAATACGTTTAACTACACGTCGCATTCCAACGCCGTTGCTAAACAGGGATCCAGGGTCAACCCTGACCACGTACCGATTTCTAGTCAGGGCAGGGTGGGGGTAGTGGTGCGCACCAACTCGAATGTTATACCTTCCTCCACAGACGAGAAGCTGCTACGGGTGCTGGTGTGGAGGAAGTACCCGGAATTGAACAAGAATAAAGGGGCTATATTTGAGAAAGGTACTAATGTGGGGGTTGTGTCGTAAGACGTAGAGGGTTGGGTCTCTATTACTGGGGGTCTAACAACCGGTGCAATCCTGGAACGGTTTATACTTGACGTGGAGGGTTCTTCATCATGCTTCCGCTTTGAATTGTCGCGTGCTACAGGTATCGCTGGTGAGGGTTCGTCAGCGGGGATGGTGTCTGTAGCTACACGGTCATCGGGGTCATCTGTAGTATCGATGAAGGGGAGCTGTACATCGTCATCATTCACGGTTCTGTGGAAGAAGAAAAACAAGAATATAAGGAGCAGCACTTAAATTTTGTTTTATTTTGTAAATGACCCACTTAGGGGTGTGACATGTTAGAGATGGAATCTGTAGAAAAATTCATGTTCACAAGCCCCTCCACATGTATTATATCTGGCCCTACAGGATGTAGTAAAATTGTGTTTATGCTTAAAATCATTAAAAATAAGGGGATGTTCTCAAAATTTGTGCATAAAGTCATATGGTGCTATTCGACGTACCATTCAGTGTTCAACGAGTACCGAGATGATATTTTGTTCCACAAACGTGTATATGACTTTAATTCGTTAAAGGGAAATAAACATACAGTCACTGTAATTGATGATCTCATGTTGGAAATGGATAAAACGTTTGCCGAGGCATTTACAATGTTCTCCCACCATCTTAACATAAGCGTATTCTTCATCAATCACAATCTATTTTTCAAAAATAGATACATGCGCGATGTGTCGTTAAATACACAATATCTAGTCTTATTCGCGCAACGTAGAGATGTGTCACAAATTGGGGTATTAGCCAATCAAATGTTCTCGAATCAGCGAAAGGAATTTTTAGAGGTTTAAAGAAGCCACAAGTCAGCGTTACGGATATTTGCTTTGTGACCTTCACCCGCGAAACACGTTTAGGGTGCTTCTAAGAACGAATATATTCCCAAACGAGCCTGAAACGGTGTATATTCCAGAATGACAAATCGGTTGAAGAAATATCGTGAATTAATAAAAATCTATCAACGATTCCCCGAGCACTGCAACAGATGTTTGTTAAAAATATCGACTGACTTTTTAAAATGCATCTGTGAAATTTGTCTTAATGTTATAAAATGTAATGTACCAATGAAACCCCCTCAGAAGGCTAGTTTACGTCGTTACAAGAGCATAATACGTTCGCTCGCTCGCAAAAGTCAAACTGTGGGGAAGAAAAAGCGAATTATTGTCCAAAGAGGTGGATCATTCCTCCCCATCTTATTTTCAATTTTGGGGCCTTTACTGACTAGATTAATATAATGAAGAAAGTGGCAGTGATTGCGCACGAGGTGTATGCTTCATTGCAAAATTCAAAGATTCCAGACACGGTTCTAGAACCCCGTAAAAGTAGGCTTAAAAGAATGGAAAGCGATTTGTTAGCCCTATTAAACAGTGAAAAGCCACCTGATGAGAAAAGGATCTTGTACCAAGAGGCTCTGCAGAAATTTCTTCATGAGTACGAAGATTATAAGAAATCGACAGAGCTCTCCGTGGTTATTAGGCACAGCGCTAGCAACGCTAAGCATGGCGATATAGGACCTGGGCCCGACGTTAGAGATGACCAGCCAAAGAATAATGGAACGCAACACATCGAGCATGTATTAAAAAGCAGTCTCCCACATACATTGAGGAATAAAGGCTTAAGTCTTTATAATCTATTGAGTGGGGACCCCATCATACAGTGGATCAATACAGGGAGGTCTTTGTTGAAAGAACAAGAGTACAGGGATCCAATATCGTTGACATTGTCCATGATCTGGTGAGAAAGTGGGATAGGCCCTCACCAACAGGATGGAAGCATATTAAGGCAAGACTACAACAAATAAATGGCCCCAAAACATTGATAGGAAATCTGAATAGGTTAAAAGACTTGGAGCAAGTCTCACATGTGTCACAACTGAGTACGCCATCACCCCCAACAGTAGCATCTCTGAAGAGGAGAAAGAAGAGAACAAACGGCCAACCTTATCCACGTGTCTCTAAAACACGCAAATGGCTAACATATTAAGAAAACGCTATTATGACATTTCTAACCCCGCCTCCTATGGCGGCGTTAATAGACTGTACAGAGGTGTTTACAATGATGGAGTAGGGAAAAAAGATTTCGAGAGGTTTTTGCGGGAGCAGAATGGTTATGCACTTCATAAACCTGTGAGAAAACGGTTTAAAACGACCAAGACAACAGCGGCTTCGATTGACTCTATTTGGCAAGCGGATTTAACAGACATGCAAAAATATTCAGTGTATAACGACGGATACCGCTACATTCGGGTGTGTCAATTTTAGTAAAGTCAACAATTCAAAAACTACTAATGCTCAAATGATGTCATATTATCTAGCAAACTTAGAAATATCTTTAGTGTTGTTTTCAAAAGCCATTTACCTTCTTATATTTGACCATAAAGGTTTGAAATATAACCTAAATATGACTGTAGCATCGTATATCAATGTGCCATTGATAGATGTGGTCAACTTTGGTTATTTATGGTGTGCAGTATGGTTTCTAAGTTTCACATAGTCACAACTGCTGGAGTTTTGATTGTGAATGCATGTGATGTCCCTCCTTTTTGACAATTTTCATTACTTCGGAATGTAAATATTGTGTAATTCAAATTATTCGAAATGTTATGTGTGACCCAAACTTTCTGTATATTTTGATATGATAGATATATGAAATTGTCATTACTTTGAATAATTAAGTCTTGTATCTATAACAACACAACCTTTTATCTAGCTTATAGGAAGATATTAAGAATTTCAGTTATGTAATCATAACACTGGGGAACAAATTTCAACTTTTTGTCTATTGAATTAGATTTGACAGTTAGTTCTAGGTAATTTGGGTGCGCTGAGCACGAATTTTTACTCGGTTTTGCTCTATCAGGTCCTGATTTTGCTCAACACCCCTCCTCTTTCGTCGTATTCATAAAAAGGTTTTTTTCTCAATACTCGCTGTCTTTTTGCAGTTACACATTATGCAACTAGGTT
This sequence comes from Bathynomus jamesi, assembly GCA_023014485.1. NCBI lineage: Eukaryota > Metazoa > Arthropoda > Malacostraca > Isopoda > Cirolanidae > Bathynomus > Bathynomus jamesi. Next base: position 484,935 of record JAJOZX010001856.1, read on the forward strand.
TTTATCTAGGTATTTGTACCTATTGTTATGGTATTGTTGTATTATGTATATTTTTATATGTAACACCCTAAAAATATTTTTAATTTTGTCATTTTTAACCCATTTTAATATTAGTAAATTAAGCTAAAAATATCATAGAATTCTAAAATTTTCTCGAGCGTTCCTGTTCTCTGTAGAGTATTCTAGAGGGACAACTAAAATATATAAAAGCGACTCGTTTCCAGAGTTAATCAGTCAATTCAATCAGTCAGTCAGTCAGTCAGTCAGTTGAGTTAGTTAATTAAGTTTGGGCATTAACATAATTTTGAATTGGCATATGATTTAGTGAGTAATTTTGTCATCGTGATTTAATATAGTTGATTTAATTAGACGTAATTTATATTGTACCTACTCATCCGTGTTTCTAGTTTAATTTCATAGATTGTAAGTACCTATTTCATAATAAGTACCTATTTAAACTAATTTTTGTGTTTATATTTCAGATTTTCTTAAATTTATATGAATTAAGGGCTTTAAATACCTTTACAAATTGGCAGAACAATCAAGCAATATGTCATCAAGCACTAGAAAGTTCAAATGCAAAAACAACCCTGATTCCTTCTGTTATATATGTGGAAATTTTACACTTCCACATCAACGAGCAAATATAACTGACTTCGTAAAAAGAGCTTACTTAGCTTATTTTGGCATAAAACTGGGGGACCAAGATAAATCGTGGGCTCCACATAAAGCCTGCACTATATGCATTGAAAGACTGCGACATTGGACGAAGGGTTCGGATTCAAAAATACCTTTTGGAGTTCCGATGGTAAGTTTATGATTTCATAAAACTACGTAATTTAATCACTAGTATACTGTAACTTACCTAAATGTAATTGTAACTTAGGTACATAAACAAAAATTTACAGAAAATGTTTATAAGAATCTCAAATATTGCATAAGGTTGAAACACATAGAAATGTTAAATGTTTGGGTGATAACTTTTGATAAAATTCATAAAAACAAGTCTCTCGTCGCTTTTGTTAACGCTTTACAATTTTTTTTCCATATCAGGTGTGGCGAGAGCCTACTAACCACGAGACCGATTGCTACCTTTGCTTTGTCAAGACTTCGGGCTTCACTAAGAAAAATAAACATTGTATCGAGTACCCAAATTTCGACACCGCGATACGACCTGTGCTACATTCAAATGAGATCCCCATTCCAAAATTTAAGGGTCTGCCAACTCAAGAATTAGTTGAAGATGTTCCTGAAAATATTGTTATGCACTTTGAGGAGTCAGACACCGATTTTGACCCCAGCGTATTTGAAAGTCAAAACGATCCGCAAAAGTTTAACCAGGCCGAGTTGAATGATCTTGTAAGGGATCTAAATTTGCCAAAAAAGGCTGCGGAAATTTTAGCTTCAAGACTTAAAGAGAAAAACTTGCTTACTTCAAACACATACATTTCATTTTACAGAAAAAGAGAAGAAGAACTTGTTAAATATTTTAGAACAGAGGATAGTTTAGTATATTGCTGCGACATAGTTGGTTTGTTAAAGAAGATGGGGGTTGAGTCTTACGATGCAAATGATTGGCGCTTGTTTTTAGACAGTTCGAAAAGAAGTCTTAAGTGTGTGTTGTTGCATAATGGCAATCTATACGGCTCGATACCGATTGGGCACTCAACAAAATTAAAAGAAAAGTATGAACATATAGAAAAGGTTTTAAATCTTATCAAATATAGGGAGCACGAGTGGATCATATGTGTTGACTTAAAAATGGTTAATTTTCTGCTAGGACAACAAGGAGGGTATACTAAATATCCCTGCTTCCTTTGCTTATGGGACAGCAGAGCCAAGGAAGAACATTATTTCAAACAAATCTGGCCAGCACGAACATCACTTACTGTCGGAGAAAAAAACGTAATTAATCCACCTTTAGTGAGCAGAGATAAAATCATATTTCCTCCTCTGCATATAAAACTAGGCCTCATTAAACAATATGTAAAAGCTTTAGATACGAACGGCGAGTGTTTCAAATACATAACTTCAAAATTTCCAAGTTTAAGTTATGAAAAAATCAAGGCGGGAATTTTCGACGGTCCACAAATAAGAACAATGATTAAAGACAGCAATTTTCCTAATGTCATGAATGAACGCGAAAAAAATGGCTGGTTCTCATTCGTGGACTTGATAGAAAACTTTTTAGGCAATTATAGGGCAGATAACTACGAAGAAATCGTAAAAAAACTTTTAAGGGACTACAAAGAGTTAGGTTGCAATATGAGCATAAAAATGCATTTTTTGAATAGCCATCTTGACCAATTTCCAAGTAATTTAGGTGATGTAAGTGACGAACAAGGGGAGAGATTCCACCAAGATATCAAAATTATGGAGGAACGGTACCAAGGCCGCTGGGATTCCCACATGATGGCTGATTACTGCTGGTGCTTGAAAAGAGACCTGCCATCAACAAGCAAATACGCTAGAAAGTCTTACAAAAGAAAATTTTTGCCACAGTGAAAGCTTCATATCTGTTTGTTTTTTTATTTTAAGTCATTTCTATCGTTATAATGTAATTTTACTGTAGTTTGAACTGCTTGTATTCATGAAACTTGAAAAAAAAATTTAACACATGACTTAATTTTTTAGTCCTAATTTGAAAAATCTGGAAAATGGCACATAGGCTGTCGACAAGAATCAGGACCTGATAGAGCCAAACCGAGTTGAAATTCGTATTCAGCGCACCCAAATTACCTAGAATCAAGTGTCAGATATCATTCAATAAAATACGTGTTGCCCAGTGTAATCAGTAGGCCTATCCAAATTTCAATGACATTTCTTTTGTTCACAGGTCCACAGGATGAGTCAGAAAGAAATCAGAACCCGAAGCAAATCAAGTTGTCACCTAAGTCATTTGGTGGGGACTGGGAGGGAACTTCCCCCTGCTGAGCTGCCCACAGCCAGAGATCTGCTGAGGTATGGTTTGTTGAGGAGAGAGATGAGTGAGGAAGACAGGAGGAATTACCCAGTTAATGACCTGATTAACAACGGCATTGTTCCAGGGCTACTGGCTCAGTGGAGAAAGGCCAACGCTCTATTCACAGGACCTGTAATCAACACTGAGGTCAGGATCAGGGCTAAAGTGAAGGCACTGTGGGATGAGGCAGTGAAGGTGTCCATTGGCAATGTGAAGCTAGAGGTCAAAGATAGGTTCATGATGAAACTGGACAAATTGGTGGACATCTGACCTGTCACTGTGTGATCAGGAGCTGCAGTGAGCTTGGGTGCAACCCTGTCTGCAACAGTGAGGTTCACATTGACTGCAGCTGCAGGAGCGAGCAGAAGATACCAGTGCAGGAGCTTGCCTTCATTAAAGGTCAGAGAGAAAAGGTGGGAAGTGTGGGGCACACCAGATGGGTCTAGCTGATCACCCTGAGACCAGGAGTTAGGAAGCAGTCTGCAGAGACAGGAGCAGAGAAGGAAGGCCGAGGAGAAGAGGAGGAGGAAGGCAGAGGAGTCAGCCAAGAAAGAAGAGGAGTTGAGGGAGGAGTTACTGCTGGAGATGGAGTTGGAGGAGACTGGAGATATAATGGAGAAGGCAGGGAGGAGAGAGGAGGATGAAGACTTCATACCAGAGCCTGCGACAACTTCTTCCTTGCCTGTGGCTAAGAAGAAGGAATACAACACTGAAGATATCACCAACCTAGCTCTGGCTAGCTTGAGACATCACACTGGGCTGAGAGAGACTGCAGAGATTGCCACTGCTGCCTGGATTGATGCTGGTCTTATCACAGAGTTTGACACAGCACTGGTGATTGACCACAACAAGGTGAGGAGGGCTCCGGAGAGACTGACTAAGGAGCTGGTCAAGAAGTTTGATGAAGAGATTAGGGAAAACGGCATCACCTGTATCTTCTTTGATGGGAAAAGAGATGACACCAAAGTGATGATGGAAGCTGAGGGCAGTGACAGGCAGTTTCCTGGCCTCATTAAGGAAGAACACTACACAGTGTGCAATGAGCCAGGTGGAAAATATTTGTGGCATTTTGTACCAGAGGAAGCTGCAGAGGAGAGAAGTCATGCTGAGGTCATTGCTGATCATCTGGTGAACTTGCTAAGAGAGAGAGGAGCAAACCAGACCCTTTTGGTCATAGGAGGTGACAGTACTAATGTGAATACTGGCTGGGAGGGAGGAGTAATGCATTATGTGGAGGCCAAGCTTAGCAGGAAGTTGGTGTGGATTGTCTGTGACTTGCACAATGGGGAGCTGAGTCTCAGACACCTGGTGACTGCACTGGATGGCAAGACATTGAGCAACAACAAGTGGTCTTGGCCCCTAGGGAAGATGTTAGACACTGCCACTGAGCTGGAGACCAACCCAAACTTCACGAGGATCACTGTTGGTCCTCCTCTACCCCATCTCAGTCAGGAGGTAATGAAGGACCTGAGCACAGACCAATCATATGGCTACAGAATCATCACTGCCATCAGATCGGGAGAGGTACCTCAGAGTCTAGCTCTCCTGGAGATTGGGCCAGGCTGTTACAGTAGGTGGCTCACCACGGCTCTAAGGTTCTGCAGATTGTGGATTTCCAAACATGGGCTGAAGGGTAGGAACCTGAAGAATCTGAGGATAATTGTGGAATTCATAGTGGGAGTCTACATGCCAAACTGGTTCAACATCAAGTTAAATCACAGCTGGGTGGAGGGTCCCAGGCATGTACTGTACCAGCTGAAGCTGCTCAGAAGTCAGAAGAAGGAGGTGATAGGAATAATGATGCCTACAGTGAAGAGATCAGCCTGGTATGCACACTCTGAAGCTGTGCTCCAGGCCATGCTGTGCAGTGAGGTGGAGGAGGAGAGGAGGGAGGCAGTGAAGAGGATACTGGAAATCAGAGGTGAAGGAGATGAGGACACACAGGTAGGAGACTGCAGTGTCAGACCCAGGAAGACTCCTGACATCAACTCAGATACAACCAAACTCTCGGAGTTTAATGACTGGAACTCTGGCGTGACTGAGCCTCCTCTGACCTGCTCCCTCACCACTGCTGCAATCAAGGAGTTTCTGGATAGACCAATGGAAGTTCCTGCATGGCCCTCACACACACAGTCAGTAGAGAGGTGTGTAAGGATGACAACTGAAGCAGCACAACATGTTTACTCACAAGAGAGGAGGGAGGCGTACATCAGTGGCCAGGTGGCCAATAGAGAGCTCATGTCCAGCAACAAGAGCAAGGCAGACATGGCATCCTTGGCAAAGTTCAAGAAACCTATCTATATTTCTAAGTTTTAATATTGAAATACAATCAAAATGTCTTTAATTGCATGTAATGTATGTAAAATGTAGTTATATACAATAAAAAAAATACTTGCAAAAATTGCTGATTTTCGTAAACTTCAACTTCAAATATAAGTAGCTAGGGGTGGTCAAATCTGGATTTTAAAGCCATATTTTGATTTAGCACATAAAAATGCATCATTTGGTCACAAGTAGTCTTTGAAAATCTAAAGATTTCACTTTGCTCCCTAAAATTGACACACCCTACCGCTACATCCTATTCATAATAGCTATATTCTCTAGATATCTGTGGCTAATTCCTCTGAAAAATAAATCGCCTGAAACAGTTGCTAAAGCTACCAAAACGTTAATGTTGAAAGAAGACAGGGTTCCTGGCTATTTTTGTACAGATATGGGGAAAGAATTTATAGGCCGCGCTTTTCAGAACATGCTGACAGAGTTTAATATTAGTTACTGCACTAGCAGTTCTATACATAAGGCCTCTTTAGCTGAAAGAGTTCAACGTACCATAAAGGAACGCATGCATCACTATTTTACACATAAAAACACATACAGATATATAAACGTTCTGGGGTCATTGGCGTCGTCATACAGCCGTTCACACCACCGTACGATTGGTACAACACCTAAAGAAGTTTTAGAAAGAGGTACACGCACAGAGGTGAGAAAAGATGGAGCACCGCCACCACACTCTACACGTTTCAAAATCAATGATTATGTAAAGCTATCACGTTTGGGAAATAAATTCGCGAAGGGATTTGAGCAAGGATGGACACGTGAGATTTTTAAAGTTAGTGCTATGAGACCTAAAGGCGAAATAATGATGTATTACGTTCAAGATTTGAATGGGGAAGAAATCGCAGGACGCTTTTACCGCGAGGAGGTTCAGAAAGTGACATTTAATTTAGGAAAAAGTGTGCTTAAAATTGAAAAAATTTTAGGCAGTAAAGTTCAGGAAAGAGAAAAATGTACCAGAAAGCTTCAACACCTATATAAAAGCTGCTGCAATAATGAAGCTTAAATAGTATGCAACGTGGCGCCTAACCACTTCTATGTCACATTCCCGTCCTCTTCTTCTCTGTCTGTACATCCCAACAACACCCTGGTCAACTTTTTAACAGAACTCCATGGGCCCATTGAGTTGGAACGTCATTCGTATGAGGTGAGGTTATGTGAACTCCAGTTAGCCACCAAATTTTTAACTCTTGAAAATGAGCAAATCATATTTCTGGTCATTAGAAGATTCGATGAGTGCGAAAAATTAGGCATAATCTTAGACAATACTATGCGTTCAGTCCTGTTCGATGAGGAACGGTACTATACTATAGCACAAATGTATCGCTAGGAATCGGGCATTATGATACAGTCATGGACATTGTGACGGGGTTAAACAAGAGTCTTGAAAGGTCGTACCTGACATACGATTTACTTTATGAAGTCGTAAACATAGACACGCCTGCATGCACACTGAAGTTAAAGTCAACGCTTAGTAGAAATATTAAAGATAAAGAACTGTTCACAATTGTGGCTGCGGGCCGATATAGCGCAGCTCTCCAAAGAGATACCTTTCACGAGGCACAGCATGACTTGTCCAGCTTAATGTATCAATTGAAGATGGAGAAATTGGGTGAAAGCTCTCCGCCCCCAGACATGTGCTATATTTACCTCAATATCGTAGAGCACCAATTTGTTCGGGACACCCAGGCGCGCCTGCCACGCATTGCACACATCCCTAACCATAGAGGGAAAAGTTTGAGCATTACATATGACAAGCTCCATTATGCGAATGTTGCGACTAATCTATTAACCAATATCTCGCTATATATAAGAACGATTGAGGGAAAAAATTTCCCATTCGGTGATGGGAGCTTAACAGTGAAACTACACTTTCGCCGTTTATAATGACTCGAAGACCATTCACATTCTACCGAGGAGTGAGATACCAGCGTGGGAGTGGCCTTGGATCCATTTTTTCATCCATACTATGCACCGCTGTCCTACTGTTGAAGAGGGGTGCCAGGTACCTAGGGCGAAAGGCGTTACAAACAGGTTTTAACGCGGCAGAAGACATAATGGGTGGAACTAGACCTAAAGAAGCTCTAAAAAAACACTTAAAACGTACACGGGACGAAATCATCAAAGATGCAAAGAGAAAAATGCGTGGTGGCGGAAAGAAGAGATCTGCCAGGAAGAAGGGGTTACCATCACGTGGCGCTAAACGTAAATGGAAATCAAAAAGAAGTGCTCTAAGCGTATGAAACCTATGGCTGATCATTTTCTTAACTGATATAAGCTGAGGACACTACTCTCACGAATCATAGGCTGACTAATACTTGTCGAGAGAGGTGGCACTATTTCTGACTCGTCATGGCTCGATTCATCCATCCGTGTAGTTCATAATGCTGTAAATCGGAACTGTCCCTCTTTGATATGCCCCCACTCAGGTCTCTATTGAGCATAGCGACTTTATTACAATTAACCCATTAAACACAATTAGTTCGCCGAGTGCTCCTATAGAATTCGTGATACCCAGCTCAGGCCCTTACTTTTTTCAACCGAGCTGCATGCACATGTAAGCTAAACTGATAGCCCATTCTGATGGAACGGACTGCGATGATAGTTACTCCGCCTACCCTGAAACCAACTTTTTACACTCCATATTCAGCCAGTGTGAAATGTATTTAAACCAGGTTAACATCTCGGCAGGAACGGGGTACTACCACCTACGAGCCCATCTGGGAAATGTCCTCAACGTTTCAAAAGAAGCGAAGGACACCTTTTTAACCGCCGAGGGGTATTACCATACTAAAAATGAAAATGGAATAAAGGATAAATTTAAAAATTCTAAAAAAAAGATATATCAATGTTTTGATCGTCTTCATACAGATTTCACATTCCAGGAGAAACTGCTTATGAACGGGGTGGATATGAAGTTGAAGCTTATCCGCACGATTCCTGAGATCTGCATAAATCTGGGGTCTGATCAAGAAGAGTGCGCGAAACCCGTTGTGATTTACATCATGGAGACGTATTTGTCTATACTCCGAGTGAAATTAAGTTCCCCGAAACAAATAGAAATTGAGAAAGACTTAATACACGCCACAGTAAAATACCCAATTAACAGGGTACAGATCAAACTATACACGGTCCCCGCCGGGTTGGCCTCGAAGCAACTAGAAAGCATGGCCCTTGGAGTCCTACCTAAAAGAATATTAATTGGAATGCAGGACCACGCCTCGACGAAAGGAAAATATAAAAAGAGTGCCTTTAAATTCGAGAATTTCGGCCTTAAAAATATTACTCTATACGTAAATGGCATCGCTTTGGGAGGGACCATGATTACGGACTACTCTTCAGAGGCTGTGTTCCCGCTCATAATACAGGCGCCTGTGACGAAATTGGGTTTGGTGTAACGCAGAAAGAATTTGTCGAAGAATTCAACATTTATTCATTTGATATTACGCCTGATTTGTCTGCCGGCGCAAATACGCATTTAAGTCCACAGCAGAGTGGGAATATCTCAGTCAGGTTGGAATTTGCCAAGCCTATAGACGCGCCTATAAGTGTACTCGTGTACCTCGAATCAAAGGCACTAATAGAAGTTGATCGTTTCAGGAACGTGGTCACAGACTTTTAAAATGGACGCGAATACACTCCAGAGAGTAATGAAAAGTGACCGTTTCACACGCTCAAAATTTATCGGTGTTTGCGAAGAATGAAATATTGAAGCTGCCAATTACGAGAAACTGCTATGGGATTATTGTGGGTGGTGAGAGGATTCATCGGTTTGCAATCTAATTTAAAAATAGGGAAAGAATATACTATTTTGATTCACTCGGATTTCAGCCCTAGAATGATTCGGTAATTGTGCAGTTTATTGCGCAACTACATGGACCTGAGATTGTTTGGAACCCATATCGTTTTCAAGGATATTGTACTGAAACGTGGGAAGGGATTTATAATTTTTTTAAAATTATTCGATTTGTGCGACACAGAGATGAACGATAAAAGTGTATGCAGACAGATAAAAAAAAGGTTCCCATATGTTAGCACCCGCTGTAATGTGTAAAGGTGTATATCTATATTGTGTAAAGTTGTATATACATTTGTAACTGTGAAATGTAGCCATTAAGACTTATTTAACGGACATTGGTTCCGCTTTGTACATGTTTTCTGTCATTCAATAAATCAAAATACAATGTGTTTTGTTCTTAACCTCAAAAATACTTACATTAGTTCCTCGATAATCTGACACTGCCAAACAGAGGTCCTGGGATCCGCCCACAGGGCTGTGGTTGGTTGCCCCGTGAAATCTGGGCCGTGTCAGATATCCCCATTCGTGGAGAGACGAGAAACGCTTTGTTTTTTGATCTTGTATTCGACCGAGAGAGAAAGAGAGGGAGTTGAGGTTGGATTGTGAAACGTTTTATGGTGCATGATGGTGGCCTGTACAACCTCATTTGTCGGGAAAGGAAGGGTTTTCGTGATATTGGAAGATATATTCGGAACAATTCGCGTATGCTTGAGAGAAACTCTAACTACGGTTTATGGTGCCTTGAAACATAAAAGTGGAAGATATTTAATTATCTAAGCCCTGTAAAATTTGAGCGATAGAATAGATAAATTAATAAAAAACAAAGACGTGTGATGTAGTATTTCAATAAACACGCTTTCGAGCGAACTGAAATAAGATTGACCCGACGCTCTGTAGTATAATTTAAAATGCGTACCTCATCTCGAATCTTGGAAATCAGAGAACCACCAATAAAGAAATAAACAACATATATATATATATATATATTAATGGTGGACCGGATATCCGCATCCGCATCATTTTTAACATCTGCATCCGCACTTCTGACTGCGGATATTATGCGGACATTACCTCCAATAAATTATGCAATTTACAATTAAATTAGCTTATAAAGTAGCTTATAAGGCCCAATCATGCACATTTCATGTAAAGTATTAATTATTAATGAACAAACAAATATATAAACCTCAAAATATAAATACCTGGTAACAGAAAATTGAATGAAACTTGTTTCATTTAATTTTCTGTGGCTGAAACTCTTGAGAAAATTATTTTTATCATAATGAAAACATTAATATTAATTTTAATTCTTATGCATTGCCTCCCATAATAGCAATATCACGAAATTTGAAAAATTGTGTCATATATTCATAATTCTATATTATATTGATAGATTAACTAAATACCCGCATCCGCATCGGCGGATATTGAAATTAAAGATCCGCATCCGCAGATGTTGAAAAACTGACATCCGGTCCACCACTAACATATATATATATATATATATATATATATATATATATCAGAAAAGTTCAGAATGGAAGGGCTTTATACCCGGTAATTATTTTTTTTTTGGTGTAGAAAGAAAAGAAAAACTATGATTAGCAGACATAATTGGTGCAATTCGCGTACGTTTGAGATATACACTAAACGACGAATCAACTGCTGATGAAGTTTTAATCTTTATGATCTCGAAATAAACTCCTGCGGAAAGCTTATTTATTGGATTTTTAATTCGAAATTATCTATAGCTTCCGCCAAATTCCGTAATTTTCAGAACGATGTTGAATATAATTATATATATATATATATTATATATATATATATATATATAAGCACACCGGACAAAAAATTAGTCACCCCTCTCAGAATGTACCTAATAACGTGTGACGGCGCCTCTGGCCTTGATAACCGCACGAATCCGGCGAGGCAGAGACTCTACGAGGTTGTGCATGTACTGAACATCGATTTGCTGCCACTCGTTCATCAGCCGGTCCCGAAGTTCCGCCAGAGTCCGTGGGTGTCTATTCCTGCGCTTCACTTTCTGTTTCCAGCCTGAACAACACCTTCGACGCATTCAGGATTAAAGGCTTCATTGGACCTGCGATGTACTCGTCGCCTCCCATCATTGGAGAACAAACAAAAACAGGACTCATCAGACCAAATTACACGTTTCCAATCTGCCGCAGTCCAGTTTTTGTGCCTCTGAGCCCATTTATAACGTGCCAATTTGTGAATTGCTGTTAACAGCGGCCTCTTCCGTGGTACCCTGCTCCAGATGTCCATCGCATGCAGTTCTCGTCGCAATGTCCGTTCGGAAATTGGTCGCTGGAGAACCTCATTGGTTTCTTGGAGCAATTGTTCTCTGGTTTGAAAACGATTTGCAGTTACTAGACGAGAAACATGGCGGCGGCCCCTATTGTCGAGAATTGTTTTCCGGCCACAGTTACGCCGTCGATTGTCAGTTGATTTCGAACTACACCACTCTTTGTAAACTCGCTGGACAGTACGCGTTGACACACCAACAAATTGGGCTACTTCAGACATTTTGTGTCCGTGGGCTCTGCCAAACACGATGGCTCCTTTTTGCCACTGAGTAAACGTCTGCCTCACGACCCATTTTGCAGACTATATCCAACACACACTTTGTTCTTCACCACCTCACGAAACAGATCTGATTCTGTGTGCTACGTCACCGCTACTTGTCACTTACCAATGCTACATCAGCGCCCTCTGTGTGACCTTGAACTTCCTACTATCGGTGCTATTAGGGGTGACTAATTTTTTGTCCGGTGTGCTTATATATATATATATATATATATATATATATATATATATATATATATATATATATATATATATATATATATATTTTTTCCATAAATATTTATGTCCTTCTGTTGTTCAGCTAATTACATTGTTTAATTAGATGTTTGCTTATATCGTTTTCACCTTTCTTCATTTCCCTCCTTTATATAGGCACGCCCTTGCTTTCCGTCCGATTTGTTCATTCTGATGAATGTCAATCTTTACACTCCACCTTAGACCTACTCTTAAACTGGGATATATACATATATATATATATATATATATATATATATATATATATATATATAATATATTATATGGGAATGAACTCCGAATGGTCCCCTAAGTTTTTTATGATACACACAGACAGTGCATGGAACAATGAACTCTTCTGGGATAATTAAATCCACTATAGTCCGAATAAGTAATGGTAAATGATAAATACCATAGTTTTTCTTTTTCATGATGCTAGCCCGACGTGGGCAACGGGTCACTCGCAAAGAGGTCCCATAAATATAGCTTCCCTCACCAGCTATATGCAAAGCAGACAGGATCCAGTTTTTGGACATGGATCTAGGGTTTAAAGCAGCCTAGCCCTGCTACATTTAGAACCTCAATATAAGCAAAAGACTCACTGCCTTCACGTCAGATTGAATACATCAAAGAAAAAGGGGTAACTATTATATTTTTAGCCACAAAACCAAAACTTAAACCTCAACTGGCAGAATTGAGCGTCAACTTCTCAAGGCACATAACATGTCCGTTTCAAGATGGGAATGAACTCAGAATGGTCCCCTGAGTTTTTTATGATACACACAGAGAGTGCATTGAACAAGGAACTCTTCTGGGATAATTAAATCCACTATAGTCCGAATAAGTAATGGTAAATGACAAATACCATAGTTTTTCTTTTTCATGATGCTAGCCCGACGTGGGCAACGGGTCACTCGTAAAGTGGTCCCATAAATATAGCTTCCCTCACCAGCTATCTGCAAAGCAGACAGGATCCAGCTTTGTGACATTGATCTAGGGTTTAAAGCAGCCTAGCCCTGCTACATTTAGATCCTCAATATAAGCAAAAGACTCGCTGCCTTCACGTCAGATTGAATACATCAAAGAAAAAGGGGTAACTATTATATTTTTAGCCACAAAACCAAAACTTAAACCTCAACTATGGTAGTTGTCATTTACCATTACTTATTCGGACCATAGTGGATTTAATTATCCCAGAAGAGTTCCTTGTTCCATGCACTCTCTGTGTGTATCATAAAAAACTCAGGGGACCATTCTGAGTTCATTCCCATCTTGAAACGGACATGTTATGTGCCTTGAAAAGTGGACGCTCAATTCTGCAAGTTGAGGTTTAAGTTTTGGTTTTGTGGCTAAAAATATAATAGTTACCCCTTTTTCTTTGATGTATTCAATCTGACGTGAAGGCAGCGAGTCTTTTGCTTATATTGAGGTTCTAAATGTAGCAGGGCTAGGCTGCTTTAAACCCTGGATCCATGTCCCAAAGCTGGATCCTGTCTGCTTTGCAGATAGCTGGTGAGGGAAGCTATACGTAGGGAATCCAAAAAGTTTCCGGAAAATTCAAAAAGCTTTAATACAAAAACCCTTTAATAAAAGTTCCAGAATGGTCAAATAACTTTAATAAAAGAAAACAAAAGAGGATATACGTTTAGGAATGCTCAACAACGTTCGACATAATTCCCACCTATCTCTATACACTTTTCTAAGCGATGTTTCCAGCGTTCCAATCCATTTTTATAAAATTCAGAGTTTTTCGACTGAAACCATCTCAAAACTGCTGTTCTGGCATCTGCTATCGAGTCGAAACGCGTTCCTTTTATGTGATCCTTCAATTTTGGGAATAAAAAAAGTCGGAAGGGGCTAGATCCGGACTGTAGGGGGGGGGGGGGGGGGGGGGTATGATTTCCCATCGAAATTCCCGTAACACGGCTCTTGAGGCATTTGCAGTGTGAGCAGGTGCATTGTCGTGATGGAAAAGCACCCCGCGATGAAGTTTACCAGGTCTTTTTTCAACAAGCTTATCTTTCAGCTTCCTCAAAACATTTTCATAATATTGGGCGGTGACTGTTTTTTGTCCTTCAAGAAAGTCCACTAAAATTATTCCTTCACAATCCCAAAAAATTGTAGCCATTACCTTTTTAGCTGATCTTTCTGCTTTAAATTTGATTGGGCCATCTGATCCTCTTGGGAGCCATTGTTTTGACTGAACTTTGCTTTCCGGATCATACTGATAAATCCAGGTTTCATCCCCTGTTAGAAGTCTATGCATAAAACAATCTTCATGAACTTCCATTATATTCAAAAGATCAACAGACTAGCCCTTTGGTCAGACTGTTCTTGGCGCAACGCTTTAGGCACCCACCGAGCAGAAAGTTTGCTAAGTTCTAAGGTATCCACCAAAATGGAATGAGCAGAACCACGAGAGATACCCACCTCATTGGCTATTATTTCACAGGAAATTCGACGATCTTTTTCGACTAGTGACCGAACAGCAGCAACAGTTTCTTCATTAATTGATGTTGATGGCCTTCCACTCCTTTGGTTATCATTAAGAACCTCTTGACCCGTTTTGAATCTTTTGATCCAGTCATAAACGACTGATTTCTTAGGTGCTTCATCTCCATAAACTTCACGTAAGGTATCAAGTATTTGTGGTGGTTTCCATTTAAGTTTTGTTAGGAATTTAATGTTAGCTCTCCACTCGAATTTTGAGATTTCCGTTGCCATGAAAAATAGGGTTCTTTTTAATTCCGTCTTAAAGCACTGTCACCAAGGTTGTGTAATAGGGTGGATCGATTTTACATTTTTTTCGATTTCCATATTCTAATAGACAAAAACTTGCGCATGCATGAGAAAATAGCCTCTGCAAACTCTTAGCTTAATAGGTAATCATCTTCTGCCCCCGGCAGAGCGATGAAAATCATATTTTAGTAGTCAAAAACGTATTTTTAAACCCTAGCCTAGAGTCATAAAATTTTGCGTGTGTGTTATTTCATGCCTAAGCAACGATATAAATGCTATGGGAAATATATAAATGCATTATTTAAGACAAAGAGCCGATCTGAAAATATGTATAATATACATATTTTCAGATCGGCTCTTTGTCTTAAATAATGCATTTATATATTTCCCATAGCATTTATATCGTTGCTTAGGCATGAAATAACACACACGCAAAATTTTATGACTCTAGGCTAGGGTTTAAAAATACGTTTTTGACTACTAAAATATGATTTTCATCGCTCTGCCGGGGGCAGAAGATGATTACCTATTAAGCTAAGATTTTGCAGAGGCTATTTTCTCATGCATGCGCAAGTTTTTG
Organism: Bathynomus jamesi; assembly: GCA_023014485.1. Taxonomy (NCBI): domain Eukaryota; kingdom Metazoa; phylum Arthropoda; class Malacostraca; order Isopoda; family Cirolanidae; genus Bathynomus; species Bathynomus jamesi. Next base: position 500,193 of record JAJOZX010001856.1, read on the forward strand.
TCTCTATTAGAATATGGAAATCGAAAAAAATGTAAAATCGATCCACCGTATTGTGTAAGTCTTAGCATGGCCTAATATGTATGAAGGTCCAAATTCATGTCAAAACAAGAATTCATTAAATTCTGATTTGAAATGATTGAATTATTTAACTTTTCCGGAAACTTTTTGGATTGACCCGTTGCCCACGTCGGGCTAGCATCATGAAAAAGAAAAACTATGGTATTTGTCATTTACCATTACTTATTCGGACTATAGTGGATTTAATTATCCCAGAAGAGTTCCTTGTTCCATGCACTGTCTGTGTGTATTATATATATATATATATATATATATATATATATATATATATATGAGAGAGAGAGAAACGTGGAAAGATGTTTACACGAATTTTTAGATGAACTTTTTTCCGGAAATGTACATACATAGGCTCGCCTTTGCTTTCCGTCCGGATTGTTCATTCTGGCAAAGGTCAAGCTTTACACTCCATCTTAGACTTACTTTTAGACGGGGAAGTATATATATATATATATATATATATATATATATATATATATATATGAGAGAGAGAGAGACGCGTGGAAAGATGTTTACACGAATTTTTAGATGAACTTTTTTCCGGAAATGTACATATATAGGCTCGCCTTTGCTTTCCGTCCGAATTATTCATTCTGGCAAAGGTTAAGCTTTACACTCCACCTTAGACCTACTTTTAGACGGGGAAATATATATATATATATATATATATATATATGAGAGAGAGAGAAATAAACAAAGATAAACAACATGATCGAGTGTTGCAATAACTGGATCCCCTGGTTGCCCATACGAACCGTGGAAGGATGTTTACACTCCACCTTAGACCTACGGTTTAACACGAATCATTAGGTCACCCTTGCTAGCAACCGCGGAAGGACGCGCCGCCGCCGGGTCTCGAGCCCGCCTCCATTCCACCTTAGACTTACAGTTCAATGCGGTCGCCCGAAGCATATAAACGTAATGGGCGTATAGACGGGTGTGTACGTGCCAAACAAAGTATACACTGTGCCAACTGGCTGATGATGCCTGGAGGCACTGGCTGATTAAGCCGACTGGCTGATTAGGGGCCATATAAGGCAACGGCCGCTCGGCTGAAGTCTTAATATGCGCTTGGCTCCTGTCAAGCGAACACCTCTCCTTTCTCTCCTCTCTCTTAAGTTAGGTATACCTCTTTTGGGGTGAGGCCATCCCAACTTATCCCCCAAAGAGGTCTCCCCCAGCGGGGGCTCATTGCAACTTGGAGGATAACTCCGCCTCCAAGTTGCATAACCCCTTGTTGCTCTTGCAGCAACCCCCTCCCCCATTTAGGGGGTGCCTTGCAACAAAGGGGGTGGCACTATGGGTGCCTTGCAACAAGTGGGTGGCACTCTTGCAATATTTGCAATTGCATTGCACTCGTCCATTTTTAGCCCATACTACTGAACTCAACTACTGGGAAAGACTATGTAAACTAAATCTTTACTTCCTGGAAAGAAAAAGAGAGAGATACATCATAATCTACATATGGAAAATGATCAAAAAACTGTTACCAAACCTCAAACTAAACCCAATTACCATTCAAACAACGCTGGAAAATAGGAAAGGCAGAATGTGTGGTGTTCCCAAATTAAAGGCCCCACAAGGGACCTCTTCAACACTGAAGGAAAATAGCTTGGTTGTCAAGGGGCCACGACTTTTCAACCAGCTTCCAAAGGACTTCAGAAACGTTACAGGGGTCAAAGTCGAAGTCTTAAAAAGAAGACTAGATGCCTGGCTCAGGACAGTACCAGATGAGCCGGGTGTACCTGGCCATGTGCGGTGAAGAGCGCAAGAGAGCAACTCGCTCCTCCACCAAGCCAGGCCTAGAGGCGGGGCCACCAGCTTGACCTTTGTGTGAAGAGAGACCAACACTTAAACGAGATTAACAGATATATATGACATCAGTCTAGTATTTGAAGGCTAACTTAACTAATGTAATCCGCATCTTTGAAAAGGAGGACAAACAATAAGTTGAGAATTATAGGCTTCTTAGTTTTAATTTCTGTTGCAGGAAAGCTTTTAAATCCGTTATTCAACACCGTATAATTGAGCATCTTGAAAGCAATAATCTTATTAAACAGAGTTAGAATGGGTTCCATAGAAATAATTTTTGTTTAACTGATTTGTTAGAATTTGTCTATGATGTCATCCGTATTTATGATCGTAATATGGTGACTGCTATAATATATTTTGGTTTTCAAGAGGTCTTTCATAAAGTTTCGCATAAACGTTAGAAAAATTTAAAGCTCATGGAATGCAGGCTGAGTTCTTAATTGGACTGATAACTGGTTTGCTCTTACTGGTAGAAAAAAAAAGGTAGGGAAGAGTATTTTTATAATATACTGTATCTTTTTAAATTAAATTTTTAAATTTGTCGTCGATACAAAAATTGCGGGTAAAGCAATTAGTTCTGAAGAAAGAAATAACAAACAAAGCCTCGGAGGAAAATGAGTAGAGTTGAAGTCTTTCACCCCAGGGAGAAGCCATAAATACTGTTTTCCGGAGGAGCTTCCGACCGAAACTCCAAGGAAAAGCTTTAGGTGTCATTTGTCATTAAAGATTTAGAGTTCTGAAAATAATGTTCATTTGCGAGCAGTAAAGTTGTTAGAGTATTGGGTTTTATTTCTCATAATTTTGAATACAAATCTAAAGGTATTGTTTCGCTATTATATAGGTAGCTTATTAGGCCTTATTAGAATATGCTATGCAGTTTTGGTTGCCATAAATGAGTAAGGATAAAGAAATGGTAGATAGGGTTCAGCGCTACGCAACAAAGCTCATTCCATCATTACGTAATAAACCATTCGAAGATAAGCTCAAAGAGATGAATTTGTAAATAATAGAGACTAGGCGTTTAAGAGGCGAATAATTAGTGTTTAAGTTTTTAAATTGTTCTGACAACGTAAATTAAGAACATTATTGCAGGGTCACCGCAATGTCACACGTACTCCTTGGCGTGACCCGACAATTCAGCGCAGGACAATTCAGCGCCGACAATTCAGCGCCGACAATTCAGCGCCGACAATTCAGCGCAAGACAATTCAGCTCAAAGACAATTCAGCGCAAGACAATTCAGCGCAAGACAATTCACCGCGAAAATACCAACAAAGAAGAAGAAAGAACAAATCCAGAGGGAAGAGAGGCTTGCAACTGTTAGGTTAGGTTAGGTTAGGTTAGGTTAGGTTAGGTTTCTAGTTTTTGAAATAAAATCTTAATTTTAACAATTCTAACAAATTTTGTTTTTTTAAATAAAATTTTAATAATTATACTCCTTTGAATTTTATCTCCGATTTGTCACTCCTTCGTTATGTCACTCCTTCGTTACGGTATTTATGTCACTCCTTTGTTATGTCACTCCTTTGAAATGTCACTCCTTCGATACAGACCCAATTTAGCGTATATATAAATATACAAATTGTTCTCTTTTTTATTTATTGCGATTTATTTTTATTATTTTTAACTAAACTTTTAACTGTACTGACTTGCGCTGAATTGTCGGCGCTGAATTGTCTTGCGCTGAATTGTCTTTGCGCTGAATTGTCGGCGCTGAATTGTCCTGCGCTGAATTGTCGGTGCTCCACTCCTTGGTCTTACGAATTGCTCTTTTCAGTGACATGAGGGAGGAAAATGAAAAAAATGTTGTGTGTGTATGTATACATGTTTCTTTACGGGTAGGTACCCTTTCCCCAAGAAAAGAAGAAACACAGAATGTCTGCAACAGTTACAACACCTTCATTATCATGAAACGATTCACTTTACGTTTGTCACACAACTCCAATCATCTAATCTCGTCGGAGGAAATTAGACACTTTTAGTGATTGGGCTGATGTTGTGTTTGTTCAAGAAGCCGTGCCATAATTGGTGCTGACTTTGCCAATACACGGCGAAGCTCTACCTCCATGGCAAACCGAGATTGCAGCTTTAATTTAATGACAAAAAGGCTGGAAAATCTAGCCTTACTAAAGATCGAAAGAAAACGCACCCGACTCTGAACAGAAATATCCTGAATTATATATAAGACTTTAGCCAAACAAGTGAGATTTTTTATAGATAGAATAACCTTTATTAATAATAAAATAAATACAGTAGTCTTTTTACAACTTACAATTTTTACAATGACATAAATAATTGTGAAGCTCGACTATTTATTTATTTTTTTTTTTTAATTTGGCCCTTAAGCTTTAGGCTTTACTGGGCTCTCATTAAAAATAAGCAGCTAGCCGTTATAAATTAATAATAATAAAATAAATAAATAAGTAAATAAGTATTATTAATAGTTAAAGCCTGTATTTCAATATTAAACAATATTAATGGACAATATAAAACATTATTAGTGGACATTAATCCAAGATTTTTGTTAGTATCCCATTATTAATCGGGATTTTAACTTGGTTTTAAACAAATTTACATCCGCAATATTTTTTATCGGCATGCAAGTCATTCCATAGTTTCAATCCAATGAAAATGGGTAGTTTTTGAGATGAAGACAATCTAAATTGAGGTATAACAATCTTTGATCTATTTCTGGTCTGATACGAGTGGATTTCTTGATGAGTTACAAAATATCTATTTACCCATTGCAAATTAATGATTTTGCTCTTACACTTGTAAATAAAAATAAAATGTGCCAGTTTGGTTATATCATTGAGCTTTAGTAGGTTTAGCTCTTTAAATAATGCACTAGAGTGATCAAGGAAATCAGCATCAGATAATAACCTTATTGCTCGTTTTTGGATGACAAAGATACCATTTAATGCGTTGTTAGCGGAGTTTCCCCAAACAAGGGTGCAGTATGTTATATAAGGAAGAACAAGAGTATGATAAAGAGTCAATAAAACTTGTTTAGGGACTACATTTCTAAGTTTAAACATTATAGCAACGCTCCTTGAAATCTTTTTCGCGATATAATTTACATGATCACTCCATTGCAAATTCTTATCTAGCATTACACCAAGAAATTTTGTTACAGTACACTCCTTTATGGTGATTTCATTAACATTGAGTTCATCAAGATATACATTTCTTTTATTAGTAAAAATCATGAAATTTGTTTTACTGGTATTTAGGAAGAGTTTATTCGTGGTCAACCATTTCATTACACTGATGAATTCTGAATGAAATATATTCTTAGCTGTATTAACATCTTTGCAAGAAAAGGAGAGAATTGTATCATCTGCAAACATTATGAAGTTCAGTATATCAGATGAACGTGGAAGGTCATTTATATATAATAAAAATAACAGTGGACCCAGCACTGAGCCCTGTGGCACACCATGTTTGACAAGCGCTTTAGTGGAGCAAACCTTATTTACTGATACAAAATTATATCTATCGGACAAATAACTTTTAAACCAATCACTGATTGCCCCTCTAAAGCCGTAACAATACAATTTATTAAGTAGAATATTATGGTCTATTACATCAAACGCCTTACTCAAATCCATAAATATTGACATCATTATTTCTTTGTTCTCCTTAGCTATATTTACATTTTCCATAAGATTTAAAATAGCCATTTCCGTTGTTCTATTATTACGGAAGCCATATTGATTTGGAGATAATAAATTGTAAGATTCTAAATATCGCTGCATTCTACTTTTTACAATTTTTTCGAAAACTTTGCTGAACACAGATAATGAACACACCGGCCTGTAATTTGTTGCTAGTGTAGGATCACCCCCTTTAAAAAGGGGTGTTATACAACCAGTTTTTAGCATTGATGGGAATATTCCTTTGGAAATACTGTGATTGATAATTTTAGCCAAAGTTACAGATATCTTATCTTTAACAAGTTTCAATATAGGTACAGGAATGTTATGAATGTTATTTTTTGTATTTTTTAATTTACCAATAATATTCTGGACCTCAGTAGAGGTAGCAGGAACAAAAGAAAATGAATTTAGTGGGCTGGGTGGCATATATTCTAGAGGTGAGTGATCATTATTTATTAATTGTGAGCGAAGCTTATCCGCTATTGAAGTAAAATGTGCATTTAAAGAGTCTGCAATAGCAGTATCATCAGTGATTTCTTTATTATCAACATTTAATTTCTCTATTGGATTTTTCTTAATTTGTTTTCCGAGAAGATTGTTTATGGTTTCCAAGTGTTTTTCATGTCTCCTTTATGTTTGGAAAATTGATTGTTATAATAGTATATTTTGCAATTTTGATTATTTTAGTTAATTTGTTTCTGTATTGAGTATATTGTATTTTAGGAATTTTGCTCTGCAATTGCAATTTGAATAATTTATCTCTATTCTTTATTGAAGTGATAATTCCTGGAGTGATCCATGGATTTGCGACCCTTTTGGGCGAAACTGTTTTTCTCCTTAAAGGAAAGCAAATATTAAAAATATGGAATAAGGTGTCATAGAAGAACTGAAACATATGATCTGGGTCATTTGAAGGTTCGTCACAGATTGTAGACACCAATCAACCAGGGAGGTACTCCGGGGGGGAATGCTAGGCAGGAGACAGGGAGTGCCGGAACTCCCGTTTCTCCTGTCACTGTCCTCCTTAGCTGATCTTTTTCTGTCTCATCTACCCTGTGAGCAGTCCAGCATGCTCTCAAACAAACACTTCTCCCTCTATTCTCCACTACACATGCGTGCATTTTACACATTACATAATCTTTCCGAAATTTATTAAAAAAAAAAGCATCGTGAGTCTTGGAGACCTTGATTTTGGCTCTCTCTCTGTTATAAAGGGGGGCATTTTTGTGGGCATCCGCCCTTGGTTCTTCCTTTCTCCATAAAAAAAGTGAGAATTTAAGCATAAGGAAATAATATTAAGATATCTGTAACTGGCAACCAGGTGGGTCGTTGCGTGCCCCGTGGAAAACCCATAGCGTACCACAGGTTGAAAACCCTTGATTTAGACGACAGGAATTCACGAGAAACAACTTTTCAAAATTAAGGGTAAAAGGTTTGAAACGAACATTGTGAAAAACTTTTCACGTGTAAAATAATAATAAGAAAGGGGAATAGCTTTCCGGCGGGGATCGTAACGAGCACTTTGTGAAATATGTTTAAGAACAGGTTAGACAAGTATTGTAGTAGTACAGTATAAAAAATAAAGGGAGGGTAAATAAAGGGAAGAAAAATCACATACAGTACATGATGTACACTTGTACACTTTCAGGGAAATTCTTAAATTGGGGGTGTGCTGACGAGCTGGAGGTGTCTCTGGATCAGTGCTCCTTTATCTAAATAATTCCAGTGTGAAAAATGACAATGTAAATAAATTTAAATAGTCAAACTATCAATACGGTGGCTTTGGCATTCGGTCTTACAAAATGAAGCAGTAATGAAATGACTATTTATTGTATATAATAAATAAATGAATAGAAAATCCTTAAAAACAATGCATGGTGTACTGTAGATTAGTTTAAGTATTCTAGCGTTTCATGCTATCATTTGTTTTCCTTTGTTTAATAATGAGTAACTGGGTGCACAAGATTAGTGTACGCTTGGTGTAAATGAACTCTAAAGTTATTCTTTTTATTATACTTTTCCTACTTTTCTATAAAGTTTCCTTCATCACTCGTTTATGTTAACATTGGGTGGCGGAAGAAGAACAGTCTTTTCATCCCTGTGTGAACGCTTTACATGTTTACGAGTGCAAACATAGTACGTATAAGAGTTTTCAGTAGTCTTTATTTTTGTTTGCTTGTCTTTTTTTTTTCTTTTTCCTAACTTCCTTCTCAAACTAGCTTCGTTCACCTGTAAATCTATAGATAATAGAAAAACTAGTTTCCAATCTCAAACGGAACCATATAACTACCCAAAGAACACTGTAAAATAGTAAAGGCAGAATATACAGGGTGTCCCATAAGTCCGGCATCATAGGAGAAATTCATATTTTTCTATTTCTACAAACCATAATTCATATTTTTCTCTTTCTACAGGCCATAATGTCTGTGAGCAAGGAAGTACGAATCCAGATAATTCTACTCATAGGAAATCGGAGTCAAAGAGAGGCCGCTGCTGAATTTAACAGACTGCATCCAGACCGCGAGCCAATAACACAGAGTTGTGTTAGCAGACTTGTTGCAAAGTTTAAGGAAACAGGATCCATAGAAGATAAATCACGCAGTGGACCTTCAAGGAGGTCCACTGACGATGATACAGCGACTGCTATCCTGGCTCATTTTAACAGAAGTCCCAATAAGTCTGTAGTGAATACTCTTATTTTAGTTTCAAGATAAATGTTAATTTTACCGTCTTGAATTTCGGAATAGCTATAAATTCATTTTAAATTAGTTACCCATCATAATTCAATTGTAAACCGCATTAATACTAATTTTATGTATACTGTATTATTTTATTGTATGTAAACATAATTAATTATATATCACAATTGTCAGTTAATTATTTATATTCAAATAATTATTTTAATCTAATACCATGTCCATTTTGCAAATAAATAATAGAAATCCAAGGGTTATATTTTCCATCCTTGGTACTGTCGCAGTTTCGCCTAACGGACTCAATACGGCTAGTGAGCTAATCACTGGTTGGCACTTAACCAGCGGCAGTGCTTATGGCTACATCATCCAGGTTAACCTATACCGGATAGATGCGCTACGGTCCCAAGCCGTAGCTTGCCTAGGCCCAACGACGACGACGAAAACCAACAATTGGTGACCCCGGAGTTGGATTCCCCCCTTTTACCCGAACGACTAGACTAGACTGTAACGTCGTTCGTGCCCATCACCCCTTCACCCGAGCGACTAGGACCAGACTGTAACGTCGCTCGTGCCCTCTGCCCCTCACCCCTGCCCGTGCGCTCTGTGCCTGCGCTCGTCTCAACCTCCACTCCTTCGTTGGTAACTTGTCTTGCTTGTACGTCAGCAAGCATAGGAGAAGATGCCTGATGACGCTGGTGCCATCTCCCACTTGAGCGTAAAGCTCCCCGTCTTCTGGCCGGGTGATCCATTTATTTGGTTCCACCAAGTGGAATCACAATTCAACTTGGGAAGGATCACCGCTAGCAGGACAAAATACGATCATGTTTTGTCCTCTCTACCAGCGAGCATCATCTCTGAAGTCCGTGACGTCATCGTGTCTACTTCCACGAGTGAGGACCCATACAACGATCTGAAGTCTGCCATCCTGTGCCGCACCACTGTCTCCGAGCGTGAGAAACTACATCAGTTAATCTCAAAAGAAGAACTTGGAGACCGTAAGCCCACTCAAATGCTGAGGGCTATGCAGTGCGCTCTAGGCGAACGCGCACAAACCTTCGATAAGGACATCTTTAGACAGTTGTTCTTGCAGAAACTTCCTCCATCAGCTCAGCGTGTCTTGGCCACTATGGATCCTGCTACTCCAGTTGATAAACTAGCAGAAACTGCCGACAAAGTAGTGGAGATTGACACAGCTCCGGTCAACAACGTGAACACACAATCGGAACTGGAGTTGAAAGTGGAAGAGTTAAGTCAACAACTCAACCACGTTTGTTTTCTGCTACAAAATCAACGGCAAAGAAGCCATTCTCGGTCAAGATTTACGAAGAGGCATCGTTCGAGTTCCGGGAAGATCTGCTTCTACCACTCTAAATTTGGAAAGAAGGCTAGGAAGTGCATCTCCCCTTGCAATTTTTCGTCGGAAAACCCCAGCAGCGAGTCCTAATGGCGTCTAGTACTCGCACTTCCAAACTGTTATTCATAAAGGACAGGAACTCTGGTGTCAATTTCTTGGTCGATACCGGAGCGTCAGTCAGTGTATTCCCTCAAAAATCTGGTCATACGCACTCGGAATCTCCGCCTCTATACGCTGCTAACGGTTCACGCATACCCACGTACGGTACTCAGTCGCGTGAACTAAACTTGGGCCTTCACCAATCCTTCAAGTGGATTTTCATCTGTGCTCAAGTGCAGCATCCCATAATCGGCGCTGACTTCCTCCAGCATTTCAAACTCCTGGTGGATCTTAACAAGCGACGCTTATGCGACCAGGCCACACTGCTTTCTGTTCTTGCCAAACAGGTTGCCCTTCCGGACGCCTCGAACTCTGCACTTTCCCTCGTTCCCCCTAATTCCATGTACCAGTGCCTTTTCCAGCGATATCCAGGAATTCTTCAACCGATGCAGATGGGTGATACCATTAAGCACACCATTACCCATCACATTACAACAAAAGGTCCCCCTGTGTTTGCAAAACCCAGACGTCTTGCCCCGGACAAACTGAAAGCTGCCAAATCGGAATTCCAGCTTATGATAGATCTTGGGATAATAAGACCTTCCAAAAGCAGTTGGTCCTCTCCCCTACACCTGGTCCAGAAGAAGTCAGGAGACTGGAGACCATGTGGGGATTACCGGTTTTTGAATTCGACAACCATCCCGGACCGATATCCGGTACCAAATGTCCAAGACTTTACTTCTCTTCTCCACGGCAAATCTATCTTCAGTAAAATAGACCTCGTTAAGGCTTTCCACCACATTCCCGTAGAGCCTTCGGATATTCCCAAGACTGCAGTTTGTACACCATTTGGGTTATTCGAATTTGTGAAGATGCCTTTCGGGCTACGGAATGCTGCGCAAACCTTTCAGAGGTTTATAGATGAGGTCACCAGCAATGTTCCCTCTAAGGTGTGCGCGTGTGCGCGCGCACACGCGTTGTGAAACCCGCGCACACAGCAAAATAAAATGCGCACAGGCTCAAGCGTATCATGAGTTACGACAATAAATGAAGTAATTTAAAAAATATACCGTCACACAAGGTTAACTTTCACAGAAAAACTTTGTTCCTATTTGGAAGGCAGGTTTCCTGAAAATGAAGTAAAAGAATGGTCTGCCTTTGATTGTTCGGCTATTTCACAGAAAGACTTTGACTTTGGCATTGAGCATGTTAAAGCTTTATATGCAAAATATGCAGATTTTCTTGGCGAAAGTTCTACCATAATCGAACAGTACAATGATTTTAAATTTGTTGTATGCGAGAAAATAAAAAGTAAGCTGGTTAAAAACTTTGATGATATGGTGACATTCGTCCTACAAAATGAACAATTTTGTGACTTTGCTAAGTTGATGGATATTGGGGGAACTTTCCTAGCATCTAGTGTGGACTGTGAGCGTGGCTTCAGTTTAATGAATTCTATAAAGAGCAAATTAAGAAACCGCTTGAAAGAAAATCATTTGGACACGCTCATGCGAATTAAAAGTTACCTGAATGTATTAATCTTCATAGAGTTTATTTGGAATGGGCAAATGCTAAAGATCGTAGGGAGAAATCATAATCATACTTAAATGAAAAGCACTTTCATTTAATGTTATTTTGATTATATTTTATTTTATTGAATTTTATTATTTTTTATTTTATTCCTATTTTGTGAATGGATAAAATCATGTATTAATCTTGATAGTCTATTTTAAATTGCTAAATGCTAAAAATTGTTTTGAGAAATGATAACCAAAATAGTCATTTTCAATTAATGTTATTTTTATTTTATTTCTTTATTTTGTTGAATTTTATTTTACTATTTTTTATTTTATTCATATTTTTAGAATGGATAAAATGTTCTCTTTTTTAAGAATATATAATATCGTAAACAGTTTTTTAATAACCATTTAATAGTACCGTAATGATCGAGCTATCACCTTATGGAAATAATATTTATTAAGTATTTAATATTTATATATATTTAATTTTGAAGATAATTACGCTGAGAAAAGTTTGCACAATTTTTCACCATGAATCTAAATCTATGCACAACGAAACTTTCTTGCGCACACGGACTAAAAAAAATTAGAGGGAACATTGGTCACCAGAGGCTTAGACTTTGTTTATGCCTACATCGATGATTTGCTTGTGGCCATCTCAACGGAAGAGGAACATAAGGAACATCTTTCACTCCTCTTTCAACGCTTAGAACAATACGGTGTTACTATTAATGCATCTAAGTGTGTGTTTGTACAGCCAACCTTGGAATTTCTTGGTCACACGATTTCGCAGCACGGAATTACCCCCCTTCAGGACAAGTGTGAAGTGATAAAAAATTACCCTATGCCAAATAATCAGCGTGAGTTACGTCGGTTTCTAGGTTTGGTAAATTATTACCACAAGTTCATTAAAAACTGTGCCAGTGTTCTTGCTCCTCTACACGCTATGATCACACACAAACGCAAGGTAACGAAATTGGTATGGTGTAGCGATAGTTTACAGGCGTTCGACAATGCCAAAAATGCTATCAATAGTGCATTGTCTCTGTCATTTCCTATCAGTGATGCCCCCCTAACTCTGACGGTCGATGCATCAGATGTTGCGATCGGTGGGGTGTTGGAACAAACCATTAACGGTCAACAAGCACCCATCGCGTTTTACTCGAAAAAGCTGCAGCCAGCCCAAACGCGTTATAGTGCTTTCGGACGTGAACTTCTTGCTATTTACTTAAACGTGAAGCATTTTCAACATTTCCTTGAAGGCCGAGAGTTTTGTGTTTTTACCGACCACAAACCTTTGGTCACTGTCTTCAATAAAAACAGCTGTAACCACTCTCCCAGAGTCATCAGGCAACTCTATTATATCTCGCAATTTACCACAGATATCCGCCACATCAAAGGTGTCTTGAACACTCCAGCGGATGCACTTTCAAGAATAGAGATTACTTCTGTTACCCTCAGCTCTACACTGTGGAATGCTATTGCACAGGATCAAGATAAGGATACGGAACTACAAGACCTGCTCAGAGAAGACTCCACTCACTCACTTTCCCTCAAGAAAATGAGTATGCCAGGATTGTCTGTGCCCCTCTATTGCGACGTATCAACAGCTGCTATTCGCCCTTATGTCCCTCCATGTCACAGACAAGCAGTCTTCACGGATCTTCATAAGCCCTCCCATCCTGGTATCCGTGCTTCGCAACACCTGGTTACCTCTCGCTTTGCTTGGCCCTCGATGCGGAAGGATGTCAAACATTGGACCAAAACGTGCCTTGCCTGCCAGCGTGCCAAAATCCAAAGGCACACCAGGTCCCCCTTTGACGCATTTCCGCCCCCATCCCAGCGATTTGAGGTAATTCATGTAGACATTGTTGGCCCTCTTCCAGTGATTCAAGGCCAACGTTATCTGCTCACCTGTCTCGACCGCTTTTCCAGATGGCCTGAAGCCATCCCACTTCCTGATATCCAAGCGGACACTGTTGCAAGAGCCTTTCTTCATGGATGGGTATCAAGATTTGGATTGCCGACAAAAGTCATCACTGACCAAGGTCGCCAATTTGAGTCTTCGCTTTGGAAGAAGTTTACCAGCTTGTTGGGTACAGTACATGCGCATACCTGTGCGTATCATCCGCAAGCTAACGGCCTCGTCGAACGCTTCCATCGCCAGCTGAAGTCATCCCTTATGTGTCACGAAGACTCCCATTGGATGGATAAGCTTCCACTCGTGTTGCTTGGTATTCGCTCTGCATTTAAGAGTGATCTGAAGACTACAGCGGCTGAACTAGTCTATGGAACAACACTGCGGCTACCAGGTGGCTACTTCACTGCAGGGGATAAGTCATGTGATCCTACGGAATTCGCTCAAACACTTTCCTCTCACATGCAGTCCCTTCAGCCTGTTCCCCCTCGATTGACTAGCCAACAGAACATCTTTGTTTCCCCAGCCCTCCAGTCTTGCACCCACGTTTTCGTTCGTGTACCTGTCCCAAAACGGCCTCTCCAATGTCCATATGACGGGCCCTATGAAGTTCTCCGACGTACGCGCAAATCATTTCTCATCCAGCGCGGTTCCAAGGTCGACAAGGTTTCTATCGATCGTCTTAAGCCTGCGTTTTTGGAATCAACCTTAAGCGAGGTACATGTAGCTACCAAAAAGGTCCAGGGGAAATCTGTGTCGTTCGGAACTCTTTGAACTTCCTCTCTGGTGGGGGAGTGTGTAGTGAATACTCTTATTTTAGTTTCAAGATAAATGTTAATTTTACCGTCTTGAATTTCGGAATAGCTATAAATTCATTTTAAATTAGTTACCCATCATAATTCAATTGTAAACCACATTAATACTAATTTTATGTATACTGTATTATTTTATTGTATGTAAACATAATTAATTATATATCACAATTGTCAGTTAATTATTTATATTCAAATAATTATTTTAATCTAATACCATGTCCATTTTGCAAATAAATAATAGAAATCCAAGGGTTATATTTTCCATCCTTGGTACTGTCGCAGTTTCGCCTAACGGACTCAATACGGCTAGTGAGCTAATCACTGGTTGGCACTTAACCAGCGGCAGTGCTTATGGCTACATCATCCAGGTTAACCTATACCGGATAGATGCGCTACGGTCCCAAGCCGTAGCTTGCCTAGGCCCAACGACGACGACGAAAACCAACAAGTCTCTTCGGCGATTGTCCGCCGAGACAGGAGTGTCGAAAAGTAGCATCCATCGCATTCTTCAGGCTCACAAATGGCATCCTATAAACTTCAGATCCTACAGAAATTAAGCGAAGATGATCCCGACCGGCGGATGGATTTTGTGAATGGGCTACGGAACAATATGCTCGGGATGCCAATTTCCCGTCCACCATTCTGTTCAGTGACGAGGCTGTTTTTTATGGAAATGGTGAGGTAAATCGACAGAACACCCGCTACTGGTCTCAAAACAACCCTCACTGGTATACCTCTTCAAAGGAACACGGTGCATCTCGGGTGATGGTATGGTGTGGCATTTGGAATTTTCGCATCATAGGCCCCCTCTTTTTCGATGAACATGTCACTGGAGGCACCTACCTACGTATGCTCAAGGAAGAAGCATTTCCCAGTGTCTTGAACGAAGAAGGAAATTTCCAAACATGGTTCCAGCAAGACGGCGCTCCTGCACATTACAGCACCCAAGTAAGGGAATACCTGTGCCAACAATTCCCTGGTCATTGGATAGGACGTCGAGGGCATGTGGAATGGCCAGCTAGAAGCCCGGATCTCACGCCACTAGATTTTTATCTCTGGGGCCACTTGAAAGCGCTGGTATACGCAGAGAAAATTAGGAGTGTTGAACATTTGCGGCAGCGCATTATTGGGGCATGTAACACCATTACTCCTGACATCACTCACCGTGTGCTTGCTGACTGGGTATCACGTCTGAATTTGTGTATTGAAAGCAATGGTGGACATACTGAGCACGTTCTGTAAATAAAAGCTTTTGTTTTGCCTTTTTTATTATTTTTCCTATGATGCCGGACTTATGGGACACCCTGTACAGTATTCCCAAACAAAAGGCTAGACCAGGAACATACCGAACCCTGAAGAAAAATAATTATCTCTTCAGATTCGGAACACAAAAAAATGTTGATGTGGAAATCTTCCAAAGAGCACTAAACATCTGTCTCAGGACAATCCCAGATGAGCCGGGTGTACCCTGCAATGTAAGATGGAGGTCATAAGAAAAACTCTTCTTCATCAAGACAATTCTGGAGGTGAGATCACGAGCCTGACTTTCGCGCGATGAGAGATCGGCGCGCCGAACTGCTGCAAGGTTTACAAGGTTACACCCTCTGGTAGTCGGCGGTTAGATTTGCCCTATTGCACGGTGACTCCAATATGTCGTATCATGCGATATTACATTATTCTTTGTTCAAGAAAATAAAGATACCGGATCCCCAATTCCAACAAAATGAATGCTTCATATTTTCACATTATTTTTTCCATTGAATAATAATAACTTGTTTTTAAGCGGCAGTCTGAACTAATGGTTAAAGCATCGATGCATCCTTTCGAGTTCCATCTTATCTAGTGTTTCCAGCCAAAAGTGGACCTTTCCTAAATACTTCACAAGTCATTGTTAATTTATCGTCTAATTTCACTGTTCAGTTCTATTCGCTGCAATCTCTTTGATTCTGAGTCTTCCATTGTGTTTCCGCTTCCTTCCGACTAGGACTGGGCATCCGAGATCCCAGGATTCCGGAAGTAAAATAGACAGCTCATTTTCCGGGAAAACTGTCATCGATCCAGGGATTTCCCGGTATTCTATTTTCAGGGGAGACTTTTAAACACAGTTTTATTTTGAGGTATATTTATTTCATGCAAAGGCTTTTCACAATTAAAGTTTTCATCCACCTGTTTTTTAAACTTTGAAAACTGTTTTCGCTTGAGTTTGGGGTGAAATAATATCAGTTTCTTCCTACTGAAAAGTGAAACTGAAAATTAACAATCAGTAGAAAAAAGACTTCAAGAGAGACGTAATAAGAAGCTCGTAAGATTATATAAATATTTAAACAATCCTATAATAGCATTTAATCAGGGCCGGCCCTAGCTTCTGAGGGGCACTGTCCAAGATGGTATGGTTGGGGGAGCCCCCATTCCTTACACAACCCTCCCAGGGCCCCACATATGTTTCTGATTTTCTATGAAGACATCATCTTCATAAAAGCAAACACCCAATATTTTATAATATATATATATATATATATATATATATATATATATATATATATATATATATATATATATATATATATAGGGTGGGCCGTAAGTTTCTATACATAGGAAAAATAAACATTTTTTTATGGACAACCATTTTTATTTATATAATATGCTCTACATGGTTGCCATTGTTTTGAAAACACATTTCAATACGTGTTCCCCACTGTTGATGAACACGCATTAGCACAGTTGACGTTATGCTTGTAATGGCGTTGGTGATACGTTCCTTTAGATGATTTATGTCTCGTATCTTTTCCTGATACACCATGGCCTTCAAGTGCCCCCAAAGATAGAAATCAAGGGGGGTGAGATCTGGGATCTGGGAGGCCACTCCACAGGACCACGCCGACCAATCCAAGCATCCGGAAACTGCTGATCCAAATACCGACGCACGTGAAGACCATAATGAGGTGGAGCTCCATCTTGCTGGAAGTAAACTGGGAAGTTACCTTCCTCGTTTAGCAGGGATGGGAAAATCTCTTCTTGCAACATGTTAAGATACCTTTCGGCATTAAGATTTCCACTGACAAAAATTGGTCCAATAATTCTGTCACCCCATATCCCGGCCCACACCATCACTTTACCGGCACCTTGCATCTTCGTCGGACTCAGCCAGTTAAGGTTAGCATTACTCCAATAACGTATGTTTTGCCGATTAACCTCTCCATTGACGTAAAAATTTGCTTCATCAGTAAACAAGATCTTAGTTGAAAAGTTTGCATCCTCGTTCACTTTGGTTAATGCCCATTCACAGAATTCCATCCGTCTATCCGGGTCGTCTTCACTCAAATGCTGTGCCATATGCAATTTGTATGGATGCCATTTGTTTGCTTTCAAAATGCGCCTGATACTCGATCTGCTGACACCACTTTCTGCAGACAACCGTCGTGTACTTTTTCTGGGACTCCGTGTAAGCGCTGTAAGTATCGTAGCTGTTGTGTCTTCATCGGTGGCTGTACGTCTTGGACCACTTCGCGGTTGATCTGCAACATTTCCAGTTTCTGAAACTTGTTAATAAGTTTTGCCACAGTGTCGTGTGTGATGTTCGTTCCATGTTGTCTGTTAAAGTTCATTGCAACCATGCGACTGCTCCCGACCAGCCATCAGTATGATTTCAATTCGTTGCTTTTTCGTCAAACGCATATTCTTAGGGTATCTGAAACATAAAAACAAACGTTTAAATTTTCCTATGTATGGAAACTTACGGCCCACCCTGTATATAAAACATGAAGTTAAATCAGTATCAGTATTCTTCTTCTATTATTTAAAGAATTACAAATATTCAAAATTACAACGTACAGTATAAATTTGAAATGATTTTAATGTGGAGAAAATAATAAGCAATGGCGGAAAATAAAATTGACAATTGTAAATATAGTTTGATAAAATGATAAATAAGAGAACAAGAAGAAATAAAGGAAAATTGTTGAAGCCAACTGCAACCATGATTAGAAAAATTAACAAAAAAAATCAATGTTTGTCAAACCATAAATACCAGTACTCTGAAGTGCTTATAATCTGTACCGCCTTGATTTTCTCAAGGCAAAATCTTCAATAACACTAAGACAACTGCCTGTTAATCTCTTGATTAATGATGACGTCTCTGTGGCAGTACTACATGAGGCGCCGCTGAGGTGACGGGTGGTCAGATTTATTTGTTGTCTCGATATTATGATCAATAAAATTATGATGTAATAGGGAGTTGATATATTAGATATAATTGATATATGCCGTATAATAACCAAAAAAATACACCGTCACAAAAAAAAAACTGATACCCGAACAGAAACACATAATAATATCGTATACGCCGCGCGCACGCCACATTACGTACATAAAGAGACGAAAAACATTAAACGAAAAGAATTTTAACAGTGACAGTTCTGAACACATAATGACAAAAAGTAGCCTACAAATATAAATATAATAATACACGCTTATTTATGCTGCTTATTTACATTCTTTTATGTGGTTTTGTGTCGTTTTTATAAGTTTGGTGATGCTATACCAACTAAAAATACGAAGAACAAATGAATTTTGGAGGGGCCCTCTAATTGATGGGGGCCCTGTGCAGGCCGCACATAGCTGGGGCCGGCCCTGCATTTAATTCAACTTGTCCTAATTTTTCACTGCCTTCTAAATCAACATTGTAAACAACTGCCAAAGAGTTGTTTGCCAGGCTTTTCAGAAAAAGTGAGACGGACGTAGTGGCAGAAGGTACAGATGTAAGTGAACCCCAACAGTTTTTGATACATTACTAGAACTCGAAGTCTTTTCCTCTAACTCATCTTCAAATCAAAGGTCCTTGGAAGAAAAATTGGATGCAGTTGCGCAGAAAGAAATGGGAAACACAGAGCAACAGGATTTGCGCCTGAGATACGACGTAAAGAACATCATAAAAAAAAAATGAATAAATGCAAAAAACCACTTTTTTCTACGTGAAGGTCAAAACATGAAAATAAAAACTCACTCTAATAAACAGAGTTTATTTCCACAACAGTTTCGATGCCCACTGGCATCCTCTTCGGGTGGATACAGAAAAACGAATGAACCAAAACAAGATGGAAAAACAGTCCAGGGACCGACCGTTAAGAAATTCGCACCTAGGTTAGATCCCATTCTCCCGACACCGGAAGAGCATTTTCATTAAAGGGACCCGCTTATAAGTACATTCGCACAAATTTAAAACTATCTTCCTGTTCTAAACATACAGATTCTATTTTTTTTTTTTACATAATTATTACATTTATTATTACATTTAATATTGCATTATTATTTATTACAGAAATTATAAATTTATTATTACATTGGTTATTACATCGTTGTTTATTATACAGAACTTATAAACCGAAAAACGAATGAAAAAGGCGAGAAGAAAACAATCCAAGGACCATTAAGAAATTCACACTTAGGTTAGATACCGTTCTCCCGACACCGGAAGGGTATTTTATTACAGGGTCCCGCTTATAAGTACATTCGCACAAATTAAAACTATCTTCTTGTTCTATACATACAGATTCTAATATTTTGACATAATTACTGCATTTATTATTGCATTTACATTTTTTTTTTAACATTTATTATTATTACCTTTACCCTAATTATTAAATTTATAATATTACCTTTATTATTACATCTGTTGCATTTATATTTATTTCCACATTTATTACTTCCATTATTACATTTACTAAAAGCGAGTAAGGAAACAATCCAGAGACCTTTAAGAAATTCACACTTAGGTTAGAACACGTTCCCCCGACTCTGTAAGGGATTTTTTGACCAAGAATCTCATTAAAGCGTCTAACTTATAAGTACCTTCGCGCAAATTAAAATTATCTACTTTTTCTATACACACAGATTCTATTATTTTTCTTTTGACAATTATTACATTTATAAAGTACCTTACTCGATTCCCAATCTATAGCATGATTATTTTGGCTGGCGTGATAAAAAATGGCATTATTAGTATTACAAAAAAAAAATGTAAATGCAATAATAAATGCAGTAATTATGTCAAAATATTAGAATCTGTATGTATAGAACAAGAAGATAGTTTTAATTTGTGCGAATGTATTTATAAGCGGGACCCTGTAATAAAATGCCCTTCCGGTGTCGGGAGAACGGTATCTAACCTAAGTGTGAATTTCTCAATGGTCTCTGGATTGTTTCCTTCTCGCCTTTTTCATTCGTTTTTCGGTTTATAAGTTCTGTATAATAAACAACAATGTAATAACCAA
The DNA here is from genome assembly GCA_023014485.1 of Bathynomus jamesi. Lineage (NCBI taxonomy): Eukaryota > Metazoa > Arthropoda > Malacostraca > Isopoda > Cirolanidae > Bathynomus > Bathynomus jamesi. The sequence continues at coordinate 520,410 of JAJOZX010001856.1, forward strand.
TGTAATAATAAATTGATAATTTCTATAATAAATAATAATGCAATATTAAATGTAATAAATTTAATAATAAATGTAATAATTATGTAAAAAAAAATAATAGAATCTGTATGGTTTAGAAAAGGAAGATAGTTTTAAATTTGTGCGAATGTACTTAAAAGCGGGTCCCTTTAATAAAAATGCCCTTCCGGTGTCGGGAGAATGGGATCTAACCGAGGTGCGAATTTCTTAACGGTCGGTCCCTGGACTGTTTTTCCCTCTTGTTTTGGTTCATTCGTTTTTCTGTATCCACCCGAGGAGGATGCCAGTGGGCATCGAAACTGTTGTGGAAATAAACTCTGTCTATTAGAGTGGGTTTTTATTTTCATAAAAAAATGAATGTTTATGAAACCACTGGTAATAGAACAGAAAATTTAAACCTCTTATTTAATGCTCTGGCGACAATTCCTCCAACTTCAATAGAGTCTGAAAGAGCATTTTCTGCTGTAGGATTATTCATCACTAAACTCCGAACATCTTTCTTTAAGTGATAATAGTATTGATCATCTGTATTTTTTAAAGTATTATTTTAAGTCATAATCCAAGTAAATCAATAATTTCAGTTTTATTAGTCTCTAGAAAGTTTTTATCAAAGCATGTTTTTGTTCAATAAGAGGAAATTTTCCGTTTAGTTATTTAATTTATTCCAGTATTTCAACCTTATTTAATTTTGTTAATCCCGGGAATTTCCCGGGATCCCGGGATTGCAAGTTTTTTAATCCCGTTTCCCGAGATTAAGAAAAGAGCGGGAAATGCTCAGCATTACTTTCGACTGCTTTTCCACCATAATGATGTTCATTTATTTGAGTGTAAATGTTACTAAAGAATTACTGATATTACTATATTATCTTATTAAGTAATTATCAATTACTATATTATAGTATTAAGTAATTATAATTACCAATATTACAAAGAAATTACTAATCGTCTCAGTAGGTAATCTCTGAAGATGACGCTGTTGAGGAACTTTCAATCAATTCTCCTTTCTTTTTTTCTTATTTTCAATTACTTCTTCTTCCAGAATATCTATTGTTGGGTATAAGCCTCGATGCAAAAGTATTATTTTTAATCTACTGTAGCTCTAACATATTTACTTCTGTGGGATTATTATATTTTGCTCGTGAGTTACCTTCAAAATGCACGGGTTTTATAAATTTTTATTGGTGTTTTCAATACTTTTCTTTTTTTGGGGGTTTCTTTTCCTTCCTCTGAAGGATATATCAGACATGGAACCCCACTGGTATAAAGATTTTCTTCATCTTGACAGCTTGTTATAATATATAATCTTGTTCCAACTGCAGGCTTAATTTTTGTATCACAACAGTCTTCACTTGTTTCGGTTTCAAAATAATTCATGAATTTAGTGATCCTCTAAAAACTATTCCTTGCTTAAAAATTTAATTATTCTTTGTAATTTTTAAATGACTTTCAATATATTTAAATTTATTTATGTATTCATCCCTACCGTTCCTTTCTATAAAAAATTTTAGAGAACGAAGTTGATATCCTCTTTCGTTTGAACTTAGATTTTAGCAAAATACAGAATATGCCTTACTGTGTACTAATTGCAGCTCATGCTAACGACATTTCCAACATTTAAACGTCTCTTTCCTTCTAGTTTAGTCAAAAGTAAAGTCTAATTTATGTTTCCCGTTAATGAGAAAATAAGTGAATTCAAGGCCCAGTGTTTTCGTGATGCATGCACACTCTGCGTTTGAAACATTGAATGTATAGACGGGGAAAAAGAAGTATTGAAGAAGTTTGTTTCAGAATTCATCAGTTGAGTAGACGAAAGGTTGAAAATACCGATTAATCCTTGTGTTAGAGAGTTTAACAGAAAAAGGATAAGATTGTATCGAAAGTCTGGTACTGCAGTCTCTCTTTAACCCTTTAAGGACTGAAGGTACAAATTGCTAACGTTTCAAATACAAGCATTCATAACTTAACCCTACAAAAAATTCAGGGCTTAAAGGGTTAAAGGGGGAGGCATGCAGTTAGAGAGTTCAGAAGAGAAGTGCTCGTTATAATAGCAATAGTAAAGAGACAATGAGGCAACATTGCGGCGAAGAGATAGGGAGAGAAGACAGTCAGTAAGAGGCGGGAAACTGATGAGACGAAAAGACTTCAATCCCACCCGGTCAAGTAGAGCTGTGTGGGTTGAGCCACCCAACACGTAAGAAAAGAACTCCATACAGGAGCGGACAACACCCTTGTACAGATAGCAACTGAGTGGGGGTGAAAAAACTGCGGAGGCGGTACAGCACACCTAACCTCTTAGAAGCTTTTTTCGAAACAGAGTACATGTGATCTTTCCAGGATAGCAGAGATAGCAGAAGGATAAGAGGTCAGGTGTGCCATAGCCGTCCTACGCGAAGCATGGAGTGACTGTTGAGAGGGACGCTTTGTGAAGCGGGTGGAGAAGTGAAGAGTGGGATCATCGGCATAGGAGAGAATAGCAGAGGAATTGCGAATTAAAAGATCATTAATAAATAAAAGGAAAAGAGTGGGTGATAGGACAGGATCCTGAGGAACACCACTGTTGATAACTTTAAGAGAAGAACAGTGGCCATCTACAACTGCAGCCACTACTTCAGCCAGAAAGGAAATTATAGAGGAAGACACAGATAGAAGGATAGAAACCGAATGAGGGCAGTTTCGCGAATTAATGATTTGTGAAAGACGATCAAAAGCTTTTAACATGTCTAGCGCAATAGCAAAGGTTTTACCGAAATCCCGAAAGGAGGGTGACCAAGAGTCAGGGATCTATGCAAGAAGATCGCCAGTAGAGCGTCCCTTTGCAGAATCCATACTGACAATCTAAAAAAAGATTGTGAGAAGAGAGGTGTTTAAGAATTTTCCTATTAAGGATAGATTCAAAAACTTTAGAAAGGCAAGAAATCCAAGCAATTGGACGGTATGATAATAAAAACCCACTCTAATATACAAAGTTTATTTCCACAACAGTTTCGATGACCACTGGCATCCTCTTCGGGCGGATACAGAAAAACGAATGAACCAAAAACAAGATGGAAAACAGTCCAGAGCCTTTAAAAAATTCGCACATAGATTAGGTCCCGTTATCCCGACAGTGGAAGGGCATTTTATTAAAGGGACTCGCTTTTTTAAATACATTCGCATAAATTTAAAACTATCTTCTTCTTGTATACATATAGATTCTATTATTTTACATAATTATTAAATTTATTATTAAATATGTTACATTTAATATTGTATTATTATTTATTACAGAAATTATAAATTTATTATTACATTGATTATTACATTGTTGTTTATTATACGAAAATTATAAACCGAAAAACAAATGAAAAATGGGGGGGGCGAGGAGGGAACAATCAAGAGACCACTACGAATAAATTAGGTCCCGTTCTTCCGACACAGGGAGGTCATTTTTATTAAAGGGACCCGCTTATAGGTACATTCGCATGAATTTAAACTATATACTTGTTCTATACATTTATTATACATTTATTAATCAATTTGTTACATTTGATATTGCATTGTTATTTATTACAGAAATTATAAATATATTATTACATTGATTATTTATTTATCAAAAAAGTGGTTTTTTTTTTTTGCATTTTTTTTTTGCATTTATTATGGACCCCACGATCAGACACTATCTATTCTCCTTCTTCTTAGTTACTTTTCCCCAACTTGTATCTTCCTATCGTCTATATGAAAAAACACTAGTGGCTGTGAACACCAAGAAGCTGCAACTCAAGTTCCTGCAAGAGTGTTTAGTGGAGCAAGTGTGCCCGAAGTCCTTGATACCGTTTACCTTCAGGAATGACCATACACCATTTCCGAATTTTGTCCGGGAAATTTTGAAGGAACGTATTCCGAGTGTTAAAAGAGAGATTGACCATACTTATTTCAAACTAAGAAATTGTCTACGCGTCCTTAAATCGCATGTGTCGTGTGAACTACTTGTGGCGTTGTTTGAAACTGCAGATTATAAATGCGACGTAGAGACTAGACGCACTGAACAACGACTTAACAGAAAGCTATCCAATTTATGTGATGAAAGTGCTTGGCCACAGTGTGCTGTGCAGGGTTCCGTTTTAAATTTATCGACATGTGTCTTATCCAAATCCGAAAAGGAAGTTCTTAACTTAGGGCTGTCGTTTGCCTTTAAACCTGATAAAGACATTGTTTTAAATTTTGTGTCGTCCGTAGTTAATTCCAGGGTGGATATTCCGTGTTTAAATGGTTTGATTCTGAGCAAGTTTCTGGAACATTTCAACTCAATGGACTCGATTCCTAAAAGATTCCGGTTAGCTTCAGATAAGCTCAGGAAAAACGAAGCAATATTTGTCACTAAAGTGGACAAAAGTAACACTGTGGTCATTTTGGACAAGTGTGATTATAAACAAAAAATGGAAGCCTTATTTAGTGATGAATTCACCTACACCAAAGTGAGATTGTCCCCCCTAAAGCGTCTTTCTGCTGAATTCAACAAAACTATCAGGAACTTATTAAAAGATGTCCCGGCGATTGACCCTAAAAGATTTCTACAGATTAACCCCAAACTCCTCCACATTTACGGCTTACCCAAAACCCATAAGATTAATATACCACTCCGTCCCATTATTTCACACAGGGGTTCATTTAGTTACAGATTATCTAAATTTCTTGCAGATAAATTATCCCCATTAGTTGGTAAATTTTCAGGCTCGCACATCACTAATTCCTGTGACTTTATTAACAAAGTTATGTCCTTAGATTTAAAACGGGGAAAAATGATCAGTTTTGACGTTGAGTCTCTGTTTACGAAAGTTCCCATTGATGATGTACTTAGTTTTTTAGATAGAAAATTGCCAACATGTAACGTAGAACTAGGCATGCCCACAACGGTATTTTTAGAACTGATAAAACTCTGTGTCACCAATAATGCCTTTTCCTTCGGTGAAGAATTTTATTTGGAAGGTTTTGGTATGGGAATGGGGTCCCCTTTGTCCCCAATACTGAGTACATTATACATGGAATATTATGAGTCGGAATTGTTGCCAACAATATGTCCCAAGAATCTAATTTGGTTTCGTTATGTAGATGATATTTTCTCATTTTGGCCTGACCACTGGAACAACTTTCACACTTTCTTTCAGTCATTAAATAATCTTGTTCCCTCTATTAAATTTAAATATGAACGGGAGAACGACAAACAATTACCTTTTCTAGATGTTTTGGTCATTAACGAAAGCGGAAAGCCCAATTTCACGGTCTATAGAAAACCTACCCATTGTAATTCGTACATTCATTATTTTTCATATCATGATGAAGGGGTTAAAAGCTCAATTATTTCTTCCATGTTTCGAAGAGCACTCAGGATTTGTAGCCCACATTTGCTAGACCCGGAAAATTCTAAGATTTGGAACATTTTTAAGGATTTAAAATATCCTGAGTGGTTTATCAGAAAGGCGTATTTTAAAGCCAGAAAAACTTTTTATGCCCCTCGGGAACCGTCAGTTAACCAAAAACAATATGTGAGTTTGCCTTACATTGCCGGCTTTGAAAGAGTTAAACCGTTGACGAAAGATTTTAAGTTTGCTTTGGCTTTCAAATATTCATCTACCGTGAAAAGTAAATTGGTTAGGAATAACGTTTCAAAACAGGAACAAGCCTGTGTCTACAGCATTCCCTGTAAAAGTTGTGATTTAGTATACGTAGGAGAAACTGGAAGAAATATTGCAACCCGTATTAAGGAACACAAATATGCCTTCAGAAGTTGTAACACCAATAATGCTATTTTTCATTACGCCAGCCAAAATAATCATGCTATAGATTGGGAATCAAGTAAAGTACTTTATAAATGTAATAATTATGTCAAAAGAAAAATAATAGAATCTGTGTGTATAGAACAAGCAGATAATTTTAATTTGTACGAGGGTAACTATAAGTTAGACCCTTTAATGAGATTCTTGGTCAAAAAATCCCTTACGGAGTCGGGTGAACGGGTTATAACATAAGTGTAATTAGTGTAAAGGTAATAATAATAAATGTTAAAAAAAAATGTAAATGCAATAATCAATGCAGTAATTATGTCAAAATAGTAGAATCTGTATGTATGAACAGGAAGATAGTTTTAATTTGAGCGTATGTACTTATAAGCGGGACCCTGTAATAAAATGCCCTTCCGGTTTCGGTTTACAATTTCTGTATAATAAATAACAATAATAATCAATAAATAATTAATCAATGTAATAATAAATATAGAATTTCTTTAATAAATAACAATGCAATATTAAATGTAATAAATTGAATAATAAATGTATAATAAATGTATAGAACAAGTATATAGTTTAAATTCATGCGAATGTACCTATAAGCAGGTCCCTTTAATGAAAATGCCCTCCCTGTGTCGGAAGAAAGGGACCTCATTTATTCGTAGTGGTCTCTTGATTGTTCCCTCCTCGCCCTCCCCCCTTTTTCATTTGTTTTTCGGCTTACAATTTTTGTATAATAAACAACAATGTAATAATCAGTGTAATAATAAATTTATAATTTCTGTAATAAATAATAATACAATATTAAATGTAACATATTTAATAATAAATTTAATAATTATGTAAAATAATAGAATCTATATGTATACAAGAAGAAGATAGTTTTAAATTTCCACTGTCGGGATAACGGGACCTAATCTATGTGCAAATTTCTTAAAGGCTCTGGACTGTTTTCCATCTTGTTTTTGGTTCATTCGTTTTTCTGTATCCGCCCGAAGAGGATGCCAGTGGGCATCGAAACTGTTGTGGAAATAAACTCTGTCTATTACTGTAGAGTGGGTTTTTATTATCATATTGTGACTTTCACGGAGAAAAAGTGAAGTTTTTTGTTTGCATTTATTAATTGGACGGTAGTTGGAGGGTTGAGAGCGGTCACCCTTCTTTGTGACAGGCTGAATGAAAGCGAACTTAAAGCAGGAAAGAAAAGTAACAGATGAAAGACAAAGACGAAAGAGTTTGCTTGGCAGTGTGTCAGCACAGAAGCACAGCTCTTAAGAATAACAGGAGGAATACCATTAGAACCGTACACCTTCCTTGAGTTGAGTCGAGATAGGGCAGAAAGAACATCTTTGGAAGAGATTCTAATTTCAGACATAATAAAGTCAGATGAGGGAGGAGATGGAGAAACAGCATCGGAATCGTCGACGGTTGAATTGTAAGCGAAAGTTTGAGCGAAGAGTTCAGCTTTGTCAGAAGAAGAGATGGCAAGTGTGCCGTCGAAATGGAAAAGAGGAAGGAAAGAAGAGGAAGTAAAGTTGTTGAAGAGGTTCTTAGCTAGATGCCAGAAAGAGCGAGAAGAATTATAATTGGATAGATTTTCACATTTTTGTCGGATGAAGGAATTTTTGGCGAGTCGAAGGACAGATTTTGCACGATTTCGAGCAGAAATATAAGCAGTCCTATGTATAACAATGTCAGCAAGTAAGAATTTTGCTAATTTTTAAGCCGTCTAAAAATTTGCATAAGCCAAGAGGGAGTTACCAGTGACCTTTGGATGTTTTATCTGTCCATTTTCCCTCTGCTGGTAAAATTCAACTCATTTCAGGGAGTAAGTAACGAATTTACAGCATTTCAAAGTTAGCCCTAAAAATGACTCGCTGGTACTTTATGGGTTAAACTGAAGAAGCGCATTATACTTGTATATATGGTTCGGAAAGTTCAAAAATAAAAAGCAACTTTTTCAAATATACCTGCTCATATACTGTGTTATGGTTTTCTCCTGAATGGCGTAGGAGCAGCTTGTCTTGGTATACTGTTTTATAGGTCTACGATGGCTTTCCAGGCAAAAAACAGCGAAACTCCTACGCAAGCCTAACATAAATTTTCTTTATTGTGAGGGACGACTTTCACGAAGAACCTCGAGATTCTACTGCTGTAATCAGAATTATATAAATGTATTTTACTCTTACATTAACGCTCGAAGTTTAAAATTAAACTGGATTAACTATTACACAGGGTGTTATCAAATTATGTTTCATAAATTAGTATACACATTCAGGACGTCAAAGTGAACAAAAAAGTTCCTATGAACATAAATCTGCAGTCGTTTCGTTTCCGAAATACATTGCTCTTTTGCCAAGGACGATCCAATTAAAATGAAAGTCATGAAAGTTTATCAAAGTCGTAGTTGTCTGGTGTTTAGATGGCTATTTTTCTCTTGTTTTGATAGTATTTTGTTAGTTGTCATTTTAGAAACCAAAATTAGTTCCTGCATTTCATGTGTCACTCTCATGTAATGGTACAGAGCGTTGTAGCGCAGTATTCTTTTGAAGAACTTGCTGATATGCATTTCGTGTTCTTCAAAAGAATACTGCTCCATAACGCTCCGAACCATTACGTGAGAGTGACACATGAAATGAAGGAAATAATTTTGGTTTCTAAAATGACAACTAACAAAATACTATCAAAACAAAAGAAAAATATACATCTAAACAACCAGACAACGACGACTTTGATAAACTTTAATGACTTTCATTTTAATTGGATCGTCCTCGGCAAAACAGCAATACGTATTTCGGAAACGAAACGATTGCGGATATATGTTCAGAGGAATTTTTTTGTTCACTTTGACGTCCTGAATATATATACTAATTTATGAAACATAATTTGATAACACCCTGTATATTGTCCTTGACCAAAAAATTTTAGGTTGTCGCAATTACTGAATTCTGGTTAAATAAAGACAGTAGAGATTTTCTTGGATAATATCATATTCCTCGTTATGAGATATTTAACGATGATAGACCAGAAAGAAAGGGGGTGGTACTGCACGATACGTTCAGTCACACTTACAACCTGTAATTAAAAAATGTGCAGGAATTGCGAAGTGCGAAGTTCGATGAAATTGAAGGTAACTCACAAAATAAATTAATTATAGGTTTAGTATATACTGTAGGCCTCCCTCTCAAACTGCCGATAGCGATAATAGACTTCAGGAACTAATAATATAATTGATGTAAGTAGCCAACATGATGCGAAAATTATGGGAGATCTTAATTTGTCTTTCAGGAAGTGGGGTGGTCTTTTACAATCTAATTTCGGTCGTCGGTTGTACGAGTGTTTCCTCGAAAGCTCACTTTTTTAAATGGTCAAGGATCTCACTAAAGATCTCAATATTCAAGATTTAGTGTTGAGTACAGACCTAGACTTAATTGATAATACCTCTCTATAGGACACTACTTCTCCATCATTGACCATAGAGCCTATGATCACTAATTAGCTACTAAGCTATGCCACAGATTAGTTAAACTTCAATCTCACGGAATTGAAGGTAATGTTCTCAAATAGATCAAAAATTGGCTTACCGGATGTAAACAAAGCGTGGTCATTAATAACAAAGCGTCGAGCTGGAGAAGTGTAACTAGCGGCGTTCCTCAGGGATAACTTCTGGCACCAGTTATTTTTATTATTTATTTAAATAACATCGACATAGGAACTAACGGTATAATTTCAAAATTTGCTGATGATAACAGACTAGGGGGAGGAATAAAATCAACGGCAAAACGTTTGCAGATTCAAGAAGATAGTTACTCGAGTGGGCAGAAATCTGGCAAATGAACTTTAATATACTGTAGATAAATGTAAAACGTTGGTTATCAGTAGAAACAATGTCAAAGAAAAGTATTCTATGCGCGACAGAACACCAACGAGTGTTAAGAAAGAGAAAGATTTAGATATTATTGTTGCCGACACCCTTAAACAAAGTAAGCAATATATCGAAGCAGTTAGAAAAGCAAGTAGAATCTTTGGATTTATTGGTAGATCATTTGAATTTAAGTCCAAAAAACAATAATAACATTATATAATTCCTTCGTACGTACCTACCTCGAATACTGCGTTCAGTTCTGGTCCCCATATTTACGGCAGGACAGAGACAGAATGGAGAAAATGCAGAGACGGGTTACAAAGATGATTCCCAGACTTGAAACAAATCATGGGCTGCCGTTTAGAAACGTTAAATTTATTCTCACACGTGAAAAGGCGTATTCGAGGAGATTTAATCCAGGTGTTTAAAATGATTAAAGGTTTTCATAACGACGAAGCCAAAAAATATTTCGCCTTCAGAAATGCAGATAGAACTCGCGGTAATGGCCTGAAATTAGTCGGTGAATATTTTTATTCTAATGACGCTAAGCATTTCTTCTTCAATCGTATAGTTAATTTGTGGAATAGATTGCCAGCCAGCCTAGTTCAAAGTAATTCAGTCGAACCCTTTAAAAAGAAACTATGTTTATCTTGCTTTAAACCCGCAGTTAAAACATTTGTTAGCGCATAAAAGTATTATAGAAATTTTACTCGGATTCTCTCCTCCAGGCTTCAAAATTTTCACTTATCTCTAAATTTCTCTTCTTTCTATCTATCTCTCTTCTTTGCTTTGATTTAAAATTTTCACTCGTCTTTAAATTTTCTTCCAGCTTTTAACCTTCCTCCTTAAACAGCCTCGTAGGGACCAGCCGGTCTGTTGCTGTTTGGTGTCCTTTGTATTCCTTTGTGTACCACACTTTCCATTGTAAATATTTTCAGTGACTTCAAACTCTATACATAGTTTTTAAAAGTGGGTATTTTTCACCTCAGTCTTTTTACTCCTTTGCAGCAACCCCTGCGGGTGGCAATTTAAACACTGTTCTTATGCAAGAGTTATAATAATAGTATTTAGCATTCTCTGCATTAAAGTTCTTAGATTTAAATTCTCGCTTCCTTTGGTGGTCGGTTCCTTGATATTTGTTTTTGTTACAATATATATATATAAACAACATCAATTATGTACATAAATTATGACATTTTAGATGGTAATGAACTTTATCTGAGCTTTCATTTAATAATTTTTAAAAATTTAATGAGTTGCTTTGCGTTATACTGCATATATGCTTTTTTTTAAATAATTATTGTTGCAGATGCTGCATCCGGTTTAAATCACAGTAACAATTACTGTCACAAAGAAATGTTTCGTTTATGCCTTATTTGGCCGAGTCAAAAAGTTTAAATTGTTACCTATTACCTGCTATATCCTATCCTTAATTAAATGAAATTAGAATTCTACCTTTTCTCAACCTTCATTTTCCACGAAGTTTATATTAAGGTATGAGTCATGCATACCCACGTGGGATACATCAAATAATCTGTTGCAATGACAGCCTGGCATTTGTATTTAAAGTTTGCGAGGCAGTGAAGGTTCCTTAAGCTTTTTGAGAGGAATGTTTTAGTAATTACGTTAATTATAACTTCACAATCAATAATACTGAAAATTTTCTCTCCAAAATCACCTACGCTGAGTCAAAACTTCATTTCCTTTTGAATTTTAATATGGGTTGACCTAATTCAAATCTATTTCCGTCTTCATAAACAGCACGATCAATTGAAGCTATCCAAGTAAAAGTAATGAATGTGCTTCCTAATGGACCACTACGTTGTGCAGCCCCAGGTACCTAATTAGTAATTATTTTGAGGTAACACAAGTATAAAGAAAAAAATATTGTTATTGAAATATTTCTTTTCATTCTGCGTTTATATTTTAATTCAATTCTTGAGATTTCTGTGAATTGATGCTCCTGAATTTATGCAATTTATGCAACCTGACCAACTGGTTTCAATATATCTATTAAATATACGAGAACCGACTGAATATATAAATTTTACCATACAGTATTAATACACTGATTTTATTGAAATTGTTGTACACACACACACACACACACTGTGTGTGTATATATGTATATATATATATATATATATATATATAGAGAGAGAGAGAGAGAGAGAGAGAGAGAGAGAGAGAGAGAGAGAGTAATGAAACATGTTTTTTAGAAGAAATGAGGATAATAAAAGCTCAGCTTGACCTTTTAACAATGAGAGACAGAACGCCGCAAACATATGCACCACAACATTACGCACATCACCCTCCTATTCAACACCACCCACCATTAATACAACAACAACAGTGGTATCAAGGGCCGCAACCTCAATACTCCCAAATGCAGCGGCCCAACCAACAACACCAAACAGGAACCGACATCGACCAGGAAACGACGATCATTTAGGAGAATCGAACACGAAGATTAGAAACCCGGTAAATGTATTATACATAAATATACAAGGCCTCTATACGGATCATGCAACTGCAAATTACAATACTTGCAAAATTTAGCTACGGAAACCAGCAAAGATATCATATGCCTAACGGAAACACATTTACATAAGTGCGAAAAAGGCTGTGAAAACTGCATCGAAAATACTGAAATAGTATTGCTGGACTACAACATATACAGAGCAGATAGAGTGGCTAGACGAGGAGGAGGGTGTTGTATCTACGTGAAAAACACTTACACATGTGAAGTGAGGGTAAAGAAATCAAACAGCACAGTTGAAGTTATTATATTAGAAGTAAAAGAACTGAACCTAACCATTATGAACGTCTACAGACCACCAAACACTACAGAAAGTGAATTTCAATTTGCTATAAATGAAATAGAAAACATATTAAAATTATTTGAAACTCCAGCAACAAATATTCTAATTTTCGGAGATTTTAATTTCCCATTCATATCATGGAAGAAAAATGACGAAGTTATATACGTTGAGAAGTTTCATGGCAACATTACTAAAGATGACAGAACCCAAGCAACAATGCTCTTAGATATTATGGAACATTACGGCCTTACCCAGGAAATCAGTGAAGCCACGAGAAAGGAGAATGTTTGGGATTTAATCTGGACAAATAACAATGAGATAATAATAAATAAAAAAGTAACGCACACAAAGTTCTCCGACCATAACCTCATCGATATACAATTGAAGTTAGCACCCAGAGGTCCGAAAACGCATCCTAGAGAGGCAGATGGAATATTTGAAGGCTTAAACATAAATTCAAAGAAAATAAATTGGGAAAATGTAAATAAAGATTTAAAGGAGGTAAATTGGGAATTGCTACTACACGAGAAGACTCCACAAGAAATACTATGTATAATAGAAATAGAGACGGAACCCAAACCTATAATACTGAAACATATTCCAGAGAGACAGGAAAGAAAACGTAGCAAGCTCGAGAGGAAAATCAGGACTCTATTCAGGCAACGAAGACAAACCGTAAAACATCTCCACAGATGCAGAACTGATGCAAAGAGACTCAAACTAGAGAGGAAACTTGGCGAAATAGAAGTGGACCTAAAGCAAACATTCATACATAAGACAAACGAGGAGGAAAACAAGGTAGCAGAAAACATAAAAAATAACCCAAAATACTTCTACACTTTTGCGAAAAGGAAAATGCAGTGTAAGGAGAGTATTGGACCGTTGATAGACGGGGAGGCTGAATACACAAATGACCCGAAAGAAATAAGTGAACTGCTTAGGGAACAATTTGAATCTGTGTTTAGCACCCCTAAGTCCGAGATGGAAGTGGAAAATCCAGACGAGTTTTTCGACATTGATACAGATCAACCAAGAACAAATCCCGGCACAAACCTATTAATGGACTTCGAGTTCACGGAAGGAGATGTAATTACGGCCTTATCACAGATGCGAGACAATTCAGCGCCAGGGCCAGGCACATGGAGTGCCACATTTCTGAAGAAATGCAAAGAGAGTATTGCAAAACCGCTATACTTACTATGGAGGAAATCACTCGACACAGGACAAATTCCACTCCCCTTAAAGAACGCGAACATTGCCCCCCTATTTAAAGGTGGTAACAGAGCAATGCCCAAAAATTATCGGCCAGTGGCTCTCACCTCACACCTTATAAAGTGTTTTGAACGCATAATTAGAGGCAAAACTACCTACTACCTACAAGAAAAAGATTTATACAACCCAAATCAACATGGCTTCAGGGCGGGTAGATCATGCCTGTCACAGCTACTAGACCACCAGGAGAAAATATTAGGAACATTGTGTCGAGACAAAACATTGATGTAATATATACTGACTTTGCTAAAGCCTTCGATAAATGTGACCGTGGAAGCATAGCACACAAACTTAAGGATACAGAAATTACTGGAAAGCTAGGAAGGTGGATATTTAATTTCTTGACGCAAAGAACGCAAAGAGTGGTGGTAAACGGAGTTAAATCGGAAGCCTCGGAAGTCGTGAGCTCTGTCCCACAAGGGACAGTATTAGCTCCCTTGCTGTTCATAATAATGATTGCAGATATTGATGCAGATATTAAGGACAGTATTGTATCATGCTTCGCAGATGACACAAAGATATGTAAGGAAATATTGAACGAAGATGACATAAGAAAACTACAAAACGACATTGAAACATTATTCCAGTGGGCAGAAGACAACAATATGAGGTTCAACGAAGAAAAATTCCAACTTCTAAGATATGGTAATAACAAAGAGCTACAGAAAAAAGGGTACAAAACTCCGCAAGCCAAACAGATAACACTAAATCCACAAGTCAGGGATCTTGGAGTAATAATGTCGTCGGATGCAGAATTCAGAGAGCACTATAAAATCAAAATCACAACGGTTAGAAAAATAATGGGAATCATCTGGAGGAGCTTCCGCAGCAGAAAAGTAACATCATGCTCAAATTATGGAAGAGTCTAGTCCTACCAATAATTGAGTATTGCTCAGTACTCACAAGCCCACACAAAAAAAAGAGACATTACGAGCATTGAAGCTATGCAAAGGACTTTTACGTCTAAGATAGAGGAAACGGAAGGTGAAGACTACTGGTCTCGACTACAATCCCTGGAACTCTACTCTCTCGAAAGAAGGCGCGAGCGGTATACAATAATATACATATGGAAAATACTTGAGGGCTCTGTCCCTAACCTCAGAAATGAAATAGAAACAAACTGGAATGAGAGAAGAGGCAGATTTTGTACGGTCCCAGCTGCGATAGGACAAGGGGCCATGAAAACGAGGATGGAAAATACCCTCAGAATGCGGGGCCCAAAGCTTTTTAATGTCCTTCCAAAAGAAGTGAGGAATCTCCAGCACACTGACCTGAATAACTTCAAGAACCAGCTGGACAGATTCTTGTGCAAAGTCCCTGACCAGCCATGCGTGGCTGGCTACGAGGGCAGGAGGAGATCAGAGAGCAATTCCCTCTTTCACCAAATCCCGCAAATGAGGCGGGATGCTGCAGAGGGGTCGACCGCAGGTCGATCCTGAACCGTCGTTCAAACTCAACAAACGTAACAAAAGTAAAAAAAGTAATATATATATAATATATATATATATATATATATATATATATAAATGAAAATTATTTCACGAAAGTGACACGTGAAAAATATTTATGATGAATAAAACCACGAAGGGATGTCATTAGACGAAAGCGCTTGAGCACCACTTTGTGGCCAAGAAAGTAGGCTTACTATAAGTTATGAATTAAAGTGAAATGAATAATTAGGGGTCACCAGCTTGGGCCTACAGCCCAACCAAACAATACTTAATAAGGAGAGAGAAATTACTTTGTTGTTTTGTGTTTAATTAGGAAAATAAATCAATTATTTGTTCACAGTGATTAACCATTCTATAACGGTATTTATAGCGATTAACATTTATATAACGGTATTTATACTATGCTAAAGATGACTGATTAATTAATTATTAGCAATAAGAAATGGTTATACAGTTTAATTGTTAAGTGAGTACACAAATTCAGGTAAGTTGATGAGATATGCAGAGGTGAACACAGAATAAGTGATTAAGTCGATAAAAAGTGCAATAATGAAAGTAAGGTATGGTACAGTAAATGGATTAGGTCGGTAAAAATGAAATGCATAAAAGAGTACATAAACTCATTGTTTATGTACCTACCGGCAGGAGGATGTGCTAAGGGCCTGTTGAGATACTTGTTGAACGGGCGCCAAAAATTGTGGTGAAGGATAAGTGAAGCCAGGACCAGAGGGATGACGCCGATAGAGTGATGTTGCCTCGGGCGGGATGAAATTGTAGGTCGCCTCAAGTGTTGGTTCGCTTCGTGTGTTATTAAGGTGTTGCTTGAGGGACTGAGGCCGGCTGAGGTCGAACGGTGCTACGTGAAAGAGGCGATTCACGAGCAGTAACAAGCAAAGTGAGGGCGAGTTTAGTGAACTATGGCTTATATAGGCTCGAAAGAAGCTAACTTTTCGCTGGCCTTTTGGGAGAAGACAAACATCATTTTGTTTTTCTCTCCTTGAAAATCACGTGTGTTTTTCAGTTTCTGATGATTTCTGGGTGTTTGCGGACGTGAGGAAAGGAACTTCCGGTCGGTCTCTACACACACACACACACACACACACACACACATATATATATATATATGCGCCCCGGTGATGTAGTGGTTAGCGTCGCTGACTACGAATCCATCGGCCACGGAATCAAGACCCGGTGACGGCAGGCGGCGCGCAGCAAACCCAGCTGTTCATCCTTTCACACAATAGAAAAAATTGGTTGGTAGATATATAGGTACCCTGGATACCCAAGTGGTTAAGACGCTGGGCCTGCTAGTGGGGCGTGGTTCGGATTCGACGTTAAACTGTAAGTCTAAGGTGGAATGACAAGCTTGACCTTCGTCAGAATGAACAATTCGAGAGGAAGTAAAACTAATCAAGGTTATATATTAAAAGTGTGTAAATGAGTAAAAACACATTCATAAATGTACGAGTATTAAGATACAATAATTAAACATGTTCTCAAGGTACTTGGCATGGCGTACTTGCTTATAATTTACTTAATTTCAAAAAATGCAAAGAAATATTAAACCTTTGATTTTATTTCGGGGGCTGAAGCCCGTAGCACCCCCTGTCTACACCCCTGTATGTATATATATATATATATATATATATACTTTTTTTGCTATGCAGGAAGGAGGGGCCAAGGGCAAATGTACGCAAAAGTGCCCCTCCCATAAAAAAAGAGGACCAAAATCAAGGTCCGGGGTTTTCGAGATGCCTAGACACTCTGCGTTTGAAAGATGGGAGGTCATAGACAGAAGGAAAGATGGATTGAAGAAGATTGTTCCAGAGTTGACCGGTTGAGTAGATGAAAGACTGAAAATATCGATTAAACCTTGCATTAGATAGTTGAACAGAAAAGGAATGAGAAAGTGTAGAAAGTCTGGTACTGCGTGCTCTTCTTAAAGGAGGAGGCATGCAGTTACTAAGTTCAGAAGAGCAGTGTCCACCCCACACATGAGAAGCATACTCCATACAGGGGCGGAAAACACCCTTGTACAGATACAGCAACTGAGTAGGGGTGAAAAAACTGCGGAGGCGATACAGCACACCTAACCTCTTAGAAGCTGTTTTAAAAAGAGAGTATATGTGTTCTTAACAGGAAAGATCACGAGAAAAAGAAATGCCAAGATTAAGAGAAGAGGAAGGATTGAGTTGTGTATTGTTGAAGGGAAGGGGATAGTTGATAGTTGTGAAGAAGATTGTGACGAGTAGACAGATGTAGGAATTGAGTTTTTGAGGCATTGAAAGCCACAACGTTTTCTCTGCCCCAATCAGATATAGCAGAAAGATCAGAGGTCAGGTGTGACATAGCCGTCCTACGCGAATCATGAAGTGACTGCTGTGAGGGATGCTTTAAGAAGCGGGTGAAGAAGTGAAGAGTGGAATCATCGGCATAGGAGTGAAGAGGAGAGGAATTGCGAATTGAAAGATCATTAATAAATAAAAGGAAAAGAGTGGGTGACAGGACAGAACCCTGAAAAACACCACTGTTAATAGCTTTAGGAGAAGAACAGTGGCCATCTGCAACTGCAGCCATTGATCGACCAGAAAGGAAATTGGAGAGGAAGACACAGATAGAAGGATAGAAGCCAAAGGAGGGCAGTTTCGAAATTAAAGATTTGTGCCAGACTCTATCAAAAGCTTTTGATATGTCCAGCGCAATAGCAAAAGTTTCACCGAAATCCCGAAAGGAGAATGACCAAGAGTCAGAAAGATATGCAAAAAGATAAAAAGATCACCAGTAGAGCGCCCCTTGCGGAATCCATACTGACGATCTGAAAGAAGATTGTGAGAAGAAAGGTGTTTAAGAATCTTCCTATTAAGGATAGATTCAAAAACTTTGGAAAGGCAGGAAATCAAAGCAATTGAACGATAGTTGGAGGGTTGAGAGCGGTCACCCTTCTTTGTGACAGGTTGAATGAAAACGAACTTCCAGCAGGAAGGAAAAGTACTAGATGAGAGACAAAGACGAAAGAGTTTGCCTATGCAGGGTGTCAGCATTGAAGCACAGTTTTTAAGAACAACAGGAGGAACACCATCAGGACCATACGCCTTCCTTGAGTTGAGTCGAGATAGGGCAGAAAGAACATCTTTGGAAGAGATTCTAATTTCAGACATAATAAAGTCAGAGGGGGGGAGGAGATGAAGGAACAACATCAGAATCGTCCACAGTTGAATTGTAAGCGAAAGTTTGAGCGAAGAGTTCAGCTTTGTCAGGAGAAGAGACGGCAACTGTGCCGTCGGAATGGAAAAGAAGAGGGAAAGAAGAGGAAGTAAAGTTGTTGAAGAGGTTCTTAGCTAAATGTCAGAAAGAGCGAGAAGAATTATAGTTGGATAGATTTTCACATTTTTGTCGGATGAAGGAATTTTTGGCGAGTCGAAGAACAGATTGTGCACGATTCCGGGCAGAAATATAAACTGAGTGAGAGTCAGGAGTTGGATGGCGACAGTACCTTTTGAAACCCTCCTCTCTGTTGCGGATAGCATTAGAACAAGTACAGTTAAACCAAAGATTTTTTACATTAGTAGTAGAAATAGAATATGGAATCTACGCTCAGCACACTCAGAAGGGCCCCAGCCACGGAAGCAGTAATCATTCCATGGGAAATCACGGAAGTACTGCCCAAGGGCCTCCCAATCAACGGCGCCGAAGTGCAAAAGGCGCCTCCTCTTGGGACTCTCCAAAATTCTTTGACTACCTCAATTCCAAAGTGGAATACATTCTTTCCCGCTCACCCTTTGCTGAAATCTCCATTTTTGGAGATTTCAGTGTTCACCACCACCTTTGGCTTTCCTCCCATTTCACTGACATCCCTGGTGAACTAGCTTACAACTTTTCTATCCTAAATGACCTAGAGAAGATTGTACAGATCGCCTTGGAGATAGGATCAATATTCTGGATTTATTTCTTACCTCTCATCCTTCTTACTCTGTGAAACTTTGTTCGACCTTGGGCTCCTCCACTCACAATCTTATATATGTTTCCTGTCCTATCGCTCCAATTCGGAGAGATAGGGGCCAACGGCGAAAACCCACAAATATGCTCCCTCCCCAGTAGGAAAAGGAAAAAGCCGAAATCAAGGTCCAGAGATTTCGAGATGCCTGGACACTCTGCGTTTGAAAGATGGACAGGAAAGTTGCTCCAGAGTTCAGCGGTGGAGTAGATAAAAGACTAAGAATACTGATTAACCTCTGCATTAGAGAGTTGGACAGAAAAGGGATAAGAATATGTCAAAACTCTGGTACTGCAGTCTCTCCTTGAAGAAGGGGTCATGCAGTTAGAGAGTTTAGAAAAGTCGGTGTCCGTTACAATAATGATAGTAAAGAGAGAATGAGGCAATATTGCGGAGAAGAGAGAGGGATTTAAAACAGACAGGAAGAGGCGGGGAATTGATGAAACGAAACGCCTTTGGTATCACCTGGTCAAGTAGAGCTGTGTGAGTTGAGCCACCCAACACATGAGAAGTTTACTCCATCAAGGGGCGGACAAGACCCCTGTACAGAGACAGCAACTGAATGGGGTTGAAGAAACTGCGGAGCCGGTACAGCACACCTAACCTCTTAGAAGATGTTTTAGAAAGTGAGTATATTGGTCTTTCCATGAAAGAACACGAGAAAAAGAAACATCAAGGATGTTACGAGAAAAGGGAGGATTGAACTATGTATTGGTGAAGCTAAGGGGAGACCTTTGAAAGATTGTGACGAGTAGACAGATGAAGGAACTGAGTTTTTGAAGGATTGAAAACAACAAAGTGTTCTCTGCCCTAATCAGAATAATAGAAAGATCTGTTGGGAATGTAAAATCGAGATTTATTAATGAATATAAAATAACAGAATTCATAATATATAACTGGGAAATATGTTTGGCCGAATAGATAGATTATAAAGTTAGGAAATAGGCCTTAAATGAATTTTGAATTTTGACAAGCGTACGTGACTTTTTGCACGAAGCCAAAACAACAGATTTTGTAGTGTTCATACTTGTAATTGCGGTTATCAATCAGGCACAGGTTTGGCCGTCACGTGATGCCCACTTCCCGTTTTGTCCAATCATGTCATTAAAAACAAATTAGTTTTCAGATAACACTAGATTTATATAATTAAGTAATTTAATAACAAAAATTGGCCATTAAAGTTAGTTAAATAATATAAAATAATTAGGAAATTATAAAAACTATTTAAATCATTTATTAATTACTGTTTCTTAAGTTTTAGGTGCAATAATAAATGAAGAACAGATGTGTAAAGAAAAGTGTAAAGCTAGGTTAATATTAAGGAGATGTGATCACTTGAATTTCGAAAAAAATAACTATCTGGCAGTAATTTACATAACAATATAACAATTTTTTCAAGGGTACTGTTTTCTGTGCAAGTTTTGGTTAGGTTACGTTAGGTAAGGTTAGGTTAGGTAAGGTTAGGTTACCAAAATGCTTTTTTATAGTAGTATTTGATGTTATTTACTCAAATCTTATGGATAATCTTAAGAGATGCCATCACATGAATTTCGAAAAAATAGCTACATGGCCGTAACAATATAACCCTTTTTTCGAGAACACTGGTTTTTGTGCAAATACACATCTTAGTATAATTTTGCAAGTGATGACATTTCTCTAATATTTACCTAAAGCTAATCTAATTTGTGAACATAAGATTAAAAGTATACATTTTTGGTGTATCATAACAAAACTGTAAATTTATGTTAATGGTCTAAAGTTAAATTCTGGTTATTATAACGATAAACAAAATTAGTTTACTTAGTTGTTGGTCTAGTGGGAAAACCAAATAATCCGAACCAAAACAACAATGGTTACGCTACCATCCTCAGTGTTACGTATGTGTATCTTGTGTTGTCAAACACCAACCCGCGAATGAGTCAGTATCTGAGTTACCGTAAAACGTCTGGAAACCCCAAACCCTACAAATACGAGATCGTTCAGTATTATATGCAACATCCACCTTTGAAATGAAATTGATCATAGGGAAACTAGGAGAGTTCAACTTCCTTCGTGACGTCAAATAACGCAGGGAATCTGATAGCAAGTTAGCAAGTGGTGTTGCAATCTGTTTACATATATATATATATATATATATATATATCTATATATATATAGATATATATATATACTATATATATTATATATATATATATATAATATATTATATATATATCTATATATATAATATATATATATATATATATACAGGGTGGGCGGAAAGTAGCTCCCTATTTTGGATTGGTAAAAAATACGTATATTATCCATTTATTTCAGAAGAAATAATATGAAAAGGTAGGCATACATGGTAGGTTTTCTCTAAAATTCAATGTGGGCTCCAACTCTTTCCACCAGCTTCTGGAGCCGCCCAGGAATGGCATCCACTGACTTTAGCAGGAACTCCGGCGGGATGGAGGACATGACTTCCCGAATTCGGTCCTCCAGTTCTTCCAATGTCCTCGGTTTGGTGCGGTAGATTTCTTCCTTTACCCACCCCCAAAGAAAGAAGTCGCACGGTTACCGCTGAAAAATGGCAGAATCAGTTCAGTGTAACGGTGTGGTGTGGTATGACCTCAGATCAGGTTGTGGGCCCGTTCCTTCTGCGCAACACCATGAATGCTGAGCGGTACCTTGCTATGTTGCGAAACGAGGTCTGGCCGGTTGTCAGCACATGGGAGAACATCGGCGATCTGATATTTATGCAAGATGGCGCCCCTCTGCACTTCGCTCTTGTGTCCGTGAGTGGCTGGATGCCCACTTCCCTGGGCGTTGGATGGGTCGTCGTGGTCCACATCAATGGCCAGCCAGGAGCCCGACTTGACACTGTGCGACTTCTTTCTTTGGGGGTGGGTAAAGGAAGAAGTCTACCGCACCAAACCGAGGACATTGGAAGAACTGGAGGACCGAATTCGGGAAGTCATGTCCTCCATCTCGCCGGAGTTCTGCTAAAGTCAGTGGACGCCATTCCTGGGCGGCTCCAGAAGCTGGTGGAAAGAGTTGGAGCCCACATTGAATTTTAGAGAAAACCTACCATGTATGCCTACCTTTTCATATTATTTCTTCTGAAATAAATGGATAATATACGTATTTTTTTACCAATCCAAAATAGGGAGCTACTTTCCGCCCACCCTGTATATATATATATATAATATAGTGTATATATATATATATATATATATATATATATATATAACTTTTGAGATTTCGGCTTCACTACGTGCCTTTATCTCTGATTTCCTTTCTGGCCGATCTATAGCTGCGGTTGTAGATGGCCATTGTTTTATTCCTAAAGCTATTCACAGTGGTGTTCCCCAGCTTCTGTCCTGTCATCCACCCTTTTTCTTTTATTTATCAATGATCTATTAAGTCGCACTTCCTGTCCTATCCACTCCTATGCCGATGATTCAACTCTTCACTTCTCCACCCACTTTGCAAAGTGTCCCTCTCAACAGTCACTCCATGACTCGCGTAGGGCGGATATGGTACATCTGACCTCTGATTTTTCTGATATGTCTGGGGGAGAGGAAACCTTGTTATTTTTAATGCCTTAAAAACTCAGTTTCTCCCTCTGTCTACTCGTCACAATCTTCCACACGACTATCCCCTTACCTTCAACAATACAGAACTCAATCCTTCATCTTCTCTTAACATTCTTGGTATTTCATTTTCTCGTGATCTTTCCTGGAAAGATCACATATACTCTCTTTCCAAAACAGCTTCTAATAGTCCGGTGGCCAAACTGACTATTTTCTTGTAACCTCGACTTTTAGTACACATCTTTTTATTAACTGAAACTTATTATATAGGTCCTTAGGACTTAAAAATAGTTGAGTACCACTTTGACACTATTGGGCAACTCAAAATAATCAACATTTTACAATGTCACTATTTTTGTCAAAGGTGGCGATTGCAGTATTGTAGGTTTTATCTTATTGTTTTATTTCAGGTGATCCAGGGCAACATGGCTAGCACTGATGAAGATATATGCTTGTTCAGCAATGTTTTGAAAACTTGTTCGACGCTAAAAAGGATACACTAGTTCAAATAAGTGACAAAAGATTGACTAGCGTCATTGAAGCTAGTAAAAAAAACCCGATTCTCTATTTAAATCACTTCAACCTACTGTAGATAGAGAAGATTCCTTTCAAGCCCACAAAGGCTGCCTCTCACCATATACATCAAATGAACACATCAAACATTACAAAAAACGTCTTGCATCAGTAGGAGATGAACGTGACACAGTGAAGAGAAAGATGCCACGACGCTCCACTTTACCTCCCTTCGACTTCAATAAACATTGCTTCTTTTGTGATGAGATTTGTCAAATATCGCCGGATCCAGTGCATCCTGATCGTTGGCGGAAGGGTACATTGTGCAGAACATCAGATCGTGGAAAGGGTACCATGACCTTCAAAGCGGTAGTACATCAGGTAAATTTTAGACTTATCTCGCTAATATTTCCATTTTGTTAACTTTGTTAATTTGTCATTATTTTATGTCATGGCATGGTTTTTTGTTTGCTTAGCTAATGCAATATATAAAACTTTCCTATATTCTCTTCACAAACATGACACATTTTCTAATCTGTTACCATTACGACAACTGTAAATCTACTTTCATGACACTACAAAACGTTTTGTATGCCAGCAGTACGAAAACCCAAGCACCAGAAGACCGCGCATTTAACACCCTCATAAAAACAATGGAGACGGATATCAACCGTATTTGGTCCTCAGATGAAGTGCACATATTATTCACTGAATTGGGAGCTTTATTATCTCGACAAAAGCTTGAGAAGAAAATTTCAGAACAATTCGGTAATGAGATATTACTGTTCTCTCCTGGTCCCGACAGTATTTTCATTTTCAGGAAACATGCTTCCTCTATAATACGAATAAAAATTGTTGATGTCAATATCAGATGAGATCTACTCTACTGATGGAAGCAACAAGCGCAAAACGCAAAGCGTCCGCCAAGCACAAGGAGGCAACACCAACTATCGAGTGGTTTTGTTTAGACGTAGAATTAAATTGTCTAAAAGATGCAACAATCATTTTTTTGTACCTCTATTAGTTTCATCTGTACAGTGGGTGGGGGGCAATTATTGTTTACGACCCCGTAGAGAATGCAATATCATCGGTCGTCATCGTTATTTTTTGTCTACGCGAGAATTCTTCAACAGGTAAAAGATACGTCTGTGAAACAAGGCTTGCGAGAGTCAACTGAGCATGCAAAGAGGAGATATGACCCTCCAGCTGGATTAGTAGCAGGAGTCACGTGACTCTTTTTATTGGTGCGGAACATACAGAGTGTGGTGCTTAGGTTTTTCTAGCACACACACACACACACACACACACACACACACATACAAAGGAGAAAATGAAATGCAAGCTGAAACAATTTACCTTAAATACACGTACGGGGGGGTAATAAATAGAAAATAAATAAACTGTAAAATTTCGTCAACAAGTAAATAGACTCTAATACAAACTATATAGTATTTATATGACAAATATTCATGCTTCACGGTAACAAAAAGGAACAGTGTCGTAGGTGCCATGCACCTGGTATCGTTTCCACAGCTTTGTCCCCCTAGGTTACTTCACGCCCCCCAACTTCTGTGCCTGGAAATTATGAGTTCCTACAACCAGGTGGGATGGCTGGTCACCCTCATTTCCATCATCTTCTAAATTCACTACCTATTTGAGCAAATCAAAGCTGACGATCTGACGGTTCGCCTGGTTAAGAGTGATACCTTTAGCCTTCACGATGTATTTGAACTTTTCCCCCACCCTCACCCGTACCACGTAAGTTTTTGGCCCTGTTGAGATAAAAGAATCGGCGTAGGTGCTATCTCCATACTCATCCTTGATCTCGTCAGTCAACTCTCCGAGGAATTCCTCAACAGGAGGCATATATTCACCTCTTTCAGCGTGAATATCACACTATCTGTATCTGCGTACAAAGCCCTCCGTCCAAGAGAATGCAACAGACTCCAAAGTTTGATGCGGGCGTAGGTTGTTGTAAAGCTGGCTACAGGGTATGTTTGTGACACGCTGTATCTGTAGCCAATTCGGTTCTGTTGTACTTTATTATGTACGCATTACCCGCATTCACGACCTCCATGACCTCTTTATCGATGGCGTTGGCGTAATCCCACACTTCGTTATAACTTTGAGATAGATGGACGTTCCCCTTGTCTGTATTCTGTGCAAATTTCCCCCAAAGACTATTTAGGCACAACTTTGCACTAACGTGCTTGCCAGGGTTCCTCAAAATTTGGCACCGTTCAAACTGTATCCCTTCACGATCACGGTAGCGTTGAATATACCCCGATTTTTCATTTTCGGTCTCAACTCTTCGCGGGTATCCTGATGCTTCTAACTTATCCTTCAATAAAGTTTTTATATATGGTGTGAAAAGGTTGGGGAGCATCTAAAACCTCCACACCTCATATATCTTCAGTATTTTGTACCCATGACAGCTCAGGACTTGTATATACGCCTTTGATCTTCCTCTGGTTGATTGTGATTACAATCCCCCTTTGTTCTCCTCTGCGCACTTCACACACAAAGGGAACATTAGTTTGTGGTCTGTAACAACGGGCAAGATTGGCATCCTTAAGTAGCGAGGGGGAGCACATCTACGAAAGAAACACCAAAGTAGTTCTCGTTCAAATTAGCTGAGAACTCTTCGGCAGCAGGCAGAGCGGGACCCACGAGTTTTTCAGTTGCGCCTACGGGTTACGGATCATTCTTCATCACGTAAGGGTATAATGAGCAGAAATCGTAGTAATGAATCTTCACCCCTTCCATAGGTGGAAAGTATAGTTTGAAGGGGTGTGCGTCCTCCAAACAAACTATCGCCACATTTGAGGGGGTCCAGCACCATTGTACGTTTGTACCCTTATTTCTTCACGATACTGCTCATCGGCTTCCATTCAGACATCATATTCGTGCTCCCACAAAACCTTGTGACCGAACTGGGAGCCTATAAGTTGGTCGCAGGTACGGGTCCATGCGAGACTGTCGGCAGGAGATCTGCCATGGATATCTCCTATGATACCACACTCAAGACATGGGCATCCATGCCACCAGCAGCGGTTAAAGGAGTACGCCGTCTTCTCACCAGTAACGGGGTCCTCGCTTAGACCATCTACACAAAAAACACGCCCACTGATCTTGATTGCCACTTCCCCCGTGTTGCGCGGGTGGATTGGTGTCTGCTCTTGTATGTGTGCGAGCCGCTAAATAGTATTATACCTATAACGGCCAGCGTGTCTTTAGGCATGAAATTATTCCTGAATACAGTAAAACAATGATGCGATCATAGTTGCGACTTGTAGCGGATCACAGTTGAAACGGGTTATGTACATCCTTCTAAAGACTTGGAAGCATACTCTAAGTACGCGTACGTCATTCACACAATAACCTTCAAATTCATACGCTATATTGTAAGGATTAGCCTCATTAAACCTGTTGTAGTAGCGCTCAAAGTCTTCACGTTCGCCTACACTCATGCTGTCATAGTTAAAGTAATGTTTGGGGGACGGTAGTCCTACATAATTTAAAGTATCGTGAGTGAGGAAAGTGTAAGGAAAATACACTTTGAAACTTCAGCGTCTACGCCCAACTCCTTGGGGAGCTTAGCTAATTTGCAAGGTGTGCATAAAAGGGTATATTTAAACGGAACATTTCCTCTTATCTGCATCTGTATAAGCTTGTTTCCTCTTTTCAAGGGATCACCTGTAAATATCTCTGATGACTCGTGTTCAAGTAGCTCCTTATAAAGGAATTGTGTATAAAATTTTGCGGAGTAATGGGCAAGAATATACACAGTCATTTTTCTGAATTGGTCCAGTATAGGCCACAGAGTTTCACGGGGTGTCGTTTGCAGTCGTCTTAAAAATGTTTCTTCGTTTGCCACATTTGCGACATTTAGCACACTCGATGTTCATGTACTCGTCACCGATAGTCTGACTTACGAGTAGGGGGGGGGGGATAACCTCTTTGGTTTCTGCGTCCCTGGATGTCTCCATATCGTAGTATACAGTTATACAAGGTTTATTTTTAGGTTTGGAGTCTTTCATATAACAAACATGCTTTATACCATCTGCCTGATATTTCTCATGCCATGTAGTAGCCTACAACAGATTTCATCACATTTATGCTTGAATTTTCTCCAACTGTACATCATATGAAACATACGGCACTCGCAAATTCTCATTCTCCTACACGGCCCATTTGATTTATGGAATTCAAAACAGGTATTATTGAAAAATGTGCGTCTATACACATTACAGTCCCTCTTTTCAGCTTCAACTACTCGACTTTCACATTTGGAGCTTTCACACTGCTCGCATACCATGTGGGAACCCTTACAATGTTCACTATATCACCCGCAAACTCGAGACAACCCTTACACAAATCGTGATGTCTTCCATATTTTCGGCTTTTATCATAACTCGCGTAAAGAGCGCTTATCTTGCGAATGGGGAGATACGTTGTCCCCGACAAACCTAAAATAAGTAGAGGTTTTGTACGTTCTCTCACAATGCTTTTTAAAACATACACAGTCCTACGACGACCCAAATACAACTCTTCGCACATCCATTTCCTGCTCTACCCTTCTCAACTCTTCAGGCTCCATATCACAGTCAAATTTGAGCCTATAGTCTGTGGCCAGTTTACGTACAGGCTGCAAAACCGTCGGCAACCAGATATTATATGCAGCCGTATTTAGTACAGTAAACATATGAGCCAAGACTATTGCTATAAACCCGGAACCGCGATCGAGGTTTGTGTGTTTTCTGTATATTTGATAACTGCCAAAGTTAAGTGTATAAGGTGTGGCCGTATGTTCCACAACATGGAAAACGTGATCTATATCTATCGTGAAGTTGTCCATATTAAATTTGGTACTGCTTTGAGAGGCCTGCATTATACGTCCCAAAATGTACTACATATCAATGGCAGCCAAACGTCTATCGGGTATTACTACCCAAAAACCGTCTCTATCCCCATCATCTGACCCGAATCCGAAGGACAATCGCGTCCTGGCTTCACACCCCTCACTGCTCTGAAGGGCAAACTCCACAATACGCTCAACCACACACCGCAGGCAATGTTCAACACCGCTCCTATACATGGCTCGCGGGTCGACTCTGACTACGTACAGGTTTGTAGTCAGGGCTGGGGTGGGGGTAGCGCTGCGCACCAGCTCGAATGACATGCTATTATCTACAGATTGAGATGTTGCTGACAAGGTGGAGGGCACAGCGGGGGTTGGTATTGAATAGGAATAAGTGGGTACAGCTTCATTTGTAGAAGAAGCTACCGTAAAGGTTGTATCGTAAGAAAAGGGCTAGGGTTCTAATACATTTTCAGAAATTATTGTGGGTCTAACGGCCGACACACTCGTGGAGAATTTTACATGCTTTACACGAGATGTGGAAGGTGTTTCAGCAACGGGTATGTTGTCATGCACCCGCTTTCTTCTCGAATTGTCGAGTGGGGGTGCTACAGTTGTCGTAGCTGAGGGTTCCGGAACGCTAGCGGACGTGATGGTGCATCTGTAGCCTCAGCAACAACTACACTATCGTCGGTATCAACTTTATCTGCAATATCTATGATGGGGGACATGTTGCTGGTACAGTACCTCATTCTCGTCATCATTCATGGTTCTGGGGAAGAAGAAAAATAAGACTGTAGAATATAAGGAGCATCACTTAAAATTTTATTATACTTCGTAAATGTTCTACTTAACAGTGTGACGTGTTAGAGATGGATTCTGTAGAAAAATTCAGGATCACGAGCCCTTCTACTTGCATTATATCCGGTTCTAGAGGCTGTGGCAAATCGTGTTTATGCTTAAAATCATTAAAGATGAGGCCGAACTCTTCTAAAATTTTGCGCATAAAGTTATATGGTGCTTTTCAACTTACGAAGCAGTATTCAACGAATACCAAGATGATATTTTGCTCCACAAAGTGTTTATGATGTTAGTTCGGTAAAGGGTAAAGAGCACACGGTCATTGTAATCTTACCATAAGCGTATTCTTATTTTTAGTTTTGGGCCCTTTATTATCTAGTTTAATATAATGAAAAAAGTAGTCATGATTCCACACAAGGTGTACGCTTCACTACAAAACACAAAGAGTCCAGATACGGTTCTAGAACCCCATAAAAACAGGCTTAAAAGAATGGAAAGCGAATTGGTGGATCTATTAAACAGTGAAAAGCCTCCTGACGAGAAAAGAATCTTATACCAAGAAGCTCTGCAGAAATTTCTTCATGAGTACGAAAATTATAAGAAACCGGTGGAGTTCCCGGTAGTTGTCAAACACGGGGGCGATACTGATCATGGCGAACCTATAGACGAACAAGTGAAGAGCAACGGTGCAAGTCTGCAACATCTCGAACATATATTAAAAAATAGTCTCTCTCATACATTGAGGAATAAAGGACTAAGTCCTTATAATCTATTGAGTGAGGATCCCATTATACAATGGGCCGATACAGGTGAGGTTGTTGTTGAAGAGTCAAAGGTACAGGGTTCGAACATCATTGATATCGTATATGATATGGTGAGAAAGTGGGATAGGCCATCACCAACAGGATGGGAACATATTAAAGCCAAACTACAGCAAATAAACATTCCAAAGACACTGATAGGTAACCAGAACAGGTTAAAATACTTGGGACAAGCAACCCATGTACCACACCAGAGCACGCTTTTGCCCCCGACGGTAACATCGCTGAAGAGGAAGAAGAAAAGATCAAGCAGCAACGCGCAACCCTACCCGCGCGCCTCTAAAATACGCAAATGGCTAATGTACCTGGGAAAATGACTAGGGTACCCAGAAAGCTTCAACACCTATATAAAAGCTGATGCAATAATGAAGCTTAAATAGTATACAACATGGCGCCTAACTACTTCCACGTCAAACTTCCGCCCTTGCATATCTCTCTGTACATCCTAACAATACCCTGTCCAACTTTATAACAGAACTGCATGGTCCCATTAATTTTGGTCGTGAATCATATGAGTTGGAATATGTGAATTTCAATTGGCCACCAAGTTTTTAAGTATTGACAAGAAAGAATCCGTTTTTATGGTTCTTAGAAGTCGCGATGAATGTGAAAATGCCGGAGTAACTCGGGACGATACCATGCGCTCAGCCTGGAGCGGTGAGTTGTACTACAGTACAAAAGTAACACTAGGTCCGGGGCATTACGATAGCCGAGGATATTGTGAGAGACTTAAATGAGAGTCTGAAAAGTTCAAATCTTACGTATGATTTAGTATATGAAATCGTAAACAAAGATAAGTCGGGACATACTTTGTTGCTAAAATCGAAGGCTAACAGAAATATTAAAGACAAAGCACTGTTCAAAATTATACCTGAGGGCAGATATGTTCTAGCCTTCCAAAGAGATACTATTCTCGAGTCACACTATGACTTGTACAGTTTATTGTACCAGCTAAAATTGGCGAAATTACCCTCTGGAGACCCTCCCCCGGATATGTACTATATTTACAGCAATATCGTGGAGTATCATTTTCTTGGTGACACCCAGGCGCGACTGCTGCATATCTCTCACATTCCCAATCATAGAGGAAAGAGCTTGAGTGTTACATACAATAAGCCTCATGATGTCAAAGTCGGAACTAACGTACTAACCAGTATCTCAATATATATGTGTAGAAGTAGGGGTCAGTAGAAGGCGGCCATAAGGCGATGTAAACAGGAAGAAGAGTCTATTCGAGCATCAAAAGCTTGTGAAGCTCGCATAACTAACGATAATAACAAATTTTGGAAATTTGTTAAGAATTAAACGGGTGTCAAAAGTGTCCTCCCTCTGACAATCGATGGGGTGTCGGGGTGAGTGTGAGTAAGGATAATCTTCAGATAGATTGCAGCAAAACGACTGTGGGAGGGACAAGGGAAAATACTTTGATATCAGTTTCTGATAGATGACCTATCGAATGAGCACTTAAAATATGCCAATGACGTAGTATGTCTGCATATATCATTACTCCTATCAGCCATGCTTGCTCATAGCTAGTATATCCCTGCAGAGTTCATGAGGGTATATATCTGTCCAGCAATAATTACAGGCTTATTGCTGTCGCTTCCTGCTTCTCGAAACTACTAGAAAAACTCTTGTTACTCCGATTAAGTAATTTCCTATGGACATCTAATCAGTTTGGTTTTAAAAGGTCCCACTCAATTGACCTGTGTATTTATGTACTTAAATAAACAATATCTAAATACATTGACTGTAATTCAACTATTTATAGCTGTTTCCTAGATATAAGTAAGGCATATGATAGAGTGGTTCCCTCCAATCTTTCACCGTTACGTGGGGCAATGTACTATCCGAGTGTTTTGGCTCCTCTTGCGGGGTGAGACAAGGCTCCTTGCTCTCTCAATGCTGTTTAATGTGTATATTGACGGATTAATTGCTTCTCTTAATGAAGCAACAGTGGGATGGTGTATAGATAACACAAGGATAAATAACTTAGTTTATGCCGATGATATGGTGTTAATAAGTCCCTCTGTTAAAGGTCTGGATCGGCTACTAAGAGTGTACGAAGTGTATTCGCAGAAACATGATATTCTCTTTAATGTTACAAAAACTAAGGTTATGCAGTTTCATCCTAAAAGCTGTAATCAGCCAGCTGATATAAGGTTTAAAATGAATGGTGAACTAATTGAGGAAGTACAAGAGTTTAAGTATTTGGGTCAAACTATTACCAGCTCATTGAGTGATGACTCGGATATAAGAAAACAATCTCGAAGCCTGTGTGCTAAAGCGAATATGAGCATAAGGAACTTTCGATTCTGTACAAGTGAAGCTAAAGACTCTTTCGTACTTTCTGCAGTAATATATACGGACAGCAACTCTGGGTGAATTATAAAAAAGGTTCTGGCAGAACCCCAAATTTGCTGTACAGCAGGTCTTTTGGACTCTTACATAAATTACCCCCGAGATGCTCAGCTTCGCAAATATTTGCTACCCGCAATGTCCCGAGCTTCCCGGAGGTAACAAGACGTGCTCATTACAGCCTAATGCAAAGAATTAAAAAATCAACCAACCCGATTATCCAAGTTATCCATGAGTCCTGTCATTTATCCTCTAAAGTCCAGGGGTTCCCAAACTTTTACCACCAAGGACCCCTAAATATTAATATAGTTAATATAGTTATAGTTAATATAATTAATATAGTTAATATAGTTATAGTTAATATAATTAATATAGTTAATATAGTTAGTATAGTTAATGTTACTATTTTTCCAAAAGCTTAGAGACCCCCTGGAAGCTTCCTACAGACCCCTGGGGGTCTGTACAGACCACTTTGGGAATCCCTGCTCTAAACTATGGAATTCTTGGTACGAAAACGTCTGTCTGTAGCTCCACTTAACTTCGACATTACAGTATTATTTCTAATCAATTGTATATTTTTCTATCCTTAGTGCGTGAACTGTCATTTTATTAATAATACTTGTCATATGGACTATAGTCTGCCAATAAACCTTTTCATTTTCATTTTCATTTTCATATATAAGAACGATTAAGGGGAAAAAGTTTCCATTCGGTGACGGGGGCTTAACAGTGAAACTTGTAGTGTATTGGTATTTTTTAACAAAGATAATCATGTCTAATAAGAATTTAATAATGCTTTGTTTAATAAAGAAGAAAATAATGTTAAATAAGAAATTTAATTATGGTTTGTATGTAAATAAGAAATTTAATTATGGTTTGTATGTAAATAAGAAATTGACAATGTTTTGTTTGAAATTAAAAATATAAAAATACAAATTGGCAACATCTTGATGTGCCCATGTGCCGACTCAGAATGCTCAAAAACGGCAGTCTTTGAGCGGGATGTGTCCTGGTTGGGTTGTTTTTCGTATTAGAATGTTATTGTTTATTTAAATTATTAATTATGTCTCTCTCCCCGGTTAAATGTTAACGCTAATTCCGCCCTCGCATTACCCCGTTCTTCTAAAGTATTTTGGCATAAATAAAAAGTCAGTAAATAGTAAATAAAAGTGTGTAACTTATACCCGGTCTCTTTTCTTTGTTCGAAATCATAATGCCGGCCATGTCTACCCGTTTGCCCATGTTTATAAAGTACAGTGAAGCGAGTGTAAAGAGAAGAAAAAGCAATGATAAAAGAAATTGAATAAGTAAAGTAACTAATGAACTGTAAATGAGGGGAATCACTACAAACTTCACTTCGTCGTACTGTGATAGAATGACCCAAAGGTCATTCATAGTCTACCGAGGGGTGAGATATCAGCTTGAGAGCGGGATTGGGTCCACTTTTTCAACTATCTGCGTACGGCTGTCCCTTTGCTGAAGAGTGGTGCCAGATATCTAGGGAGGAAAGCATTACAATCAGGTCTTAACAAGGTAGAAGATATAATGGTAGGGACTAAGCCAAAAGAAGCCCTCAAAAAACATTTAAAACGTACACGGGACGAAGTTGTCAAAGACGCAAAGAGAAAAATTCGTAGTGGCGAAAATAAAAACTGGAAGAAAGCGGACTGTACGGAGGAAGAAGAAGAAGAAGAAGAAGGGGTTGCCAACTCTTGGTGATAACGTAAAAGGATATAAAAAAATGTTCTTAGCGCATGAAACCTATGGTTGACTACTCTTTTAATTGCCGAGAGAGGTATCACTATTTTTGACGCGTCTTGGCACGCTTCGTCCATTCGCGTAGTTTGCAATGTTGTAAATCGGAGCTAGCCCTCTTTGATATGTCGTCTACACAAACATCTATAGAACACAGCGACTTTATTACAATTAATCCGCTAAACACTATTAGTTCACCGAGTGCTCCTATAGAATTCGTGATCCCGAGCTCAGGCCCCTACTTTTTTACCCAACCTGTGTGTACACTGCACATGTACGCTAAATTACGAATAGCACATTCAGATGGGTGGGATTGCGAAAACGACTACGTCGTATATCCAGAGACGAACTTCCTACACACCATATTAATTCAGTGTGACGTGTATTTAAATCAGGCCAACATCTCGGCTGGATCTAGATACTACCACCTACGATCCTATCTGGAAAATGTACTTAACTTTTCAAAAGAAGCGTAGGACACCTTTTTAACTGATGAAAGCTATTTTCAGCCTAAAGATGAAAGTAGTGTAAAGAATAAGTTTAAAAAATCTAAAAAGAAGATTTATGACTGTTATGACTTCCACCCATGAGAGACTGCGGTGCACTTATTGTGAATACATACGTCAGCAGTGAAGAAGGGTGCCATTGGATAACCGTTTATTTTCAAAAAAAGGAGGCGAATATACTACTTTAATTCACTGGGTGAGCATCCGTGGAATGATGCTCTTATTGTAAAAATTCTCGAACAACTACAAATTCCACAAATAGTTTGGATTCCTATCGTTTTCAGAGTTTGTACAGCAACGTATGTTGGCAGTACTGTTTGTTTTCTCATGCATATGGCCCGCAGAAACGAATTTACAATTTTTTTTAAATTATATGATTCATGTGATCCTGCGAGTAATGATGAAGTAGTATGCAGCAAGATAAAAAAGAAGTTCCCTTTTGTAGTCACCCGGTGTAATGTGTGAAGTATATATATATATATATATATATATATATATATATATATATATATATATATAATTGTAACGACAAATACCTTCAGCAATTAATTATTTTAAATTGTACCAAATATGCACCGTGCGCAGTATAGCTTTCAACTTATAATGTGTAAATTTATAAAATGTACCATCTAATATTAATTTCTGTAACGCTTAAGTGCGAGTATTTTTCTTTAGCTAATTTAAAATGTAATGGCTGTTAAATCTGTAATTAATTAAAATTGGTTATATATATAACCAAAGGTTAACCAAAGGTTTTATATATATATATATATATATATATATATATATATATATATATATATATATATGTGGGATTGAACTCAGAATGGCCCCCTGAGGTTTTTCATGATACACATAGACCGTGCATGGAACAAGGAACTCTTCTTGGAAAATTAAATCCCTTGTCGTCTGAATAAGTAATGGTAAATGACAAACACTACAGTTTTTTCTTTTTCATCATTTTAGCCCGACGTGGGCAACGGATCACTCGCAAAGAGGCCCCAAAAATATAGCTTCCCTCACCAGCTATCTGAAAAGCAGATAAGATCCAACTTTGGGACAGGATCTAGGGGTTACAGCTACACCTAGCCTACTATATCCAGAACCTCAATATAAGCAAAGGACTCGTTGCATTCGCGTCAGATTGAAATGTGGTGTTTTGTTACATGAAGACTTACGAGCAATTAATCAATAGTGAAAGAAATTGTATTTAATGGTGACATCACGTTTTAATTAAAATAATTGTTTATGTTCACAGAAATATTGATATTATTGGTTAGAATGTTTTTCTGTTATTTGTATTTATACATTTTATCCCATTTTCCTTCATAAATGCAATTTGACTCGTGAAACCTACACCTGAACATTGTTTGGTAACATTGTGCCTTTCTCTTACGGATATCTCTGTATAATGGCTCTTGCAAAGTAAATATCATACAAAAATAGATTCAAGATTAATTAATACCTTCTTGATGAAAAACTACAGAGACAAATAACCAATAAAGTGGGAGTTTCATTCTCCACGGTGAGCAAAACCCTCTCTCGTCACTCGCAAAATGGGAGTGTAATGAACAAAGTAAGCCGACGGTGAAAAAGGAAGACCTCGGAGAAAATAGAGAAATACATGATTTTATTGAGCAAATGCAACAAAAAGAATATTACCTTTCGAATAGCTGCTGAAGTGAATGCGTCACGCAACGGCAGCATTTCTACTTCAACAGCGAATAGATGTCCGAGGGAGGTTGGTTTAATGGATCGGGTTGCTACTAGAAAGTCGCTTTTTCCAGCCTTGGAGCGACCATTTGTTTGTGACTTTATGCCAATTTCAAACGTTTGGCTCTAATTCTTCGTCACAAAAGCGGCTTTCTGGTAACAACCCGGTCCATTAAACTAACCTCCCTCAACCGTCTCTTCGATGTTAAAGTAGAAATGTTGCTATTCCGTGATGCATTGACTTCAACAGCTATTTGAACGGTAATATTCTTTCTGTTGCATTTGCTCAATAAAATCATGTGTTTGTCTTCTTTTTCCGAGGTCTTCCTTTTTCGCCGTCGACTTACTTTGTTCATCCCACTCCCATTTTGCGAGTGACGAGAGAGGGTTTTGCTCACCGTGGAGAATGAAACTCCCACTTTATTGGCTATTTGTCTCTGAAGTTCTTCATCAAGAAGGTATTAATTAATCTTGAGTCTATTTTCGTATGATATTTCCTTTGCAAGAGCCATTATACAGAGATATCCGTAAGAGAAAGGCACGATGCTACCAAACAATGTTCAGGTGCAGGTTTCACGAGTCAAATTACATTTTTGAAGGAAAATGGGATAAAATGTATAAATACAAATAACAGAAAAACATTCTAACCAACAATATCAATAGTTCTGTCAACATAAACAATTATTTTAATCAAAACGTAAGTGATGTCACCATTAAATACAATTTCTTTCAATATTGATTAATTGTTCGCAAGTCTTCATGTAACAAAACACCACATTTGAAAGCTCCTTAATTGGACAGACATATCATTTTACTTCCTGTAACGTATAAAAAGAATAAAAAGAATTCTACTATTATTACATAATCAGCATTTTAAAAAGCGTTTCCATAATTTTAACGTCAGTGTGTGTGTATATATATATATGTATGTATATATATATATATGTGTATGTATATATATATATATATATATATATATATATGTATATATATATATTATATATATATATACAGTAGACGCCGTTTATAATGTCCCACTTGGTGCTAAGCCAAAATGACACTATATCCGATGAGACACTATATCCACAGTTTGGTCTCTCGAGGGTTGCAAGGTTGAAAATAGTGAATATGTACTGTATATCAATATATTTACAACATAAGCACCTTTATTATGCAATTTCTCATTAAATTTTTTTTACAATTCAACTGAAACATCAAAACTATGTTCATTTTACATTAAACAAAACATTTTCCTTCTATGGCCATCTTGTAGGCCTGTAAACAGCAAGGCATCACAAATGCAAGTGTAAACTAGAGCTGCCAAGTAGACTATACTAGCTGAAAAGGGACACTATAAGGGTAATCAGAGACACTCTATCCATAGCAATTATCATGTAAAAGAAAGTAACTGTTTCCTAGTTTTGAGACACTATAAGCGGCGAGACACAATATCCGGGGACACTAAATCCGGCGTCAACTGTGTGTATATATATATATATATATATATATATATATATATATATACTGTGTGTGTGTATATATGTGTATATATATATATATATATATAAGCACACCGGACAAAAAATTAGTCACCCCTCTCAGAATGTACCTAATAACGTGTGACGGCGCCTCTGGCCTTGATAACCGCACGAATCCGGCGAGGCAGAGACTCTACGAGGTTGTGCATGTACTGAACATCGATTTGCTGCCACTCGTTCATCAGCCGGTCCCGAAGTTCCGCCAGAGTCCGTGGGTGTCTATTCCTGAGCTTCACTTTCTGTTTCCAGCCTGAACAACACCTTCGACGCATTCAGGATTAAAGGCTTCATTGGACCTGCGATGTACTCGTCGCCTCCCATCATTGGAGAACAAACAAAAACGGGACTCATCGGACCAAATTACACGTTTCCAATCTGCCGCAGTCCGGTTTTTGTGCCACTGAGCCCATTTATAACGTGCCAATTTGTGACTTGCTGTTAACAGCGGCCTCTTCCGTGGTACCCTGCTCCAGATGTCCATCGCATGCAGTTCTCGTCGCAATGTCCGTTCGGAAATTGGTCGCTGGAGAACCTCATTGGTTTCTTGGAGCAATTGTTCTCTGGTTTGAAAACGATTTGCAGTTACTAGACGAGAAACATGGCGGCGGCCCCTATTGTCGAGAATTGTTTTCCGGCCACAGTTACGCCGTCGATTGTCATTTGATTGCGAACTACACCACTCTTTGTAAACTCGCTGGACAGTACGCGTTGACACACCAACAAATTGGGCTACTTCAGACATTTTGTGTCCGTGGGCT
Organism: Bathynomus jamesi; assembly: GCA_023014485.1. NCBI lineage: Eukaryota > Metazoa > Arthropoda > Malacostraca > Isopoda > Cirolanidae > Bathynomus > Bathynomus jamesi. Next base: position 558,793 of record JAJOZX010001856.1, read on the forward strand.
CTGCCAAACACGATGGCTCCTTTTTGCCACTGAGTAACGTCTGCCTCACGACCCATTTTGCAGACTATATCCAACACACACTTTATTCTTCACCACCTCACGAAACAGACCTGATCCTGTGTGCTACGTCACCGCTACTTGTCACTTACCAATGCTACATCAGCGCCCTCTGTGTGACCTTGAACTTCCTACTATCGGTGATATTAGGGGTGACTAATTTTTTGTCCGGTGTGCTTATATATAAGTATTACATAATCACATTACAATTATTGCATAATCAGCATTTTAAAGTGTTTTCTTAATTTTTAACGTCAGCATATATATATTTATATATATATGTATGTGTGTGTATATATATATATATATATATATATATATATATATATATATATATATATATATAATTAGCTTAAATTACATTTCACAGGAACATAAACTACGACACAACTTGTCGCGCGGACTTATACTAGCAGTTTTTACACTGATTCAACATAGCAAAGGTGCTAAAAATAAAAATCATACAAACACTAGAACTGACACGGATTCAAAATAAATAGTAGGTCCTGGAATTTACGCGACAATTGCATGATAAAATTATAAAATATGTATATACAGGATGATCCGTTTGGGTATGGATAAAATAAAAACGCTGTGAGAATCTACCGAGAAGGATACAGCGTTCATCTGTTGCACGTGTGGTCATAAAATGTGGGAGTTTGTACTAGGCTGTTATCCGCTGCCAGACGTACGAGCGCCATCTACTGTCAAACTTATGAGACATATGCCAGTTTCGAAGATGGAGGCGAATGCACAAGAACGTGCGCAGTGTGTCATTTGGTTTGCTAAGTTTGAGAGTGTGACAGCGGTACAGCGTGAGTTTCGCCGTGTATATGGTATTCGAAAAACTCTTAAATACGACTCCATAGTGCAGTGGTACCGTACATTTGAAGAAATGGGGTCTGTCACTAAACCACATGCAGGTGGTCGTAAGAATTAGCCTCGCTTTATGACCTCTCTCGTGGCCGGAAGGGGGTTGGTCATGTTAAAGACTAATTAGGTTTGTCACAATCTACCATCTTTGTGGGAATTGTTTTCCAAATATTAAACTATACAATGTTACTGTTTCCATTTCACATCAACTTTATTTTATCCATACCCAAACGGATCACCCTATATATATATATATATATATATATATAAAACAATCAGCTTAAATTACATTTTAAAAGAAAATAACTACGACACGACTTGTCGCGCCGACTTATACCAGCAGTTTTAACACTGATTCAACATAGCAAAGATGCTAAAAATAAAAGTCATACTAACACTAGAACTGACACGGATTCTCGTTTAGTATAGCTTTCTAAAAAACATCTTCCCAAAATAAATAGTAGGTCCTGGAATTTAGGCGACAGTTGTATGATAAAATGAAGAGATGATATAGGGGGGGGGGGGCAATATCGTCGGAATAAATAAAGTGATCTGGTAAGGTTGTTTACTGATTTGACACTGCACCAGACTTATTATAATCTATGCGAGTGCTCTATAATTGCATAATAGAATTAGATACGGGAATCTTTTCTAAAACAAAAATAAAAATAATCCCCTATTTGAACTATATATATGAAAATTATTTCACGAAAGTAACACGTGAAAAATATTTATGATGAATAAAACCACGAAGGAAAGGAAACAGATTGGTGCTTGTCGTTAGACGAAAGCGCTTGAGCACCATTCTGTGTTTCCGTTCCTTCGTAGTTTTATTCATCATATACTGTATATATATAGAGTTCATACTAAAACAGAATTTGTAATTTAAGCGCATTGACAGAAAACGCGGAGTTGAAATACGAACATATAATTTTCCACTTACAATTCGTATGTAAAATAATGTGAGTGAACCCTAGTGTCCATTGCCTCAGGTTGTGTAATTCTGAAAACAATGTCAATCTCTTGGGATGTAAGAAGCGTGCAATTGTTTACAGCGTGAAATAGCAGTATCCCCCGATTCTGCTCTGGAGAACGTTTAAAAATCACTTTTCAGCATGCGTATATATATATATATATATATATATATCCCTGTAAATTATTGGGTGAAACATTACTTACAGCATGTCGCCGTCTTCAAAACGGATGGTGTGACATAGCGATCTAATTCATTGTTAAAGGGACCTGTCCCACTACCGAAATTTAAAAAACGCACATTTCAAGTATACAAAAACGTCACTTGCGAAACAAAATTTAACACTATTTTTAAAACAACGAATGTCGAATTACCGCATATCACGAAAAAAATCTCTGTAACCTATGAGAGAAATACCCACTTACGATATTGTTTCGTCACAGCTGCTAGATCTCATTGTGGATTAGTAAACAAGCGATGCGCACACTGTGAAAAAAGGGGCTCGGGCATGGAGGTTGCTTCTTTTATATGCGGGGAGAATTGCTCCCTTTCAAGCGACGAACTTGTAAGAAGGAACCGCCCACATTCAGAACGTAGTGTCTCATTGGGTGTGCTGTGACGATGGGCGTGGCTTGAGCTTGTATACGACCAATCGCTTCAGTTTTACGCAAAGTTATGTGCTTAATTGGTGTTTTGTTCGCAGGTCGGTGATCCTCTAATTTCCAATATATATATATATACTTCCAGTCAAAAGTTTAAGTACACCCTGAAATATTCATAAATTTCAAATTTTGTTTAAAGTTTTTTATTTATTAATAAGTTATCACGACACAAATTCATAAGTATGATACAAACATGGGAACTTAAATAACAAAAAATCAGGACAATTTACCAAAAGCAAAGTCTAAATTTTAGATTCAACACAATAGCCTCCTCTAGCAGCAATTACAGCAGAACAAATTCGAGGCATGCTCAACAAGAGAAAGAAGAGAGTCTGGTGAAAGCTGCTGCCAACACTCTTGTAAGAGTTCCCAGAGCTTCTGAACACTGGATGGCTGCTTGGCTTTCACTCGTCGATCCAGTTCATCCCACACTAGCTCGATGGAGTTCAGATCCGGGGACTGTGCTGGCCATTCCATAACTGTGAACTGACGTTGCCGTTCTTTCTGCTTCAGGTAATTTTGACACAGCTTTGAAGTGTGTTTAGGATCGTTGTCTTTCTGCATTATGAACTGTTGGCCAACTAGTCGCAGTCCAGATGGGATGGCATGGCGCTGTAGAATGCTGTGATAGCCACGTTGGTTCAGTATTCCAGTGACTTTGTGGAGATCTCCAACTTGCTCCCCTGCAAAACATCCCCAGACCATCACATTTTCTCCACCGTGCCTCACTCTTGGCACAACATACTGCTGTGTCATTCTTTCACCCCCTCTGCGCCGCACAAATACTCTGCGTTTGGATCCAAAAACTTCGAACTTTGATTCGACAGTTCAAAGGACAAATTTCCACTGCTCAACAGTCCATTTTTGGTTGTTTTTTTTTAGCCCAGGCTAGCCTTTTCTTTTTGTTCTGGAGTCTCAGCATTGGTTTCTTTGCTGCAGATCGTCCTTTTAATCCTGCCTCTCTTAGTCTTTTCTGAGCAGTTGATGTTAAAACTGTTGTACTTCTGGAGTTGTTCAGCTGGGCTTTGATTTCAGATGCTGTGAGGCGTCTCTTGCGCAGACTGGTGACTCGGATATACTTGTCCTCTGAGTCTGTTGTGGTTCTTGGTCACCCTGACCTTTTTCTGTCCTTATTTTGACCAGTTTCTTCGTACTGTTTAATGGCACAGGCAACCGCATTCACAGAAACTTTAAATTTTTTTGCAATTTGCCTCAGTGATTGGCCCTCATTTCTCAAAGTTACAATCGATTGTCTTTTTTCTGTTGTTAACTGAGCTTTGGCACCCATTTTTGCTTTTTGAAACAGAAATATACCTTAAACTACACAGTTAGCTCCTCTGCAAGGATTTTATATGTAAAGACCTGCATCGCATGTTAATAACTGAACACATGTATTAACATACTCCTGAAGAAACACTACCCCAGTAAAGACTATTAAACTGTTTTTTGACCTTTGTGCAGAGCTAATAACATTAATTTTAGGTTGCATGCTGGACGTATATTAACACATTTTGAAGGCTATTTTGAAGAAGCTTCTGTGTTACAACACATTGCATAGGGAAGATGCAGTGAAGCATACAATATGAAAACCAGGTAAACAAATTCATCTCTAGTACCTGTTAAGTTTACATTTGAAGCTTATGTCATAAGCTAAGCAGCAAAACATTGGAAATTAGTAGGTATACTTAAACTTTTGACTGGTAGTATATATATATATATATATATGTGTGTGTGTGTGTGTATATGATGCATATTATTCTCACTAATTAATTAATTTATTATTAGTATTATTATTTTATATATATATATATATATATATATATATTAGTGGTGATAAAACTGGTTTCAGAACGTTCCACGCAGACACAATCCATTTATTTTATCTAAGAATGGTAGAATTTTTCTTTTAAAACTCTGACCCATTATTTTCATTTTACACAAGTGACACTTCGGTTCAAGCTGTGTTTATAACAAGCAAACACCCAGATGATACAAATTAACATTTTCTGAAATAAATATCATAGTTTGTTTTAGATTGGAGGCACCAAATGGTCACATCTGGAGTAGGCGCTAGGCCTACAAAGTATTATTATTCTGATCAGTGTGTCCCCATGGTTGTATACACTTTTTATCTTTGTAGATATATTATGTATATTTCTGCTTTATATCGTTATTTTCCCTTGGCCAGCTTTACTGTTTAAACAGATTTTTTGTAGCTAGAAAAAGATATATTGTAAGGCAAGCTGTTTCTGATCAGAGTGTTGGAAGACGAAAAATTATGATGCATATAAAAAGGACGTAAATATATGTGTTAAATAAATCACGTATGTATAATTCCTGTTTTGCACCTAATGTATATACATACTTACCGAGTGTATTTCACGAATGTTATATATTAAATAGACAGACTGGGCGTATTCTCTAGCTGTTTCGGCTGGCGGGGATTCGGGAACCGAACAGGCTGGCCACATTTTACTTTAAGAATTGGTTGTGAGAGGTGGTGCCGCTCCAGTTAGCCTATATATGTATATATAAGTCACTAAACTAAGTCGACTGGCTGCTTAACCTCTAAAGAAACTGCCTGACAGCCGATTACGCCATACGATTAGCTGGCTTCTATGCCAAATGGCTGTGATACTAAAGCCCCCCAGGATGGTTTGTGAAGAATCCATTATGCGCTGCGACATGCCCACGAAAGGATCTTCTCTCTCTCTCTCTCTCTCTCTCTCTCTCTCTCTCTCTCTCTCTCTCTCTCTCTCGCACTTTCCTTCTTGTGTTTTATTACCCTTGTTAGGTTAGGTTACCCACTCCCCCTTTTGAAAGGTCTAGCCCCGGCCCTCTTGAACCACCATTCTCATCCCTTGTTAGGTTAGGTTACCCTCTCCCCCTTCATGCATACCCCTCCCCCTTCAAGTATAACCCCCTCCCCCTTGTTGCATAACCACCCTCTCCCCTTTGGAGGGTCTAATCCCCCCTTGTTGCATTATTGATCATGTTGCATGCAATTAATTTGTACTCTACATTTTTGAGGGTATACTACTGCTACCACCAACTAACGAGGCGGCAGAACAAACCATCTTGCGTGCGCATTTTCAAGCAGCACTGTGGGAAAGCAGCCTTCTTACCGATCCGCCACAGATTGATCCATTTAAGTAAAAATACCCTACCTCAATTCTCTCCCTATCAATCAATCTGACCGAAACATTTTCATTTTAGTTGGGTAGCATTATCTTTTAAAGTGATCTCTTTGTATAAATTGTTTCCTTTTCCAGCACAGTTGGACGAAAGACGAACAAACCAAAACATTGAAGCCTGTAATGCTCACATTGCCGACAAAACCAATACTAGATGAAATCTTGAAGCTGATTTACTGCAAGTGCTCACGTAAGAAAACTCAAAAACTCATTTAATGGTGCGAAATAAATTAAAAATATGTTTTCTGTAAATAAATTAATGTTTCTATGGCAGCAGATTATATGCATTACAGTACTAGATGCATTTTACAATTCTTTTTATTGCAACAAAATGTGCAACACAAGGATGTTCCTGCGCTGAAGCCCAAATGTCATGCAGTGACTTCTGTGCATGCTTTAAAGAAACATGTCTAAACAAATGGATTGTAGAAGGCGATGAAAACGAAGAGAGCGAAGATGAGACATTATAAAATGAAAAGCAATATATATATATATATATTTGTGTGTGTGTATGTGTGTATATATATATGGGAATGAACTCACAATGGTCCCCTGAGTTTTTTATGATACACACAGACCGTGCATGGAACAAGGAACTCTTCTGGGATAATTAAATCCACTATAGTCCGAATAAGTAATGGTAAATGACAAATACCATAGTTTTTCTTTTTCATGATGCTAGCCCGACGTGGGCAACGGGTCACTCGCAAAGAGGTCCCATAAATATAGCTTCCCTCACCAGCTATCTGCAAAGCAGACAGGATCCAGCTTTGGGACATAAAGCAGCCTAGCTCTGCTACATTTGGAACCTCAATATAAGCAAAAGACTCGCTGCCTTCACGTCAAATTGAATACATCAAAGAAAAAGGGGTACTATTATATTTTTAGCCAAAAACCAAAACTTAAACCTCAACTGGCAGAATTGAGCGTCCACTTTTCAAGGCACATAACATGTCCTGTCTGCTTTGCAGATAGCTGGTGAGGGAAGCTATATTTATGGGACCTCTTTGCGAGTGACCCGTTGCCCACGTCGGGCTAGCATCATGAAAAAGAAAAACTATGGTATTTGTCATGTACCATTACTTATTCGGACTATAGTGGATTTAATTATCCCAGAAGAGTTCCTTGTTCCATGCACGGTCTGTGTGTATCATATATATATATATATATATATAATGAACAGGAACACCAGAGAAAATACAAACATCCTTCAAGGTTTAATAGTACCAACGTTTCGGAATGCACTAATTCCATCTTCAGGGCTAAAACAATAAAATTCCAAATCACATACAAAATTACAAAATACAAATTGCTCAATAACAATTTAAAATAAACTTTAAAAAAAAAAAATTATAAAAAGTAGCTAATAAAATGTAAAACATTAAAACTAAAAGGTAAATAAATGTGAAGTTAAAAAGTTAAAATTATAAAAAGTAAAAGCATTAAAACTGAAATGTAAATAAAATAAACTAGTACCTTAACCAAAACATAGCAGATCTATCGATGATTCGTCAGAATTTAGGTCTGGTTTTAGTTTGTATTTTCTCTGGTGTTCCTGTTCATTATTAAACTGCGTTTTCCACGCCACCAATCAATAGCCGATATATATATATATATATATATATTATATATATATTATATATATATATATGTGTGTGTGTGTGTGTGTGTGTATATATATATATATATACCGTATATATATATTATATATATATATATATCATCTCCCCAAAGTATTTTTAATACTGTAATTTGGAACTGTATGTTACTAGATGTTATTAGTATATTTGAAAAATCGCCACTTTTGACAAATAAGTGGTGACGTTGCAAAATGTTGATTATTTTGAGTTGCCCAATAGTGGCAAAGTGGCACTCGACTGTTTTTAATTCCTAAGGAACTAGATAACACGTTTCAGTAAAAAAATAGCATTTGTATTCAAAGTTAAGGTTACCCTCATCGGCCACCAGACTATAAGAGGTTAGATGTGTTGTACCGGCTCCGCAGTTTCTTCACCACCACCCCTCAGTTGCTTTCTCTGTACAGGGATCTTGTCCGCCCCTGTTTGGAGTTGTTGTTGTTGTTGTTGTTGGTTAGCCAATCAGCCCACCCTGATCGAGCAAGCCGACGGCACGCAGGTAACCGATCATCCTCTCTGGAGTGGACCAGAGGTTCATCGCACTAGTGATGTTGTGTTGTGTTCTATGTTGTGCTAGAGCGGGTGACAGGACAATTGCGTCCTGGTCAAGTGCGTCCCGGACAAATGCGTCCCGGTCATTGGCGTCCCTGGACAATTGCGTCCTGTTTTATTTCGTCCCGGACAATTGCGCACTTCCCCAACTACTATATGAAGTTTATTTATTAGAGAAGTGAATAGAAAGTTCATTGTGACTTCACCTACGTAATTGTCCAGGGACGCCAATGACGAGGGACGAGTATGTTTGTTATTGTAATTTTGTATGGGATATAATGCTCGGTTAGATTAATTGAATGCCCAGTTAGGTCAACTGTATGCCCTTGACGATTGGTTAGGTTAAGTTGTGATATTTTCGTTAAAACTAACGAAACTAACTTTATCTTAAGTGGACGTAACCCATAAAATTTGACAATGATGTTGCTGATGATGGATAAAGTTTTAGAGAACAGTTTCGAACAGAACTTATGAACATATAACAAGTTTAATAGGTTAAAATGAAAAGTATATTTGAAATTCCGATACTAACTTTCTATTCACTTCTTTAATAAATAAACTTCATATAGTAGTTGGAGAAGTGCGCAATTGTCCGGGACGCAATTGTCCGGGACGCAATTGTCCAGGGACGCCAATGACCGGGACGCATTTGTCCGGGACGCACTTGACCAGGACGAAATTGCCCTAGTACCGCTAGAGCGGTACAGTCTGTCATAATGTGTTCAATTGTTTGTGGTGTGTCCTGGCACAGGTGGCAGGTGTCGTCTGTGGAGTTGTCTAGTCTGTGTTTATGTCTGTAAGTGGGGGTGATGTTCACATCGGAATCGTGCTAAGTTAACTCGATCCGATCTGCTCAGGCTGGTCTCTGACCTGTCAGTGGGTGGCGGCTTCGCACCTAGGACCGTATTCGGACCGAGTTGTGTCAGTGTTTTGTGGGTTAGGTGTGTGTGTATGTGTTTTCTGTACTGTGTGATGTCTGTGGGGCGTGGTATGGAATGGAGTATTTGGTTATAATGTCTCTCTGGTGTTACCTTAATGGTGAGAGGTGTTGGTGCATGATTGTACATGTAGTGGCAAGGGTGTTGTGGGTTAGTTGTCGCTGCTGCCATGAATTGTGTTCCCCTCATGTCTAAATGTTCCCTAACCTTCAGTATTTTTGTTTCTGTGTGCAGGTGTTTTATTTGTGTTGATTGAATACATCCTGTAATGATACGAAGTGCGTTGTTTTGTATTGTCTGTAAGGTGTTTATGTGTGTGTTTGAGATAATGGGTGCCCAGCATGGGCTAGCATAGTCCATAACTGAGCAAATATATTGTTTGTATATCAGTGATGTTGTTTCCTGCTGGTGTCCAAAGTTTGTGCCTGTTAGTACCCTAAGCGTGTTAAATCTTGACGTACATTTGTTTTTAATGTCCTGAATGTGGTTTGCAAAAGATAATGATGTGTTGTATGGTTGATGGTGATGGTTGATTTTGTGGGCGCTACTTTGAGTCTATTGTGTGTGAGCCAGTCTTGTATACTGTTTATGTATGTTTGTAGGTTATTTGTAACGGTGTCGATATTGTTGTGGGTGGATGTTAGAGTGATGTCATCTGCATATGATGATAAGGTAAGCTTGTTATCTATGGGTGTTGGAATGTCATGCATGTATAAGTTGAAGAGTGTTGGTGAGAGAAGAGAGCCTTGAGGGACCCCGTTCGGAGTACTTTTCTCAAGTGTGGGATATCTCAACCCACACAGCTCTACTTGACCGGGTGGAATCAAGGGCGTTTCGTCTTATCATTTCCCCGCCTCTAACTGTGTTCAAGCCCTCTTTCTTCGTCGCAATGTTGCCTCACTCTCTCTTTACTATCGCTAGTATAACGGACACTGCTCTTCTAAACTCTCTAACTGCATGTCTCCTCCTTTAAGGAGAGCAAGCAGTACCCGACTTTCGGCACATTCTCATTCCTTTTCTGCCCAACTCTCTAATGCAAGGGTTAATCGGTATTTTCAAGCTTTCATCTACTCAAACGGTGAACTCTGGAACAATCTTCCTCAATCCATCTTTTCCCCTGTGTATGACCGCCAATCTTTCAAACGCAGTGTCCAGGCATCTTAAAAACACCGAACTTTGTTTTTCGCTTCTTCTTCTATGGGAGGATTTTTATTGTGGGTATTCGCTCTTGTCTTCCTTCCTGCATAATATATATATATATATATATGTGTGTGTGTGTATATATATATATATTATATATATATCTTGATAATCTTGGTTTTGCTTCCGCCCGAACTGTTCATTGCTGATGTGCTGATGAAGGTGAAGCTTGTTACTTGTCCACCCTTGACGTACAGCGTAACATGAATCTGAACCACGACCCACCACGGGTGGTCAGAAATTACAAAGTCATCGCCCAGACTCGAAATGTCGACCTTCCGATCAGCAGCCCAGCGTCTTGGCCACTAGGATACCCAGGGTACCCATATATCTATCAACCAGTGTGCGTGTGTGTGTGTGTGTGTGTGTGTGTGACCAAAAGAATATTGTATATTATTATATATATATATATATATATATATATATATATATATATATATATATACTGAATTCTGATAAGTGGCAGCTATTTTTCCCAGATTTGTGGTACGTAGGTGTAGCCGTTAATGCCAGCTATTTAGGTCGTCGGTGCATGGTGCCTCGTTGCTTCAAGTAACTAAATACAACTGAAATTAATAAATGAGACACCGAAATTTAAATACAGTGAATTTCCTTTTATTAGCAAACCCACATGACAACTTATAGATGCTGAATGTAGAATGTAGAAATTCATTCGAATTTTATTATTTAATTATGATTAAATCTGCCCTGATTTTTTTTCGGTATGTACTGTATACTACATATTTCCATTTGTTTTAAACCAAAATTCTTCTCTTGCATTATTATGATACATGTAGGAATCCTTCTCAGCTGTACGGTTTTCTTAATTTATTCCTTAAGAGTTTCGATGTAATCCTCTTTTTAACATAAGATAAAGTCACACTATATCTCAAAAACCATACTAGAGAGAATCTGATTTTTGACTACCCATAATTAAATACTAACTAATAACTTCCTTAGTTGTGAGAAAAATGAGTCAATGGCGTCCTAAGTCATAATAAAATGAGTTCGGTTTATGGTACTCCAAATTCATTTTATTGTGGCTTTCATCCCTTATTTACCTGCAGTCAAGTTTAGTAGCAAAGACTTCACTTCATTTATTCATTCAGTCTCTAGCCTATGGAAACATCAACACAAGATCTCTAAGTTTACACACTCGAAAAATTTTTTTACAGTTACGCAAAGAATTTTATCCTCAGCTATCAATTCAAGTAATCCTTAAAATCCCTAATTCCCTAAAATTGAATGCCTAAAATCATTTCATAGTTTATTTAAAACTAAAGGCTCCATTCCACCACTCTTTCGTGCATTTATAAGGGTGATCCAGAGAAATGGGACACAAAAGAAACCCCTGTAATTCTTAAAGTATAAGTCCTTTTATAAAATCATACGCATCATTCGAAAGAGGATAGTTACAAGTTTCTACAGGATTGTATAGGTTTTGACATACAAGACAAGATAAGATACAAAACAAAATAAAAGTGTTAGTTAAAAAACCCTTCAAGATGACTGCATGGACTGTGGAACAGCTGCGTTTCATAACTGAGCAATATTATGAGCATGGAAGAAGTGTAGTTTCAGCTCAAAGATCTTTCAAGACAAATTTCAGATGTCAAAATCACCTTCTAAGAAAGTAATCCGTCGGTGTGTCAGAAATTTTTCCCTAACTGGCAGCTTGGAAAAAAAAACCAACTGGAAGAGTGCGCACAGCAAGGATAGACGAGATCATTAACAGAACTCATGAAATTGTACAGGATAATCCTAACATAAGCATCAGACGTGTTTCTCAGCTGTTAGGAGTTGGATATGGAACCACACCGTATATTCAAGCAAAATTTAATGCTCTTTCCATATAAAATTCAAACAGTGCAACAACTAAACGATGGAGATTTCGCACGACGACAATTCTGTCAATGGATCCAACAGAAGGTAAATGACACCACCAATTTCTGACACACCGACGGATTACTTTCTTAGAAGGATTTTGACATCTGAAAATTTGTCTTGAAAGATCTTTGAGCTGAAACTACACTTCTTCCATGCTCATAATATTGTTCAGTTATGAAACGCAGCTGTTCCACAGTCCATGCAGTCATCTTGAAGGGTTAGTTTTAACTAACACTTTTATTTTGTTTTGTATCTTATCTTGTCTTGTATTGTCAAAACCTATACAATCCTGTACAAACTTGTAACTATCCTCTTTCGAATGATGCGTATGATTTTATAAAAGGACTTATACTTTAAGAGTTACAGGGGTTTCTTTTGGGTCCCATTTCTCTGGATCACCCTTTAGTTTACCAATTAAGCTCTGACCACTGTATAGGATCGTGCATAGGTAAAACTAACAGGCATTTAAAATCAGGTACAGTATATTTGAACTCTCAGGTAAATTCATTAGAACCATTCAGCCACTCATCAGACCATTTAATTCCTTCATGCGCAACCATGCACACACTCACAGCCACCCAGTTTCGTCTGAATTCTTTTCCATATTAGCCAGTAAATAGTCAGACAATGAGTTGAAGATGCTGGAGTCCCTAAACATGTAAAAATTAATGCCAGATATATCGGGTGATTTTTCAAACAACTGACACTTTAAAAGGTTTGTATTATTTTTATTAACTGAAATAAAAGCATGAAACATTTACTGTACCTTCTCTACAAATGGGGAATTAGTTCTCCAGTGCAAAACTTGCTCTATGTGATGTCCTTTTGGCTCACGATACTTACACGATACTTTCGACGGAAGATTCCTGTCCAACAGGTTTCCTGCGGAATTCATGGCCACCAACATTACCAGATCTAAACCTCTGTGACTTCTATTGTATCTGTAGAATTACTTAAAAGATAGAATGTTTAAACAAAATCCATACACAATAAAAGAACTGAAAGCATTAATTGAACAAAATATTTCTCAGATTTCAAAAGGTACTCTACCCAGAGTACTGCAAACTTTTGTTGTTCGTGTGCAAAGAGTTAATGAGCTGAGAGGACATCACATAGAGCATATTTTGCACTAGAGGATTAATTCCCTATGTGTAGAGAAGGTACAGTAAAAATTTCATGATTTTATGTCAGTTAATAAAAGGAATACAAACTTTTTAAAATTTAAAAAAAATCACCCAATAAATTCAGATGACTCTTCTAGTGATTTGTTGTAATTTTAATTTTGTTTGGTGCCTAAGGTACTGTATCTATTATTTTTTCCAATTTTATTAAATATATCTTTTTCTTAAACTATAATTTAGTTGTGTTTGTATTTTAAATATTTTATTTTTATACTTCATTATCTCTATCTTAATATTAAAACTTCATTTTTTTATCCCTGATGATAAAAATTAGAACAAATTCTGCAACATTTGCCCGAAAATTTAATAAATGTTTTTCTTATCACTGGTACATGTTCCTCTTCAAAATTAAATTGCATTTGCCTCGTACTCAATCTGTTAGGGTGTTTCATAACATGTGGGACGCACTTGCAGGATGGATTCGGGACCTGAAAACAATTAAAAAAGTTTATATAAACATATGCCCGAAATCGCTTTGTTTCCGAGTTAGAGCCCGTTATGTGTTCCAGCAAGTATCTGCCTTACCTTTAAAGGAAGTGCCCAAAATGACCGCCTTGCGCTTGAATACACTCCTGAACACGCCTCGTCATAGACGGCGTGACGCGTTCAAACATTCCAGGTATTGCTCGGATTTTCTGACATACTTGTTCTACACATTGGCGAAGCATTTCAACGTTGTCAATGGGTGTCACGTAAACGATGGATTTCAGATGACACCACAGGTAAAAATCGAGTGGATTCAGGTCCGGGAAGCGAGCAGGCCACGCAATGGGTCCTCCACGGCCTATCCATTTATCAGGGAAATGGTCATCCAAATAGTCTCTGGCTACTCGACTAAAATGAGTAGCCAGAGGAACTTCAGAGGAACTTCATCTAGTAAATCGCTTAAATCATTTCTTAACCTTTTGCTGCCCAAAAGGACAAATTTCTAACCTTTCAAATACACGCATTCATAACTTAACCTTACAAAACACTTGCGCAGTAAAGGGTTAAAAAATGGGAATAGGATTGTTCTGTTAATCTTGCAGGCAAAACAAAACGACCGATTAAGTTGTCGGCAATAAGTCCTGCTCATACATTGATACTAAATTGTTGTTGGTGCCTTGACTGGATGATAGCATGCGGATTCTCTTCGGCCCAGTGATGAGTGTTGTGAAAATTGATCACGCCATTTCTTGTGAAGGCAGCCTCATCAGAAAACAACACAGAGGATAGAAAAAGAGGATCGCAAGCACACTGTTGAAGGAACCAAGTACAAAAAGCCTCTCGTGGTGGGAAATCAGATTCAGTAAGGCCTTGTACTCTCTGAATGTGATATGGGTAAAGCTGTTGTTTCCGTAAAATTCCCCACACACTTGTGTATCTTACACCCTCTGCTGCTGCTATCCTTCGGGTGCTGACACCAGAATGTTCCTCCACGCGAATCAGGACCCGCTCCTCTAACTCAACAGTTCTGGCGCTGATTGGTCTACCACCATCTGAAACTCGCTTGTTGAATGATCCTGTATCACCAAGACGTTCGTCTATTCTCTGAAAGGTCTTCTTATCTGGCAGACGGCGATTCGGAAGCCTTTCCGCATACAGACGTCTTGCTGTGGCCGCATTACACTCGACAAGTCCATACATGAGATGTATGTCTGCCATTACTCTGAATAAGTCTCCATTCTCACTTCAAATGCATACTATCACTGAATAGTACAAAAAATTTTAAAGTTCTTTTTTTTTCACTGAACTGCACTTATTCACCGTAAGAAGTTACGAATACGAACAGTGAAACACCGCGATGCACTTCTGACTGCCTGATGGCTCTACACTCAAAGATATTGAAACATGTCATAGAATGTATGAAATTTACAATTGGCAGGGCCATACATGAAACAAGTCTTGTACACACTCACAAACATTGTCGGCAAGCAGTGTTTGTAAACAGTTTGTAAACAGTTTGTGGAAAGAATTGCTGGAACACAAAACGGGCTGTAACTCGGAAACAAAGCGATTTCGGGCATATGTTTATATAAACTTTTTTCATTGTTTTCAGGTCCTGAATCCATCCTGCAAGTGCGTCCCACATGTTATGAAACACCCTGTATATACTAGTCTGAAAAAATGCAAACTGCAAAAGGCAAATCTTTTTTGTGTGCATAATAATAACCCTTAAAAAGAACAGGATAAAAAAACACACAAAACAAAATGTGGAGTTAAAAATTCAAAGTTAAAAAATTAGTTAGTGGCAGCTTTTAACATGTACTGTACAGTAAAACTAGAATTTTCATCAAAATGTCGGAAATTCTTCCATCACACAACTGTTCTGAGATGATGAGAGTATTTTCATCAAACTTCGATGCTTGATAAAATACTTTTCAAGAACTGATTCCTTGTAAATAATTTAATCGAAGTGGGTGGCGCCATCTATAAGAGGAAATGTCATTTAAGTATCATTTCAGTTTATTTTCGTAAACCTAGTGTAATTATCAATTTATCAAACATATATATCAATTTTATGTTAATCAGGAACAACATACTAAGAATAACTTAAGTTTCAAGATTAAATACATAAAAAAAACTTACCTTACCTCAATGAGACTGGAAACAATGCCATAAAAGATCCTAATTTTGCGAGCCGCCATAATACCCCATTCGTCCATGAGAAGTTAAGATATACGGAGAGATTTGGGTTTGTACTTTTTCGCACTGATTTCACTCTCTCTCTCTCTCTCTCTCTCTCTCTCTATATATATATATATATATATATATATAAACCCCTGTGAGTTTGCATCACTCATTTATTTCACGTGTTTAATTGTGAAATTCATCCCATATATATATATATATATATATATATATATATATATATATATATATACATACAGTATATATATAAACCCCTGTGAGTTTGCATCACTCATTTATTTCACGTGTTTAATTGTGAAATTCATCCCATATATATATATATATATATATATATATATATATATATATATATATATATATATATATATATATATATATATATATATATATATATATATATATATATATATATATGCAGGAAGGAGGACAAAGACGAATGTCCACAAAAATATCCCGCCCCTCTCCACATAGGGGAAGAAGAGAGCCAAAATCAAGGTCGAACTTTTTGAGATGCTTGAACACTTTGCGTTTGAAAGATTAAAGGTCACAAGCAAAAGGGAAAGAGGGATTGAAAAAGATTGTTCCGGAGTTCACCAGTTGAGTAGATGAAGGATTGAAAATATCGAATAAACCTTGCGTTAGAGAGTTCCACAGAAAAAGAATGAGAATGTGTCGAAAGTAGAGTATTACATGCTCTCCTTAAAGGAGGAAACATGCAGTTAGAGAGTTCAGAAGAACAGTGTTCGTTATAGTAGCGATAGTAAAGAGAGAGTGAGGCAATAGTGCGGCGAAGAAAGAGAATGAAGGCAGTGAGTAAGAGGCGAGGAAATGATGAGACGAAAAGCCTTTGATTCCACTCGGTCAAATACGGCTGTGTGGGTTGAGCCACGCATGAGAAGCGTACGCCTATACAGAAGCGTATTCCATGCAGGGGCGGACAAGATCCCTATAGAGAAATAGCAACTGGACGGGAATGAAAAAACTACGGAGCCCGTACAACACACCTAACCTCTTAGAAGCTATTTGGAAAGAGAGTATATGTGATCTTTCCAGGAAAGATCACGAGAAAAGGAAACGCCAAGAATGTTAAGAGAAGAGGAAGGATTGAGCTGTGTATTATTTGTGTATTGTTGAAGGTTAGGGGATAGTCGTGTGGAAGAGTGTGACGAGTAGACAGTGGGAGGAACTGAGTTTTTGAGGCATTGAAAGCCACAAGGTTTTCTCTGCCCCATCAGAGATGGCAGGAAGATTAAAGGTCAGGTGTACCGTAGCCGTCCTACGCGAATCATGGAGTGACTGTTGAGAGGGACGCTTTGGGAAGCGGGTGGAGAGGTGAACAGTGGAATCATCGGCATAAGAGCGGATAGGACAGGAAGTGCAACTTAATAGATCATTAATAAATTAAAGGAAAAGAGTAGGTGACAGGACCGAACCCTGAGGAACACCACTGGTAATACCTTTAGGAGAAGAACAGTGGCCATCTACAAACGCAGCTATAGAACGGCTAGAAAGGAAATTAGAAAGGAAGGCACAGATAGAAGGATAGAAACCGAAGGAGGGCAGTGTAGAAATTAAAGTAGGTGTCAGATAGGGTTTCTCGTTTTCAGTGGTTTTCACTATCCCGTTTTTCCGGGACAAAATCGGCCATCATCCAAGATTCCCTGGATTTCTCGATTTATAAAAAATAATGATAATAAAGTCTTAAAATGTTTGAGTATTAGATAAATCTAGATTAGTTAATTAATATTAAGTATAAATATATAAATATTCAACAGAATAATGATAAATATAATAAAGAATAGAGCCTAGGCCGAGTTTCAAACACTGCAGAAACATAAATACGGTATATAGCCTTGGCGACTATGCCTACAATGCTAATTTGTAGCTTTACACTTCAACAAAAATAAATTATATTATAGTGTAATTTATACGAACATAATACTTTTTATATACTTCTCACTAATTTTTAGTAAAAAAAATCAACAGCAAAAGATGTGCACTGAAATGAAAATAATAACCGAAATTAAAATTCACTAAAACACAAAATGTTCGATTCAGGGAAATCATCAAAAGTACTAGTCATATTACACATCCACAGCATCATGCAGGGCATATTATAGGCACTATTCGAGTTGTACAACGCAACGTAATTGTGCTGTTATAAATTTGTCATCGTCTTTATGTTTGTATTTTCTTGTTTCCTCTGCGAGTGGGACAGCCGAGCTAAGGGGAGTTATTATACACAGACAATACTTCGACAATATTTGGTTCCAGGACAGAAAAATGTTGCCCAGCAACCCCTAGTAGATCCAACAAACGTTTTCTTACCACCTCTCCATATCAAACTTGGCTTGATGAAAAATTTTGCAAAACCAGGAATAAAGACGGACCTGGATTTCTATATCTAAAACATTTTGTGGGCCCACTGATCAGAGAAGTGATGAAAGACATTGCATTTGATGAGGCTTTGAATGAGGTTGATAGAACAGTATGGAAAGCTTTTAAAGAAGTGACTACGAATTTCCTCGGCAGCGTCAAATCAGAAAATTATGTTTCCCTGGTCGAGCAAATCTATGGGCTATGGGCTGTAACATGTCTTTGAAAATGTATTTCCTGCACTCCCACCTGGACTTCTGCCCATCAAACCTGGGCGCTGTCATGGATGAGCATGGTAAAAGATTTCATCAGGATATATCAACCACGGAAAAGTGGTACCAGGGAAGATATAGACCCAGTATGTTGACCGACTACTGTTGGACACTTATAAGAGAAGCCCCTAGTACTAGTTATAAGCGAAAATCAGCTGCAAAAACATTTTAGGTAAGGTACTCTTCTTTTTTGTACGATTAAATATAGAAATAAAGTATGAAAATCTGTCAATTTTCACTTGCCTTTCATTCGAAATTGGTGGGCAATAGAAAAAAATATTCGTAATCAGCGTAAAAAAGTACATTCAAATCATATAAATTCATTCGAAGGAGCTAAAAAAAGTTATGTTTTGTTGTTCAGTATAATTATTATTAACTTACTAATAGCTTATCCTGTTTTACTGTACGAACAAAAACATTATTTTACAGAACAGCCCTATAACGCATGTTTTTCGCAAATCATTGACTACGGCACGAATCAAATTTTTAGCTCGGCACTAAAATTAGTGATATACTCACTTCCTATTCCGTATATTTCTTCGTTCAGAATTGGGATACCCAGTTCGTACTATAACAAACCATATATTCTTCTAATTTTCTTATTCGGAATACAGAAATAATTTCCCAGTTTGTGAAAATAAGGTTTTATCATAATCCAATAAGTAATGGCTTTTCCCCCATATCTATTTATCATTACAGAAAATGGGATGAAAGAATGACCAGTAATCAGTTCTACAATATTTTACTTATAGTTAATAATTTCAGATTTTTTCTCAGTTTTTCATATTTGATTTGAAATGAATTATTAAACTTTTAATTTTTATGCTTTTAAAAATTTTATATTCCTTTTAGCATTTAAATTTTTTTTATGTTTTTATATATATATGCTCTTTATATTTATAGTTCGTGTTTTTATTTTTAGCTTTGGTTTTCATAACTTATTACTTATTTCGCCTTTCAATAGAATAAAATTAATTTTACATCTAAACTTTATTTTATCTAAGTTTTTATTTTATTTTTAAGTAATTTATTTAATTCTTGATATACTAATTACTGTATATTATTTCTTTTCATCTACTCCTTCCTATAACCATTTCTTACTGTTAATGTTTTACTTTGTGCGTAGGAAGAGTTGGTTTTTCTATTCAAAACATTTGCAGATACTGACTCAGTATCACAAAAGCTAAAGGTTTAATATCGTGTTATTTGCCTGAGGCTATGAAGTTCCATATTTACCTTATCTGGACTCCTCCATCCTTGTTATTTATTATTTTAAAATTTCCTTATCACTTAACGGCTAACACCATCTATCAGATGAAAGGTTAACTATTATTTCTATATGTGAATTACCATACAGTGCCTCCTTAGCTATTCTTAAATGCTGGATCTCAGCTCTTTTTCCCTGAAGCTGGTCCCTTCACGCGTTTATCATTAATTTCTTTATTACATTTGTTTTTAATTTGTGTGTGTGTGTGTGTGTGTGTGTGTGTGTATATATATATATATATATATATATGTGTGTGTGTGTGTGTGTGTATATATATATATATATATATATATAATATATAATATTGTGTTTGTGTGTGTGTATATATATATATATAATATTATATATATATATTCCCTGGTCTTTAGTTCCTCCTGAATTGTTCATTCTAATAAACATCACGTTGGGCTTGACGCCCCAGTTTGAACCTATAGTTTAACATGAAATCCAAACCACGACCCGCCAAAAAAGCTGGAAATTGCAAAGTCCGTGCCGAGACTCAATCCCACGACATCCAGATTAGTAACCACTTGTTGGAATTGCCCGAAATTTTAAATAATTAATAAATAGTCTAAAATGAACACGAGTTCTGAATAAAATAGAACCTCGTTAACTAAGGCCCCAAATACGTCAATTCTTAACCACTTAGGTATTCACGATAAAATACTTCATTTCAAGTATAAAAACGTGTTCTGATTATATTGGATAGATTTGAATCTGCGAAATCGTGTGATTTCGGACGAGAATCACGTGAAAAATATTTATGCACGAAATGCCTTTTTCCCTTTAATTTTGATAAACCTGCATAATTAACAATAGCTGTTTAAGAAAACAGAGAAATAATATAAAGTATTTATCTTTAACTAACAATAATAAAAGGAATCGAATTTATACAGAACAAAACCCTTAATGTAGTTTGCAGTTATGGGACTACTTTTCGGGGAGGGGAGGCGCTTTTATTTTTATCTTTGGTTTTCATAACTTATTACTGTAGGCCTTTCATAGAATGAAATTAATTTTACATCTAAATTTTATCTCCCTAGCGGGAGAGTGAAAAAGATAGTACAAGGGGAGGGGTTGTGTGCGGAGATCCAGAAAATGTAAGCCGGTTCACCTGAAAACGGGTCGTGATGGAAGTGACATGCCCAGGACTAGAGAAATTTACCGGAAGGACATTGCGGTGGGGAATATAATTTTTTTTAAAGAGGATACTAGGTTCCCTCTCCAATAAAATGGTTCAGTTAGTTGGTTGGTACGCTTTCGTTAGTTGGTTGGTACGCTTAATTAACGTTAACCCAACAATGCAATACATATATATTCGTTCATAAAATAACAGCATTTTGGTATCGTCCTTCGGTGATTGTGTACTCCCCCCAAAAATAAACCAATTCCTTGTCTTTAAATGTTGATTTTTTTAATGTATAGGGAATTTTTGTAAAGTTAAGAGAGTAACATAGTGTTTCTCAAACGGTGGGTCGCAAGCCCCCGGATCGTAGTTTGTTTACCCCTGTAGTAGTGATTTTTGCGCAAAAAACTA
Organism: Bathynomus jamesi; assembly: GCA_023014485.1. Classification (NCBI taxonomy): domain Eukaryota; kingdom Metazoa; phylum Arthropoda; class Malacostraca; order Isopoda; family Cirolanidae; genus Bathynomus; species Bathynomus jamesi. Next base: position 580,030 of record JAJOZX010001856.1, read on the forward strand.
AAAAAACTCACTCTTGCTACGCCGTAGCAAGACTGAGTTTAACCCTTTAAGGACTGAAGGTTACAAATTGCTAACGTTTCAAATACAAGCATTCATAACTTAACCCTACAAAAAATTCAGGGCTTAAAGGGTTAACCCTTTAAGGACGAAAGGTACAAATTGCTAACGTTTCAAATACACGCATTCATAACTTAACCCTGCAAAAAATTCAGGGCTTAAAGGGTTAACGTCGCAAATTTAACGTCGTAAATTACTGAAAAAAAATATAACTTATTTTATTTAGACCACAGTCTAGGTTAGATTAGGTTAGGTTAGGTGTACGTACTTTTAAGTTGTGTTTAAACGTCGCAAATTAATTTGTTTTTTATTTTTATTGTAGAGGTCGTTTTAAACATGGCAGAACGCCAAAAGTGGATATTGCGTATATGTACGTAACAACCTAACTTTCAATAAAAATAGAAATAAAAAATAAAAATAAAAATTAATGTATGACGTTTAAACACAATTTAAAAGTACACCTGACCTAATTTGCGACATTAATCTACAAGATTACCACATTTCTACTTTTACCGTTAAATCATTAATGTAATTGATATGAGCTCAGGATTAATTTAATTTAAATGTTAATAAATAATCTGTTTGATTTGTAGGTGATCAGTTGCAGACTCTTTTTGGGTGTTCGCTTCAGCCGGTTATTGAAGCTTCCCTTGGATACCCATGAGTTACAGAAGCACGTACAAACCCTCAATATGCTCATTCATTTTAGTCTCAAGGTCGCCTGGTTCCTGAGTGGGTTGGATAGTGTCTCTGGCTCTCTTTCGCTCCTCTTCTAATTATTTTGTATATTTGTTGTAAATATATGTTTATCAGGATAGAATGAATTTTACATTTGCTTGTAATTCCTGAAATCCAGTCACCTTATAGGATTAATAAAACACTATTATTTCCTAGTTTATCAAGACTCATTTAAATCCGATGAGTAGCGGTAACAACGTGCAAAATTTATTTGAAGAACTTGTTAAATTTTGAAGTTTCTGATAATGGGAGCATTTTCTTGGTCAAGAACTATCCCCCCCTCCCCCTCCCCGTATGTAGGACAAAAGCCCCCTAGGAAAAATAATAATAAGAATTTTTTTAATCATTATTTTTATTCTTTATTATTTACAGTTTATGACATGTTCTGACAGGTAAAATATTACATTTATTATATCATAAGACTGCAATAAGGAAGGCATTATAAGTATTATACAGTAGCACACATTAACGCTAATACTTACACAACCATAAAAAATTACATTACAGTATAAAAGGATCATCATGCCTTATCTAGGCAAAGTCAGCTTTATAAGTATTATACAGTAGCACACATTAACACTTGCATTATAAATTTATAGCTCACTATTTTACAGGAGCACAAAATTATTTACACAACCATAAAAATGAACATTATAAAAGGAACATCATACCATATCTAGGGAAAATCAAACAAATAAAGCACGATATTAAAAAGTTCATTAAGTGTTAAGGTTCATTTAAAGTTCATTTTACTTCCACCTAATGCTATGACCTACACCATTCAGAAATTCCTCCAAGGTCTTCCTCTCATTCACATAGTCCAGACATAGGTTCTTCAAACGCTGTTGATGCTCCTTCGTGGCACGTTCCTAACCTAACCTAACGTAACCTAACCTAACCATTCAGGTAGACAAAACAGTGATCAACTAGAGTGAATCAACATAGATAAAAATTATAATACTTGTTTAGGATTACTTCATAGCACACGAACAATAATATAAAAAATGGAGGCTTTTGTCATACTTTGCACTTTATCTGAGGGGGTTTTGTCCTATTTCGCACTTTAACTGAGGGGCTTTTGTCCTACTTTGCACTTTAACTGAGGGGCTTTTGTCCAGGGGGCTTTTGTCCTAGGGGGCTTTTGTCGGGACCCCCTCCCCCTCCCCACCTTCCTTTATCGTTAGCGATTTCTTTTCGTTCAACAAGTTGCAAAAATTAAATGAAGTTTAAACTTGATGTTTCATATTCCGTTTGTGAACTTAGTTGGAAAAATTCCCTGAGTTGAAACAGGCAAGAATGCTTATTGGGCCCATTCTAGTGAATCCAAGGTGAAACAAATAAATTTACATTTAAATCCCATTACCATGCAAAAAGGGTAAGATAATGTAGGTCCCACAGATTTTTTTTATTTTAATTTAAGTAACTGGCCAACGAAATAGCAGAGGTTATGTGACATCGAGGTGAAATAGCTAAGGAGTAAACGCTAGTGTTACTTTTATTAAAAGTGTATTGGTAATTTTCATCAGTTGGAATTCCTTCTTACTAAATTAGTCCCTAAGTCGAAACCATAAATTCAACCGCGAAAGTTCTCCGTAAACGTATGAGGGTTATAATAGGTCACAACCACAAGTACAAAGACAAAAACCTTTCCCTAACCTATGAAGATCAACCTCGGAGTCCAATTACCTTCAACTCTGAAAGTAAAGTAACAACTGACGTGAGGGTTGCCTTCGGAAGCTGTGCAATTTAGGGTGGATCACTTTTCACTTTTTAAAAAAATTATAGCTGGTCAAAGTTTTTCCCATGATTTGGTTCAGTGGAAGTACACTGACACCATTTTTACCAAAATCGATCAATATTTAGGGGTCGCGCATCGACCTTGAAAATTTCAATTTTGGAAATTTGGCCAAATTGACAATTTTTTACTGAATAAAGATAAATCATCAAATGACCATAATTTCTGAATCCTCTCAGTGAAAGAAATCCTCTCAGATACTTACCAAGTTGATAGGACAAGTGGTTTAGAAGTTATACTCACCTTGAGATAGCATTAAAATTTAAAATACCGTATTTGTCCCCGTACCTCCATATGCTGTCTGCCATTGTCTGCTTTTTAGGATAAGATAAAACGAATAAGGAAAGATCAAATGTATTTTGTATTAAAACGGTTTACCGACATCACTAAAGGCACTTACTCCGGTGCCCCTAACTAGGTTCAAAAACTGTATGAATCGTGGTTAAAACACACGTCATCTTAAGGCGTGCGCCATGTACTCTATCTGCTAACTCCCTTTCCCTCTGCGCTACGTCATCTTGGCAAGTGACGACTTCTTGAAGTCGCCGAGTTCTTTCCGGCTCTTTTCCACGAGCTGAAGAAGACTGCAGCTGTGACTCGTCTTTTGTGACAGTGTTCGCGTAATCTTCTGTCAGTTTTATCCCTCTCTCTGCCACGTCGTTGGTAACTTTCAGATGCGAGATGACATTCTTCAGATCACAGTAGTTCTTATCTTGATCCCACTTATTCACCGGCAGAGTGAGCCACGTAGACGCGCACACCTGCAGGCCTGTGAACACGAACCACGATGACTCATCGATCAGGTCCGGAAGGCGCGTCGTGTCATCAACCGAGACGTTGTCATACGTGAAGTCCTCGGGCACAGCGAGGCGGCACAGCTTCTTTGCCATCTAGTGCTTCACAGTGTCTTCCACTTTGTCACTGCAGAGGGCGAAAACGACGGTCTGAGGCCTCAGATACCACAAGTGCCGCCTGATCACTGCCAGTGAAGCCTCTGCAATCTCGCGATCCACAGCCCTGTACTGCAGAAGACGTTGGTACAACACAAGGTCATTCAGCGGGGCATCAGCTGCGACAGGAGCTGCCAGCCAGGCAGGTGCGTAGAGGAGTGCAGTAAATAGTACCACTCTCTGAAGTTTCTGTACCAGCTCGTCGTCGAACTCCAGCTGACCGCTGAACATCAGCAGCTTCGTGTAGTAGATGATCTGAAACGAATACGCACTGTGATGTATAAATACCGATACCACTCCATATAAGTTTGTCTAATGGTAAATTATTTATCTTATTTTTTTCTGGTAGGGACTTCAAATGGCTATTTGCAGAAGGCAATACAATATTTAACTTCTAATTCAAAATACCAACCTTGGTCATCCACCTCGCATGATGGTAGGCTCCTGGGCGCATGAAGTGTGTGCCACGACGTGGCTGGGCCCCGAGTACCAGGAGTGTAATCTCCGCCACTTCTCGGTAGTCTTCTCTGACAAGACCAGAAGCGGTGCCGAGGAACTTGACTGCCTCATCTCGGAGCTCCATCAGCCACGTCACCTCCGCCAAATGCTCGATCTCCAGCTCGCGATAAGTCGAGAGGTCGAGCTTGTCCCACTTGAAAGGGGAGTTATGAAAATATTGCATGAAAACGACTGAAGTTTCCCTTTTCGACTGCTATTAACATCATTAGTAGAAGGACGCTGATATCTCAATTGCTCTGAAGGCAAAAAATCATTGGAGAAAACAAATGCGCCTTAGACTTGAAATTCACCTTCTCCTCAGATACTGGAACAAAGGTTCAGTTGGTGCTGTGGTTCTTCCAAACGCGGTGATGACCACTGCCCCCACGATGAGCTCCATAACGTGATGGCGACAGCCCAGCTGGAAGAGCGGTTTACCAAGCATGTTCTCCAGCCGGACCACCGCACCCTCCACCCTCCCCGTATTGGAGGAAGTTGTGTCGAAGCACAGTCCAATCACGTTGTTCTCGCATCCCCAGTCTTTGAGAGCACGAAAGGTCGCCTGGGCCTGGGACAGACCGGTGCCGTCAGCAACAGTCGGAAGGGCCAGCAACTTTCCTTATGTGCATTGGGTGCATTGGGGAGCTCCGGAGATGAGAATCGCCTGGCGATGCTCCAATGATCCAAGAGAGTCCTGAAACGTATGTCATACATGCCAATCCATTATCGTCCACTGGAATATGTCAATCCACTGTCGTCACAGGAACATGTTAATTCACTGTCGTTCACGGTGAGGGCAAAACTGACCTTGATTACTTTACCGTCCCAGTGGACGACAGCATGCCTCGGAGATACGAAGGATTTCTGTACAACTGTCGACACTTCACAACGATGTGCCACTCTTCCACGGCGAGACGTGTCCTTCGAGATACTGAATTTGTCCAGGTCTGCGGGCGGATCTGCCGAACGTAGGACTGCCGCCACGACACTTGCCACCTATGTGCGAAATTGAAAGGAAATTGACAAGGATGCGTATGGTTTTTATGTGACAAAATGATCACTAAATTTTCCGTTGTTACGTCTATTATATCTTTGTCAAGGAAAGATCATTACTGATATATACACACCTGATTATTGGACATCTGGAAGCGATCAGCCACTTCAATAACAGCCGGTGCATTGAGGATGCGGTGAGGAAGGCTGATTGATACAGTTGATTCTCTCGGCTGTCGGTATGGTGGTTCTAGCTGTGATTCGGAGTTGCTCGATGATCTGCTTTCTATAGATTCATCGTCGCTCTCAGCTTCGGTTCCTAATTTCGTTTTTGAGGTGCCTGGCTCATCACGAGATTGTTGTCTTGAGAGTTGCCGTTTTCTCTTGACAACGAACACTTTATCATTCCCACTCATTGTTGCCTGGCGCAGGCCCCGTTGATCCTCATAAAATTTAATATCTTCTTGTTTGTTGTTGTCTGAGAGCAGTCGACTTTTCTGTATCTCTTCAATAGCATCGGGAGCTCCGATGTCCCAGAGCTTGTTCAGATTTTCTGAAAACTTCTCCCTGCCTTTTCCCGCGTCACTGTCTCTCATCTTGCTCTTCTGCAGCGAGCGCCACTCTTCCCACAGTAACTCCAGTTTTCTTTCGCAGTTACGCCTCGTGATCGTCTTTATACGTGCCATGTTCCAAAATGCCAGAACATTGGCCACCGTGTCTTTTACGGCGGCCTTCCTGTCAGTAGTTTCCTGCTTGGCATAGAAGAAGTACTGGAGAACTTGATGGGTGGTTGGCAATTTGGCACCACCGATCGAGGAAGATGGCTGACCAATTAAGAAGACGTCCGTGGCTGACCTTAGAGAAGGTGGTGCTGTTGTTGCTGCTTTCTCTTTTCCAGAATAAGTAACTTTCAGAGTCTTCCCACTCCTGGTTGTTAACAGTTTATCCATTGTACTAAAGTCTAGACTTATCAAACAAGAATCAATTGACACAGTTGATCTGTAAAAAGCAAACTGTGATTAGTAAAAATATTGGTCATAGACATAGCGTGTGTGTGTAATTGGGATTTTAGGATGCGCCAGCTACTGATGCTATGATTACGTCCATAACGGGGGACAAATACGGTATTTTAAATTTTAATGTTATTTCTAGGTGAGTGTAACTTCTAAACCACTTGTCCGATCAACTTGGTAAGTATCTGAGAGGATTTCTTTCACTGAGAGGATTCAGAAAATATGGTCATTTGATGATTTATCTTTATTCAGTAAAAAATTGTCAATTTGGCCAAATTTCCAAAATTGAAATTTTCAAGGTCGATGCGCGACCCCTAAATATTGATCGATTTTGGTAAAAATGGTGTCAGTGTACTTCCACTGAACCAAATCATGGGAAAAACTTTGATCAGCTATAATTTTTTTAAAAAGTGAAAAGTGATCCACCGTACTGTGCATATATTAGAGTTTTTCTTTTTTTTAATAAGTAACGGAGCGTCTCGACATTACCTTAATAGTTTTCAGCTGGTACTGTAACCACAGTTAAGGGGTACCAAAGCTCAGATGGCCAATAAGAACATTCGCTACCATTCTGAGAGTTATTAAGGCCACGAAATATATATTTACGATTGTTAGTAACGTTTCACGTAGTTTTGGGACAAGCAACACACAAACCGCTAGGCTACTCAGAAATATATATATAGACACAGAGACACAGAAGCACAGATGACACAGATGACAGATGATACAGATGACACGGATGACACTGATGACAGGATGACAACTATGAGTCGTTTACTGCAAGGTACAACTTTCATTGCCTGAAGTAGAGGAAAGATTGGAAATACCGTTTAACCCTTGCATTAGAGAATTGGACAAAAATGGGATTAGAATACTTCGAAAGTCTGGTACTGCAAGTTCTCCTTAAAGAAGCATGCAGTTAGAGAGTTCAGAAGAGCAGTGTCTGTTATAATGGCGATAGTAAAGAAAGAGTGAGGCAACAGTGTGGAGAAGAGCGTGGGATTGAAGACAGTTAGTGGCGGGGAAATAATGAAACGAGAGCCTTTCATTCCATCCGGTCAAGTAGAACTGTGTGGGTTGAGCCACCCCATACATGAGAAGCGTACTCCATACAGGAGCGAAACAGACCCCTATACAGATATACAGAGAGAGCAACTGAGTGGGGCAGAAACTGCAGAGCCGGTACAGAACGTCTAACCTCTCAGATGTTTTAGAAAGAGAGAATGTGATCTTTCCAGAAAATATCGGTAGAAAAGAAAACACCAAAAATATTAACCCGTTTATGTCTTGGTTCTCATATGTAGGACGGACAGCTTATTAACATTTACACTGAAATTTAAAGACAAATTAAAATCGGTTCAGACATAAAGGGATAAAGAGGAGAGAAAGGATTGAGTTATGTAATCTCTCTCTCTCTCTCTCTCTCTCTCTCTCTCTCTCTCTCTCTCTCTCTCTCCCTCTCAAAATAGGGTGTGTGTAGTTTTAAGAGACTTCAATTGTCGCGGCATAAAGTGGGAAGACAGGACTGCTGATGCTGAAGGGAGGAGGCTAGTTGACTTTGCTGATGAGAACTTCCTCACTCAGTGGGTCAATGAGCCTACACGAGGCGAAAGCGTTCTAGACTTAGTATTCACGAACGAAGACAACCTCGTCACTGACCTCACCGTTGACGAATCGTTGGGCGGGAGTGATCAAGGTCTGATTAGGTTCCGTGTGTGCGTCCCTCGGGTGAAGCATAGTAACTCGAGAGGCAATAAGCTCGATCTACGGCGGGCGGACTTTGTTAGCCTCCGGGATAACGTAGGTGAGATGAGGTTAGAGGTCGGTGACGATGTTGAGGGAGTGTGGAATGCATTCCGGGACGAGTTTATGGTGCTGCAGTCTGCTGCCATACCCTCAAAACCGGTCACCCCTGCTTCAACGCAGCCTAAGTGGTTCACTCGTGACATCGCTTCGGCTATCCGAAATAGGAAAGTAGCGTATAGGAGGGCGAAGGCCAATCGTTCCCATGAGAACACTGAAGCGTATGTCCGCCTGTGTAGGAAAGTGAAGGCGAAGGTTAGGCTAGCGAAACGTAACGAAGAACTACGGGTGGCAAGCCTCTGCAAGGGGAACCCTAAGGAGTTCTTCAGTTATGTTAATAGTAGAAAGCCCATTAGAAGGACCGAAGCGGCGTTCTGCGGACCTCCGACGCGGACATCGCTAATGTGCTTAATGAGTACTTTGTGGGAGTGTTCACCAGGGAGGACACCCGTGTCATCCCCGTGCCAGGCGTCAGGCACGAAGGTGCTGGCCTGGATAGTGTTCGATGTACCGCGACAGTCGTTGCCGATAGAGTAGACAAACTGAGCGCGTTTAAGGCTCCTGGGTCAGACCAGTTTCTCCCCAGAGTGTTGCGGGAGGTGCGCTCGTTGGAGACGGGCCAAGTGCCTGGTGACTGGAGGGAAGCCAACGTGGCCCCTCTCTTTAAGAAAGGGGATCACGAAAGTCCAGGGAACTATCGTCCCATTAGTCTCACTTCAGTTGTAGGTAAATTAATTATTAGAGGGGATAATAGTGGATAGGATCGTTGACCATTTGGATTCTTACAAGCTGCTTGGGGACTCTCAACATGGGTTTAGACGGCATAGGTCGTGTCTCACCAACTTGCTCGAGTTTTTCCACGTCATATTGAGTGAGTATGATAAGAGTAGGGCGATTGATATACTTTATCTCGACTTTCAGAAAGCCTTTGATAAGGTACCTCACTGCCGGCTAGTGGAGAAAGTGCGAGCGCTGGGTATTGGTGGGGAAGTAGGTAGGTGGATTGAAAACTGGCTGAAGAATAGGCGGCAGAGGGTTGTAATTAAAGGGGCTAGTTCGGGTTGGGCCTCGGTCACTAGCGGGGTTCCTCAGGGTTCCGTTTTGGGGCACACTGTTGTTTATCATTTACATAAATGATATCGACGCTGGCATCGTCTGTCAAATTCGCTGATGACACCAAGCTTGGGGGCCAATGTTGGGACGCCGGAGGCGATCGAGCAACTGCGTGCGGACCTAGGTAGGATAGGAGAGTGGTCCGAAAAATGGCAAATGCCGTTTAACTTGGGTAAATGCAAGGTGATGCACATTGGCTACGCCAATCCCAATTCGGACTACTCGATGTTAGGGAGTAATATCGAGGCGACTGATTTGGAAAAGGACTTGGGTGTGCTAATTAGCAGCGACCTTAAGTTTACGAAACAGTGCGTAGAGGTGGAAAAGAAAGCCCAGCTGTTGGGTTATATCAGGAGGCAATTTCAGTTTCGGAACAAGGAGATTGTGTTCTCTCTGTACAATTCCCCGGTTCGGCCGCACCTGGAGTATGCTGTGCAGTTCTGATCGTCCACCCTCAGGAAAGATATTGAGAGGCTGGAGCGAGTGCAGGCGAGGGCCACAAAGTTAATCCCTTCCGTTAGGCATATGGGCTACAATCGACGCTTACGCGCCCTGAACTTGTTTCCGCTGGAAACTCGGAGGCTGCGCGGTCAACTCATTGAGGTTTTCAAGCTCTTACGCGGGTTCAACGATGTCGATTTTAGAAGCATGTTTAGTTTAAATGATAACCCAACTCGCAATAATGGTTAGAAGTTGGATTTGAAACGGTTTAGAACTAGTGTGTGTGGGAATTACTTTACCTATGAGATCTGTGACACGTGGAACAGGTTACCTTCAGAAGTTGTGAACAGTTCCTCTGTGGATCATTTCAAGGAAAGGTTAGACCAAATCTTGCACACTATTTGAGTGTGTAGAAAATTTTCCCTGGCACCCGTTGCCATTGGTACCTCTTCGGTATAGGCCGCAAGGCCTTTTGAGGTACTTCTTTTCCTTGTAACTCCTTGTAACTCTCTCTCTCTCTCTCTCTCATTCAGGAGAATGATTTTCTCAAAAACAAGACAATGATGGGAGATCAGGTGCGCCATAGCCGTCTTACGAGAAGCATGGAGTGACTGTTGAGGGGGACGCTTTGTGAAACGGGTGGAGAAGTAAAGGGTGTAATCATCGCCATAGGAGTGGATTGGAGAGGAATTGCAACTTAAAAGATCATTTATAAATAAAAGGAAGAAAGTAGGTGATAAGACAGAACTGTGAAGAATACCAGTACCAATTAACACCTGCATTAGAGAATTCGAAAGAAAGGGAATGATAATGTGCAGAAAGTCGGGTATTGCGTGCGCTCCTTAAAGGAGAAGGCACGCAGTTAGAGAGTTCAGAATACCAGTCTCCGTTATAATAGCGATAGTAAAGAGAGAGTGAGGCAACATTGCGGTGAAGAGAGAGAGTTACAAGGAGTTACAAGGAAAAGAAGTACCTCAAAAGGCCTTGCGGCCCATACCGAGGAGGTACCAATGGCAACGGGTGCCAGGGAAAATTTTGTAAAAGTTTATTTTTCTTTCAACTATCCTAGCAGTAGTAGAAAACTGGATAGAAAAGTAGAAGGCTCTCTCCCAACCCTCCGCTCCCTCCCTGCCAGAGGCAGGTACGGAAAAAGGTTGAAGAAAATACCTTGACCCTGGAAAAGTAGGCAAGGAAATTTTACAGGAAAGTGGAGAATATATAAATAGCTCTATATTTAGCTTGCTCACAGAGACCGTGCAAGCGAACTCCTGCAGAGTTTTCTTATGTTTTAGTCTTAAACTATGAGAGTATTCAGTACTTTGTCTAGCCTATTTTTAAACACATTTACACTTTGACTGGAAACAACCTCTGAGAGAAGTTGGTTCCAGATATTAACTATTTCATAGGAAAAGAAATTTCCGCAGACTGAGGTCCTAAATGTCTTTACACACTCAAATAGTGTGCAAGATTTCGTCTACCCTTTTCTTGAACTGATCCACAGAGGAACTGTTCACAACTTCCGAAGATAACCTGTTCCATGTGTCACAGATCTTATACGTAAAGTAATTCCCACACACACTAGTCCTAAACCGTTTCAAATCCAACTTCCAACCATTGTTGCGAGTTGGGTTATCATTTAAACTAAACATACTTCTAAAATCGACATCGTTGAACCCGCGTAAGAGCTTGAAAACCTCGATCAGTTGACCGCGCAGCCTCCGAGTTTCAAGCGAAAACAGTTCAGGGCGCGTAACCGTCGATTGTAGCCCATATGCCTAACGGAAGGGATTAACTTTGTGGCCCTCGCCTGCACACGCTCCAGCCTCTCAATATCTTTCCTGAGGGTGGGCGACCAGAACTGCACAGCATACTCCAGGTGCGGCCGAACAAGGGAATTGTACAGTGAGAGCACAATCTCCTTGTTCCGAAACTGAAATTGCCTCCTGATATAACCCAATAGTTTCTGGGCTTTCTTTTCCATCTCTACACACTGTTTCGTAAACTTAAGGTCGCTGCTAATTAGCACACCCAAGTCCTTTTCTAAATCAGTCACCTCGATATTACTACCCAACATCGAGTAGTCCGACTTGGGATTGGCGTAGCCAATGTGCATCACTTTGCATTTACCTAAGTTAAACGGCATTTGCCATTTTTCGGACTACTCTCCTATCCTACCTAGGTCCGCACGCAGTTCCTCGATCGCTTCGGGCGTCCCAACATTGGCCCCAAGTTTGGTGTCATCAGCGAATTTGGCGATCCGACTGACGATGCCACCGTCGATATCATTTATGTAAATGATAAACAACAGTGGCCCCAAAACGGAACCTTGAGGAACCCCACTAGTGACCGAGGCCCAACCCGAACTAGCCCCTTTAATTACCACCCTCTGCCTCCTATTCCTCAGCCAGTTTTCAATCCACCTACCTATTTCCCCACCGATACCCAGCGCGCGCACTTTCGCCATTAGCCGGCGGTGAGGTACCTTATCAAAGGCTTTCTGAAAGTCGAGATAAAGTATATCAATCGCTCTACTCTTATCGTACTCACTCAACATGACGTGGAAAAACTCGAGCAAGTTGGTGAGACACGACCTATGCCGTCTAAACCCATGTTGGGAGTCCACAAGCAGCTTGTAGGAATCCAAATGGTCAACGATCCTATCAGCTATTATCCCTTCTAATAATTTACCTACAACTGAAGTGAGACTAATGGGACGATAGTTCCCTGGACTTTCGTGATCCCCTTTCTTAAAGATAGGGGTCACGTTGGCTTCCCTCCAGTCACCAGGCACCTGGCCCATCTCCAACGATTTGTTGAAGACTGTAGCCAGGTGGGGAGCCACCTGGTCGCGCACCTCCCGCAACACTCTGGGGAGAAACTGGTCTGGCCCAGGAGCCTTAAATGCGCTCAGTTTGTCTATTCTATCGGCAACGACTGTCGCGATACATCGAACACTATCCAGGCCAGCACCTTCGTGCCTCACGCCTGGCTCGGGGATGATGCGGGTGTCCTCCCTGGTGAACACTCCCGCAAAGTACTCATTAAGCACATTGGCGATGTCCGCGTCGGAGGTCCGCAGAACGCCGCTTCCATCCTTCTAATGGGCTTTCTACTATTAACATAACTGAAGAACTCCTTAGGGCTCCCCTTGCAGAGGCTTGCCACCCGTAGTTCTTCGTTACGTTTCGCTAGCCTAACCTTCGCCTTCACTTCTCTACACAGGCGGACATCCGCTTCAGTGTTCTCGTGGGAACGATTGGCCTTCGCCCTCCTATACGCTACTTTCCTATTTCGGATAGCCGAAGCGATGTCACGATTGAACCACTTAGGCTGCGTTGAAGCAGGGGTGACCGGTTTTGAGGGTATGGCAGCAGACTGCAGCACCATAAACTCGTCCCGGAATGCACTCCACACTCCCTCAACATCGCCGCCGACCTCTAACCCCATCTCTCCTACGCTATCCCTGAGGCTAACAAAGTTCGCCCGCCGGAGATCGAGCTTACTGCCTCTCGAGTTACTACGCTTCACCCGAGGGACGCACACACGGAACCTAATAAGACTGTGATCACTCCCGCCCAACGATTCGTCAACGGTGAGGCCAGTGACGAGGTTGTCTTCGGTCGTGAATACTAAGTCTAGAACGCTTTCGCCTCGTGTAGGCTCGTTGACCCACTGACTGAGGAAGTTCTCATCAGCAAAGTCAACTAGCCTCCTCCCTTCAGCATCAACAGTCCTGTTTTCCTACTTTATGCCGCGACAGTTGAAGTCTCCTAAAACTACACACACCCTATCCCCTAGCAGGCTACTGAGTTCAGTGTACAGGGCTGTATCCTCCTCGAGGAGGAGATGCGGAGGTCTGTACACCAAGATTAACCTATAGCTCGTCCCTCCCACATTCATATCGACGCCAAGCAGCTCCCGTTCCGACCGGAACTGGCAGCCAACCGGACTCAACGCGTCTCTGACGTATATTAGTAGCCCACCCCCCTCCCCACGGGTGCGGTCTTTGCGAAACATTCTATACCCGGGAATTTCGAACTCCCCAACGTAGTCCCTACGATCAGTATGAATCCAGGACTCGGTGATAGCAACGATATCCTGGTATTCTGATGCTAAGAGCGCCCGTAGCTCGCAAAACTTGTTCCTAATCGACCTAGCATTAAAAAGCATTGCACCGAGGGAGCCATCCCTATTCTGACCGCCCCCTAGCACGACCCGTTTCCCGAACAGCCAGGGCTGTCGGGAGTTGAAGAGCCCCTCACTAACGAGGGGACATCTTCCGCAGGAGCCTGAGCCCCCTCCAACGTAGGAGGGTCACCCAGTTGTACCTGGACGCACCCTTCAGTTAAAGGTACGTCCGCCACCGGCTCATCATCGTCTCTCCCCGGTGGGGCTCCATCATCTATCACCGGACTCGACCTCACCATTCTGTATAGGTGCCGGTCGAGCAGCGCGCCTAGCACACCTTTACCCTTGTTATTGAGGTGGACACCATCCCTCTGGTAAAGGTCCCACCTACCTGAAAATGCGTCGAAGGGGTCAATAAACCTCACGCCCAGCGGGACGCACAAGTCTTGCACCCTCTCGTTGATGCCAATGACCTTACTGAGTGCGTGGTCACAGGCATTCATTCGCGGTAAAATTCCCATTAACATTCCCCTGTCTGTCTTCAGTTTTAGATCATTCGCAAGAGACATGATCTCGGTGATGATCCCCTCTGAAAGACCTACCCTACCACCTTTGAGGAACAGGTCGTTGCCACCAGCGTGGACAACGATCGCAGTCCTCCGACTAGCCACGCGCACCTTCTCTACCTCCTTCCTTAAGTGCGCCGTTCCCCGCCCAGGTAAGCACCTTACCTTCCTCCCATCCCGGTTTGCAGAAGCAAAGTACTTCTCCTGGCCCCTGATCTGTGAGTCCCCAATCAAAACGGTGTCTTCCTCCTTCGAGCACAGGAGACTAAAGCGGATAGAGGTCCTGACAGGGGCAACTGGGGTCTCAGGCTTCGGCTTCGCAGCCTTCTTGCCCGAGACCTTTCGAAACCCGTCGCCACCCATACACGCAGTTACACCACCCGACCCACCCCGACCGGTAGCTACATCCGTCGGTTTCTTTGGGCCATCAGTAGGCCCCTTCCCACCCTTTTTCTTCATCGGCCCCTTCCCACCTTTCTCTATCGACCCCTTCCCACCCTTCTCTATCAGCCCCTTCTTTGCGCCCTCCCTTTGTTCTGGATACTTAATCTTACAGTTTAAATCTGCTGGTGTGTTTTTAGTTTGATCTTGTCCACTGGGTTGGATTTCCAGTGCTACGACCCTAGCTTCAAGCTTTTTTACTAATTCCTTTAGCTCTTTAACTTCCTTTTCGTGGTTGTCTCTAAGTTTACAAAACAAACAAACACTAAGGGATGTGATATCGCTGATACTACCCTCAGGGAAGTCAACGCACCAATGATTAACTTTACATTTAAAGCATTCTGCTTTCAATTTAGCTGGCCCTGCCATATTTTCTCTTTTTTATTTTTATTTTCTGAATACTCTGAATAAGATAAAGCGTTCTAGCAATGAAAACTATCCAAAAACGTTCTGACCAGTATATAAAAAAGAGGGAGGGGGGAGTGAATTCATCCCGCGCGTAGACGCATCCACCTATTTGCAAGTGACGTTCATCCCTTCCAGAAGACTACACCTCTCCTGCTGCCGCACCGACCAAAGGTCTCCCCAGGGCCGGACAGTCCCAAACGTGTCGCAGCTACCAACTGACAAACACTCGCGACACAGGCGTCACGGATTTTCCGCCAGGAGCGACAGCGAGATGCAGCCCCTTACTAAGTCTTACTAGTCACTCACAAGCGGCCAGACTCTTAGAATCCAGTGTTCAAGGGATATCCCACCAGACCCAGAGGCTACGCCCGAGACTTTACGCTGGCCTGGCAGCCAGCTGGGCAGTAAAGCTCTCTCACCTCAGAGCAGTACAGCCAAGCACCATCAATTGGTCACCAAAGAACGGTCGCAGGGGGCTGGTCAGGCCATTACGCGTTAGGAATGGGCTTAACGGGGCACTAGCCACACTCCATTCATCGCGCCCCTACCCCTGGGACCCCTCCATCCCAGTCTCTCACAACCTACGAGCGTTAAATGGTGTTATTTATAGAGGTTCCAAAGCCTCTCTTCCCACGCATGAGGTAGCAGTAGGGTAATAATAGTAAAAGAAGAGAAAAAGACTTAATACTAAAAGTTTTTTTTTTTTTTTTTTTTTTTTTTTCAGTCAGAGGAGAACAACCTTAACGTAAGCTAAAAGGACAGAGTAGGGATGGGATGGGGTCCTAGTAACCCACTTCACCCGCCCTCCCGAAAGAGAGAGAGAACCTAAAGGAACTGGCAGCCAGTTCCTCTAGAATCCCACGACTCGGGACCGGAGGGCTGTCACACCCCAAGTACAAAGTTTACTACATCCAGAAGAAATGTGTATAACCTTTATACCCCCTGCGGGAGAGAGAGAGAGAGAGAGAGAGAGAGAGAGAGAGAGAGAGAGAGAGAGAGAAGAGAGATATTGAAGACAGTCAGTAAGAGGCGGGGAAATGATGACATAAAAAGCTTTTGATTCCATCTGGTCAAGTAGGGGGGGCTATGTGGGTTGAGACACCCCACACATGAGAAGAGTTTTCCAATTCCATACAACGGCGGACAAGACCCCTGTACAGAGACAGCAACTGAGTGGGGGTGAAAAAACCGCGGAGCAGGTACAACAGAAGGTATTTAATAAAGAGTGCATATGTGATCTTTCCAGGAAAGCTCACAAAAAAAAAAACACCAAGAATGTTAAGAGAAGGAATAGGATTCATGTGTTTATTGTTGAAGATAAGGGGATAGTCGTGAAGAAGATTGACGAGTAGACAGATGAAAAAGAGTTTTTGAGTTTTTGAGAGTTTTTGAGAGATTGAAAGCCACAATCAGAAATAGTAGAAAAATCAGAGGTCAAGTGCACCATAGCCGTCCAACCCGAAGCATGGAGTGGCTGTTGAGAGGGATGCTTTTTGAAGCGGGTGGAAAATAGCGTGTAGCGTCATTGGGCAAAGTGTAACGGATCAAGAGGCACATTTCAGGTTTTGTACAATTGACCTCCCTAAATTCAAAAATGAAAACAAAATTTTTTTGTGACAAGTGCAACACCTCCTTTTTCGCATGTGAAAATCGTGAAAATTGCTAGTTACCCATAACTTTTGGACACTTGCTTTCCTAGGGTTTGAGCTATCATTTAACCCCTTACAATGTACTGCTTTTCAGGAAAAATAGAAAATTTTATTTTTGGAATAAACATATACACTGTAGGTAGGTAGGTAGGTAGACTAGATAATTTTATTTAGTAAATGATACATTAAAAGCTTGTTTAGTTTTGAATGACGGCATAAAGTCACGGGATTTAAGTACTGCTCTAATGTAACCATCTCTTGAATCCTTTCCATACACTGCCCCAGACGCTTCAGTTACCATCCTAACACAGCGTTCTACACCTTGGGAGTGACATGGTATCCGGACAACAAGGGGCTCTTCAGTGATCTTATCGAGTTGTTCGACAGAGAACTGCTTCGTGAGTGGTGGTTCCATTGTGCACTCCTCCACTGGTGGAAGTAAATCTTTCAAATTCTGAGCACCTTGTTTGATCTTTGGTGGCCGAAATTCTCTGACTTGCTGTTGAGCAGGTTTGGGAGCTCGTCGAATGGTCTTGATTACATCGATGGCCAATTTCCGGTTTGCTTGGTCTGCATCTGCAAGCATTGCCAGTAGAACATTTTCAGGGTGAGCCAAATATGCATTTCTTTGGATCACAGGCCATGTGACAGTCTTGCTAGCTGGTGGCAGTAATCGTAGCAGCTTGATTTGCTCCAGGAAATGTTTTGGGCCATCTATGTACCTTGGATGGCACTTGATGCTAAACCACATGGGTCCATAGTGGCACACGACAAACTGTGTGAGTGAATACAGTTCATCACTTGGCTGCGCCATCGCTATATATAGCCGACAAATTCTGCTGGCAGTTGTAACCCATCTTACATGGGAGATTGGTCCAGGCTTCTCTCGTAGAAGATCTTCATTAATGACGCCAGTCCTTATCGCTTTCATCATTCTGTAGAGGTAGGCTTGGTCACGACTCAATTCAGTAAGGTCAACATCCGGGAGAGTGTGGCCATCAGCAATACATTGAATTCCTCTAGAGGAAAGTGGCAAACTTTCACATGTGGCCAAAGCTTTGCCAATTGGTCCTTTCCATTGAGTTGCAGATTCTGTTGGGCCTATGAGTTCCTTGCACAAGTGGCGTAGTGGGAGTTCATTTAAATGCAGACTACAGATGAACCAGTGCAAAGGGCGACCCAGGCGGCACTCTAGCAGGTGTATTGCTCCACTTCTGTGCCGTGTTTGTGGCTGTGCTGTCGGCTCCCACTGCAATTATCTTTTCTGCAATACCCATTTCTTCAATCGCATTTTGAAGTCCATCCGCAATGACAGTGCCAGTTCCTCGTTCCAGTGTCAGATGGCTTAGATAGAAGGTTCCAGGCTCTCCGACCAGCACATAGTGGTCCTCAACTTTCTTTGCGCTGTACCATTTGTTCCCCTTTTTCTCTTTGACAAGTGTCATGTCTTTCCGCCCATCAAAAAATAAAGCAGTGACTTTCACATCGTGGTAAGTTACTGCTTCCTTCAGATCCCTCCGTACCTTCTGCCGTGCTCTCCATACTTTGTGGTGGTCAATTAGGTTTATCTGATCATCAGAACTAATGATGCCATAGTCAACCAATGTTGCAGTGCTGATAGCTGCAGCAGCCTGTTCGATACATCATACTGGTCAGCTTCCAAAGCAACAGTGGGAATCGGTGTGATGTTCCTGTCCTCCTGGGCACTATCACCCATCCACTCATCACCAACACTTTCACCACTGGAGTCTTCTTCTGCTTGAGCTGATTCGACCACATCTGCAGAGGATGCTACCTCTTGCCGTTCCGTTTTTCTTCTATTCTCTTCTTGTCTTTCTTGCATCCGATCCTCTCTTGACTTCCTTCTCTCCATCATCTGAGTCACATTCGTATCCACCCGACTGATGTGTATGATCCGCGTGGTTCTCTGGTCGATCAGAAAGGCATGCTCTCGTCGTGGAACTTTCATTTCTTTTTCACAGTGGCATGCAGACAGATCATCGCATTGGCAGACAGCTATGTCAAACAATTGATTCAGGCTTTCCTCGAATTTCTTGGTTTTTGTGGCCTGCTTGCCTTGCTTCGATGCTTGTGAGCCTTTTTCCATCAATCGGAGCAGCTTGGTCTTCACATTCTTGATTGGCTGTGATGGAATGTTAGCACGATTCCAAAGGTCAATGAGTGTTTGGCATACCTTCGGAAGAATCTCCCTGTTGCTGGTGTACTTGTTCTCCTTCAAGAAGAGGAAATGCCTTACAACTTGTATACGGGTTGGAAGTTCAGACAGAGGAAGCTCTGATAGTGGAGAACCAAAGACAATGTGGCTGGCAGATCCCCGTGTTCTTTGCGTGCTCATTGTACCAGCAAAACTCAACAAGTATCACACAGGAACACTGAAACAAAAACACAAACGTATAAATAAAAAATATATATGATTATGAGTGTGTGTGTATATATATATATATATATATATATAATATATATATATATATATATATATATATAATCATGCGGGTTGCTTCTACAGAGCTTCAATTTAATATTTAGGAGAAATCCAATGACAAGGAGAAATGTAAATGCCATGAAAAGTCTTCTTTAATGCGCAACGTTTCGAGCAAATACGCTCATCTTCAGGCTGTATGATAACAATGTGAAATTAAAATCAATAATTGAATGAAAAACCAGACAAAGAAAATTTCTATAACCTATTCATAAAGGCAAACTTTAAAAGACTGAAAAAAGAGGGTTAAATTCTAAGTTATACAGATTTACATTTAAAATTAAGAAGCTATTTTTAAATACATATAGTAAATGTGAAATTAATACACTGGAAAAATTAACAATAGTACACTGGAATAATGAAACTAACTAACCTTTCACTGCAATTTCCGAGGCTAGACTGATTTAAGCACAAAACGAGAAAACATAAGATAAGATAAGATAAGATAAGATGGTGAGGGCGATTGGGGAAGGGGGGATTATAAGGAATTGGGGAAGGAGGAGGGATTATAAAAAGTTTAAAGGGACGGCTGATGAGTCAACATTTAACGTAGGGGTCAAAGTTTTAATATAAAGCGATTCCAAAATTCTAAGTGAGTTGGGACTTAGAATTTTGGAATCGCTTTATATTAAAACTTTGACCCCTACGTTAAATGTTGACTCATCAGCCGTCCCTTTAAACTTTTTATAATCCCTCCTCCTTCCCCAATTCCTTATAATCCCCCCTTCCCCAATCGCCCTCACCATCTTATCTTATTTATCTTATCTTATCTTATGTTTTCTCGTTTTGTGCTTAAATCAGTCTAGCCTCGGAAATTGCAGTGAAAGGTTAGTTAGTTTCATTATTCCAGTGTACTATTGTTAATTTTTCCAGTGTATTAATTTCACATTTACTATATGTATTTAAAAATAGCTTCTTAATTTTAAATGTAAATCTGTATAACTTTGAATTTAACCCTCTTTTTTCAGTCTTTTAAAGTTTGCCTTTATGAATAGGTTATAGAAATTTTCTTTGTCTGGTTTTTCATTCAATTATTGATTTTAATTTCACATTGTTATCATACAGCCTGAAGATGAGCGTATTTGCTCGAAACGTTGCGCATTAAAGAAGACTTTTCATGGCATTTACATTTCTCCTTGTCATTGGATTTCTCCTAAATATTATATATATATATATATATATATATATATATATATATATATATATATATATATATATATATGGCTTGGTTTATTGGTAAACAATAAGTTTACCAATATATATATATATATATTATATATATATATATATATATATATATATATATATATATACTGCACACACATATGTATTATGTATATAAATATCCATAGGTATATAGATACCCAAAGACATATAACAAACTTATAAACAATGTAAAACACAACAAAACAAAGAAATGTGTATAATGTATATATCACAAAACGCACCTTTCGTTAGTACCTTGGGGTTTTTGAACACCCCATCCACGGAAAAAACGCTTGTTTCTCTCAAGCGAGCTAGCGTAGAACTAAGAAATTCCAGGGGATGACTCACTGAGAATAATTAGAAAGCTGCCAGAAGTACCATGTCAGTCAGTGTTGCCAACTGTAATTAACAAGAATTTTTTATTTTTTACATGCGAAAAAGGAGGTGTTCTGCTTGTTGCAGGAAATTTTTTATTTCTTTTCTGAAATCAGCAAGGTTGATTGTATAAAACCTGAAATGTGCCTCCAGATCGCTCATGACGCTACACGCTAGTGGACAATTGAAAGCTGGAATCATCGGCATAGGAGTAGATAGGACAGGAAGTGCGACTTAATAGATCATTGATAAATAAAAGGAAAAGAGTAGGTGACAGGACAGAGCCATGAGGAACACCACTATTAATAGGTTTAGGAGAAGAACAATGGCCATATACATCGAAGCTATAGATCGGCCAGAAAGGAAATTAGAGATAAAGGTACAGATAGAAGGATAGAAATCGAAAGAAGGTAGTTTCGAAATTGAAGATCTGTGCCAGACTCATTCAAAAGCTTTTCATATGTCTAATGCAATAGCAAATGTTTCACCGAAGTCCCAAAAGGAAGATAACCAGTAGTTAGAGAGCATGATTGCAGCATGATCGCCAGTAAAGCGTTCCTTCCGGAACCCATACTGACAATCTGAAATAAGATTATGAGTATAGAGATGATTAAGACTCTTCCTATTAAGTATACATTAACAAATTTTAGAAACGCGAGAAATCAAGGTAGTTGGACGATAGTTGGAGGGTTGAGAGCAGCCGCACTTCTTTAGGACAGGTTGTATGAAAAAGAACTTCCAACAGGAAGGAAAAGTACCAGATGAAAGACAGACTAAGAGTTTGGCTAGGCAGGGTGTCATTACAGAAGCACAGTTTTTAAGAACAACAGTAGGAAACCCATGAAGTCCGTAAGCCTTTCTAGAGTTGACCCAAGATAGGACAGAAAAACATATTTGTAAGAGATTCTAGTTTCAGACAATTATGATAGAAGGGAAGGAACAGCACCAATGTTCAGTTTCCTAAGAAGAAACGACAACTGAACCGTCAGAATGGAAAAGAGGAGGGAAAGAAGAAGAAGTAGCTCTGTTGGAGAGGTTTATGGCTAGGTGCCAGAAAGAGCGAAAAGAATTAGAATTAGATAGGTTTTCCATATTTTTGTCTGATTCAGGAATTTTTAGCAAGTCAAAGAAGGAATTTTGCATGATTCCGGGCAGAAATATAAGCTGAGCGAGATTGAGGAATTAGATGACGACGACGGTACTTCTGAAAGCTTTCTTTCTGTTGCGGATAGTGTTAGAACAAGCAAAGTTAAATCAAAGTGATTTTGCATTAGTTGGAGGAAAAGAATATGGAATGTACGCCTTCATGCCCCGAGAGAATCACCTCCGCGATGTGCTCAGCACACCCGGAAGGGCCCAGGCCACGGAAGCCGTAATCATTCTATGGAAAATCAAAGAAGTACTTACTATGGGCCTCCCAGTCAGCAGTGCCGAAGTGCTAAAGGTGCCTCCTCTTGGGAAGGTTCAAAAGCCAAATTGGAGTGATAGGACAGGAGACATAAGATTGTGGTCGAAGGGGCCCAACGGAGAAAAGAGTTTCACAGAGTAAGAAGAAGGATGAGGTGAGAAATAAATCCAAAATGTTGGGCCTATCTCCAAGACGATCGGGGATGCGAGTATGGTGCTGTACAGTCTGCTCTAGGTCATTTAGGATAGAAAAGTTGTAAGCTAGTTCACCAGGGATGTTAGTGAAATGGGAGAAAAGCCAGAGGTGGTGGTGAACATTGAAATCTCCTAAAATTGAATTTCAGCAAAAGGAGAGTGGGATAGAATGTGGGTGTCAGGAAATGATTGCCCCCCCGCTGTAGAGCAAAAACTAGAAGAGATAGATAAAAACCGGCGAGACCACTTGAAAGAGCGTTAAAATCTGAATAAAAACCATTACATTCTATTCCTGTGATTTTAATTCTTACCATTTTTTTCCCCACAGAAACCATGGCATCATCTATTTTGAACGATTCAGAGAAAAAGCGAGTGCTTGACCGCATTCGAGCTGTCACATTTCGTGAAGCAAAGGAAGCTGGTGCAACTTTCATAACTCGACACTGGGTGGCTGAGAGATTAAAAAGATCAGAAGACTTTGTCAAAAGGAATTGGAATAAGAATCCTGAAGATTGTGAAACAGAATTTCGAGGAGGAAGACCGGAGAAATTATCTCAAGAATCGAAAGACATTGTGCTTGCTGCATCACGGCGCCGAAAGAAGAGCTGCTCTGAGGTAGCGAAAGAGATACTTATCCGTCGTGGTAAGATAGTCAATCGGCAACTTGTGCATCAATTTCGAGTTCGCCAAGGCTTGAGTGCTTGGCATGAAATAGCTAAGCCACGGAAGAGTGATCTTAATATTGAAGATCGGCTATGGTTTTGTGATTATCTTGAGGAATGGACGGAAGACGATTTCCTTCACTTGGTTGTCAGCGATGAATTCTTCGTTTATGTCTCCAGAAAACCAAATTTTCAGAATGATCGGGTTTGGGCAACAACTCCTGATGAAATCCCAGACGACCAGAAGTATCGAGAAATAGTAAAAAATCCAGCATGTGTGGGTGTTTTCATTATGTTCTCTATTCGGAAGCTCATCTGGGTTATCAAACCAAGAGGAACCAGTTGGGATGGGCCTTATTTTCGAAATGTAATTTTAGCCCAACATGTAATTCCGTTTTTGAAAGACCCCGAGTGTGTTTTGGATGTTGAACAGGCAACCTTTCTTCACGACAAAGCCCCCTGTATGAAAGCACTTGCGACTCAACAACTGCTTAAGGACAATAACATTGATTTTTTCGGAAATAATGAATGGCCTGGCAATTCTCCCGATCTTAATGTCTGTGAACATGTCGGATCCATCATGAAGGATCGGGTGGAGTCCTTAATGCTGGAACAACCCATTCAGAATCGGTATTCAACAGAAATTATGACTGCAAAGATCAACGAAGTCCTTGAAGAAATGAGTCATGATACCGATCTCTTTGAGACACTTCTGGGATCATACCCCCGTCGATTAATGGCCGTCAGAGCTGCAAATGGGGGCAACACCCGATATTAAAACAAGTGTTTTTTATTCAAAATTAAACGCTCTTTCGCGTGGTTTTGTCTGTTTTTTTCTATTCCTTTCAGTTTCTTCTGTACAGGGGGGGCAATCATTTCCTGACACCCTTTATTCCACTTTGGAAGTGAGGTAGTCAAAGAATTTTGGATAGTCAATAGAATTAGAAGAAAGGTAAACAGCGCAGATGTATTTAGTTTGAGATTGGCATGTAAGGAGTAGCTAGAGAGTATAGAATTCGTAGGATTCGAGTTTGGGAATATGAGAACAAGTTACGTCATTGTGTACATATACGCAACATCCACCTTTGTAGTGAAATTGAATATAGAGACAGTAAGAGGGTACAGAAAAGGGGTTGCTCTCAATCGCCCCAGACACCTGAGAAGGTGAGGTTTGGAAGAGATGTGGTGTTCAACAGATTGAAAATTTGAGGAAAGGCCACGAATGTTGCAGAAGTTTATGAAAAGTGAATTAGGCAGAGGCCCAGAATATCTCGAATGGGCGGTAGCAATCCAGCCCCCTCTGCCCGGGTCTGCATTCCAGGTATCGGCAGCTGGTGAGCCAGAAGTGGGGACATTTATGGTCACCTTCCGAGGGGACTCCGAGGCTCTTGACGTTGTTGCTTTTTTTTTAATTTTGAAAAGATTATGTAGTGTGTAAGATGCATGTATATGTGGTGAAGAATAGAGAGAAGTGTGTGTTTGAGAGCATGTTGGACTGCTTACAGGGTAGATGAGACACTGAAAAAGATCATCTAAGGAGGACAGGGATAGAAGAAACGGGAGTTCCAACACTCACTATCTTCTTTAACGTCCCCCATGGAGTACTTCCGTGGTCAATTGGTGTTTACAATCTCCTCCACTATAATGCTTTGAAGAAGTGTATATGATATATGAGGGTGACATGACGCTATTAGGAAGTAGTTTAATGAAATATTATAAACTTCAACATAAGTAAAGGATAGCATTGCGATTAAGGTTTGTAATATTTGTAATTATGATATAGTGAAACGTCAGAATTGTCAACATCCTTTTTTAGTGTGGGTATGCTCGAATAAACATTTTAAGTAATATCCCCTAACCTAACTAAAATAACAACTATTTAAGAGAGGTGAGTTGCACTATCCTAACCTGACCTAAATTAATCTCACTTAATCTTACCAAAACTAACCTAACAGAACTTATACTATGCATCCTTTCAGGGTATTGTATACTTTCGAAACAAGATATCGTATGATTTTTGTGGAAGATATTGCGCTCATTTAGGCTATAGGTGAGTATAATTTATTTTCTATTTTAGTTAGTTTAGACTAGTAGTATGGCCGAAAAATGGACGAGTGCAGAGCAATTGTAATGTTGATCATATGAGTGCCAGTGCCAACCCCTTCCCCCTTGTTGCAAGGTGCCAACCCCCTCCCCCAGTGCCAACCCCCTTCCCCCAGTGCCAACCCCAGGGTACCCTAAAAATGGGGGAAGGGGGAACTCCCCCAGCAAGCTGGAGGAGTCCACCTAACCTCTTTGTGGGAGAAGTTGGGACAGCCTCACCCCCAAAGGGGTATACCTAACCTAAGAGAGAGACAGGAGGAGAGAGAGGAAGAGACCATCCAGCTTCTGCGAGATGCAGAAGCTTAATGAGAGCGCAGGTAGTTTCACTTGGCTTAGAACTTGAAATCCGCCAGTTGGCTTAGAAGACCTAGAAGGCAGGTGTATGTGTATATATTAATTAACTTTTCAGCTGCCAGATTGCGCTATTCAGATATTCTTGACAGTTGGCTTAGAAATCCGCCAGTCGGCTTAGAAAGCGTAAAAGGCAGATATATATATATATATATATATATATAATATATATATATATATATCGTTTGAGCTGCCAGATTGCGCTATACAGATATTCTTGACAGTTGGCTTAGAAACCCATCAGTCAGCTTAGAAGGCGTAACCAGCCATTTGGTATATATATTCTCATCACCCCAGTTATTCCTTAATATTATATACAACCAAAAGAAATAAATAAAACATCATCACATCATTCTGTTTATTTAGACGAGTTAAGGGAAATAATTCATGAAATATATAGGAAATAGATATACATTAAAAAATAATATATAGCAAAAATACACACAGTAAGCGAAGGATATATATATATATACATTCTTGAATAATATTAGTACAGGATAAAACTATATAACCATTTAATATATGTACGAGCAAATACGCCCTTATATATATATATATAAACACCAAAACTTATATAAAAAATAGTAATAGTACAGGATAAAACTATATACCCATTAATATATATATATATATATATATATATATATATATATATATATATATAAACAGCAAAACTTATATAAAATCAAAATGCGTACACCTTATGTTTTACCGCGCTTCACTAAAATAATAAACTCGCACGTGATCGAGTCTACAGTTACATCATTGTTGCTTTGTACCACACAATAAATACGATTCAGCATTGTTTCACCACTCAAGGTGTGTGGGTGCCTATACTCGATGTAAAGGGCCTTCATATCGTTCAATACTTTTTTGTGCCCACTCACCTTACAATTGGTTGCCAAATTATCTTTAAACACGGATAGAATATAATCAAAAGCACGCACAAAGAGGACGTCGTTATCCACAACATCGTTATTAAATTCAAGTTTATAAACACTCCTTCCCAATCGAGGGTTTTTTCTTACCGAGCTGAGCTTTTCAATCGTGAATTCTTCTTCACAACGCATAGTGGCAGTTGAAATAATCTTCTAAATCGTAACGACAGCACCTCATTATATAAAGATACAACTCTTCAGGGTGAACAGTGTAGGCGAGCTCTGCCCTGTACCGCTCAAGTCCTTTGTACCAAAGTTCATGATATTTCGAAGAGTCTAAACCATTTAAATAAGTATCCAGCTCTAGACCATTCTCGCCATGTTCATTCCTACATTCGATATACCCGTCGAGTAGAGCGGTGTATGCGTATTCAAGAACCGTATCAAAATAAACGATATCCGTAACACGTGCGTCTAATATAGGTTTTGTTTGCGGAAACCTGCGATTTCAAGCATTCTGTCGAGGATGAAGCGGTTTCGCGTGGGAACAAGAACGTTATTATCAGATGCATTCTTCCACATCAGTCGTATATCAATGCAAGGCTGATCGTTATTTATACATAACGTACAAACAACGGCATATGAGGGGGCATCACTAATCTGTTCTCTTCTTGTACCTACACCTGCAGGTATTTTATAACGGTCCTCACCCCACTTCTCAACTATCACGAAAACTCTATTCATCTCCTCAACACTTAAATAAACAACATTACGTTTACCAGAGTTTGCTTGTCTACAAGTCGTTTCAAGTACATAGTTAATGGCACCGGTTTTACGTCTGAACACACGCAATGACTTCGTCACGGACACGTCGTATAAGGCATTGAGAATGCTGCTCAAAGGAAGCTCCATCGTTTTCTATTGCGAGAGTGCACAACCAGTTGGGTCAAGCTCTGAGATGACTATGAGCAACCAGTGCGCTGTTTGGCTCGGGGACAGGTGTGGAGGAGTGAGTCATACCAAGCGTTAATGTTTCGTGTATGGGTTTGTTCCAGTATGAACGAATCATGCGAGTACTTGTACTCATTATACCGGGAAATTTTCAGATACATGGGGCAATATTGGTCTTAATGTTTTATCCGAATGCGCACTAGACGTTCATTTCCACAAACTAAACACGTTAACAATCCGGCGCACTATTTATCCTTTTTGTTTAACAGTCGATACTCGTCTCTAAATTCTATTAAAACTCACACAGGCCTTTAGCCACAACCTCGAACCTCGTCATGATATATATATATATATATGAATGTGGTGGTAAAAGTACTTTAGCTTGTCCATGCTAATAAGGCTTACATACTCAGCCGCATGGTACGCGTACTCGGTATGGTGCAGCATGACATAATACCACCTGTCACACCACTCACACCACCCGTTGCTTCTCTTCTGCACGCGTTGTTTCTTTCACCTCAGGGTGTATGTACGCTTTTATACAGTTCAGCCCTACAACGTAGTCCATTACATCGTTTGTGCCGCGAAATCCGGCAATGCTCTCGCCAGAATATCCATAGAGTATTTGAACATCTTGCTCCTCAAGCTTCGCGCGATTCAATGTAGCCTTAAAAGTCTCAAAGGAGCGGGGGCTAGGCCGTCTTTCAGTATTCACCACATCTTCCGACTTTACCGAAAACCACTTCATAAAAGTTGAACAAGCAATATCAAAAGTCGCCATCATTATTTTTCGTCTACGTGAGAATTTTTCAAATATACATCTGAGATCCAGGCCTTCCAGCGGCCAACTGAGCACGCAGGAGTAGAGCTATGCCCAGGTAGTAGCAGAAGTTACGTGACCTTTTGATTGAGCTTACAGTGGGCGGAGCTTAGGACTTTTTTCCTGTAAATACACACACACACACATACACACACACACACAAAGGAGAAAATGAAACCCTAATTGAAACATTTACAAATATACGTAATAAATAAACATATCGTTAACAATAGACATATATATCATTCAGGTACTATGGTACTATGATACCCTCTACCTTCACGATATATTTCAGCTCTTTCCCCACCCTCACCCGCACCCCATAAATTTTTGGCCCTGTTGATACAAAGAAGTCAGCGTATGCACCAACACCATACTCATCCTTCATTTCGTCAGTCAACTCTCCGAGGAATTCCCCAATAGGCGGCATGTATTCACCCTCCCTCTCTGTGAATATTACGCTATCTGTGTCAGCGTACAGCACCCTCCGCCCAAGAGAGTGTAGTGATCCCCAAAGCTTGATTCGTGCGTATGCTGTTGTGAAGCTGGCTACAGGTATGTTTGTAACACGTGAGGTATCTGTGGCCAGTGCTGTGATGTTGTACGTTATTATGTACGTGTTACCAATATTCACGTTCTCCATAACCTCTTTATCGGGGGCAGTGGCATATTCCCACACCTCGATATAACTTTGGGCTAGGTGAACGTTCCCCTTACCTGTATTCTGCGCAAACTTGCCCCAAAGACTATTTAGGCACAACTTTGCACTAAAGCGCTTGCTAGAGTTCTTAACAATTTGGGCCCGGTCAAGTTGTATCCCTTCACGGTCACGGTAGTGCTGAATATAAGCCGATTTTTCACCCTCGCTCTCAATTCCTCGCGGGTAGCCTGTGTAGTGATTCCCATTCCTTCTCTTTTATAATTCATTATTTACTTTACTTTCTATTCAATTTCTCTTTATCTTTTATCATTCTCTTTACTCTCGCTTCGCTATACTTTATAAATACGGATAGCACGTGACCGAGATGAGGCGCCATTATAATTTGAACAAGGCGAGGGAGACGGGGGATTAATTACACACTTAATTACACTTTACTAACTTTTATTTATTCCGAAAACACTTTTAGATAAACGGGGTAATGCGAGGGGGGAATTAACGTTAGCATTTTAGTCGGAGAGAGACACGAAAGAATATTCTAAATTTACAAAAACATCTTAATTAGGATAACAGCCGTGCCGTCCGATAACTGGAGTTTTTGGGCATTTCTCACTCGTAGACCCATTTCAGGCTGTTGCCAACTAGCATTTTATAACCAAACAATTATGTAACGTAATTACATTTCTTTTAAACATTATTATCGTCTTTATTAAACAAACATTATTAAAATTCTTATAAACAAACATTTTAATTCTTAATTAGACATTACTACACCTGATGCTTCTACTTTATCCTTCAAAAAAGTATTTATATACGGCGTGAAAAGGTTGGGGAGTTTCTGAAACCTACACACCTCATATATCTTCAATATTGTGTAACCATGGCGGATGGCTAGGGACAGCCCAGGACTTTATATACACCTCTGATCTTCCGCTGGTTGGTTGTATGATTACAGGATCCATTATTCTTCTCTGCGCACTTCTACTTAAAAGGTTATTAATTGGAGTGCAGGATCACGCTTTGACGAATGGAAAATATAAAAAAAACGCCTTTAAATTCGAGAATTTCGGCCTTAAAAATATAACTCTATACGTCAATGGCGTTGCGTTCGGCGGGTCTATGGATACGGACTACTCATCACACGCTATGTTCCCGCTTTGCGCGAAACTTATAGTAATCTGGCCCATATTGCAGGTGCTTGTGATGAGCTCGGGATTGGGGTAACAGAAAAAATTCATCGATCAATTTAACCTTTACCCGTTTGACATCACACCCGACTTGTCTGCTAGTGTAAATACACACTTAAGTCCACAACAAAGTGGGAACATCTCATTCAGATTGGAATTCTCCACCCCGACAGACGCACCTATTAGTGTACTCGTATACCTCGAATCACAAGCCCTAATTAAAGTCGACCGCTTCAGGAACGTAGTCACTGACTTTTAAAATGGATGCGAATACACTTCAGAGAGTAATGAATAGTGATCGAATCACACGCTCCAAATTTATCGGTGTGTTTGCGAAGAATGAAACATTGAAATTACCAACTACAAGAAAATGCCGGGGAATTATTGTGAATACCGACGTTGTTGGGGTCGAGGGGATTCATTGGTTTGCAATATACTTTAAAAATAGGGAAAGACTGTATCATTTTAATTCAGTTGGGACTCATCCCTGGATTAACCCTGTTATTGTAAAATTTCTCGAACAGTTGCATATCCCTGAAATTGTCTGGAATCCCCACCGATTACAAGGATATTTTAGTAATACTTGCGGCATGTATTGTCTTTCATTTCTCCTGCACATGTCATGTGGGAAGGGGTTTATAATTTTTTAAAATTATTCGATTTTTGCTACACTGAGCTGAATAATGAATTGGTATTCGTGCAGATTAAAAAAAGGTTCCCATTTGTGCGCACTCGATGTATTTTGTAAAGTTTTACGCGTGTATATATAATTGTAACTATATTGTGTAAAATACAAGATGTCCCCAATAATGTTAGTCTTACTTAATGGATACTAGTTCTGTAAGCTGAATTGTACTAAAACATGATTTCTATCATTTAATAATTTGATGAAAATACAATGTGTCTTGTTCTTAGCCAAAAAAGCTTATATTAGTTCCTTGATGACCTGTCATTCGTTGGACCGGATGTGAGCCAATACTTCGACCTCCGTATTCAGGTCACTGGGTTGGCTGCGCTGTAAAACCTCCAAATCGCCGTCGGATATTTTCTTTTCTTCAAAGCTGTTATACACTTTCTGAATCTTTTTCAATTAAAATCGAATTTTTTCATAAATCGAATTGTATTCAGAAAGCCTAGCTCAGTACTAATGCAAACTAATCTATAGTTAAAATTGAGGATACCTACTATTTTAATGAAACATTTTACAACAAAATGTAATGAGTTGAAAATGTATTATCACAACCACACTATATATATATATATATATATATATATATATATATATATATATATAACGAATTAACCACGAAGGAGGCAGAATTGTTAATAACACTGTACAACAAATTTTCGGTTCAGAAAGAAAACGGGAATAACATTCGGTCATTCTTAATATTTCGAGTGTGCTGATTCCAAATCTGAAAATAGTTTTTTTCTATCACGTCACCTTTTTTTGTAATGACTACTTAAAAACTTCATACCAAAAAATAAGAATATATTGATAAACAGATAGGCTTTCTCATATGGAACAGTTTAATTATTGCTATACTTCAACATATATGCACAAAATTAACATAAAACGCTCGTATTATACTGTTTTCAACTCATTATTTGTATTTATGCTGGCGTTTATGTGATGCTTCTGGTTGGTCACGCTTTAAATTCCAGCAGAAATCGGCCAGCATAGTAGAACTCCACTTCCCTTTGTATCGGCTCTCCATTGTGGCTATATCCTGGTGGAATCTCTCCTCATGTTCGTCGCTAACAGCAGATGCGTTTTCCGGAAAGAATGAGAGATGTGAATGCAAAAAATTAATTTTCAATGACATCTTACATCCGAGACGTTGGTATGAGTTGATAAGTTGATCCACAAGTGCAGCATAGTTGTCGTATTTAGTCTTTCCTAGTAGACCGCTGCACACGTTTTTGAATGCACGCCAGGCTGCCAACTCAACCTCATCCATCACCGCTTCAAAGTGTTCGTCTAGCATGAGTTGGCGAATTTGAGGGCCGACGAATATGCCTTCTTTAATCTTGGCATCACTTATTTTGGGGAATTTTTCCTTTGATATTTGAAGGCAGGCTTATCCTGTTTCAACGCCTTTGCAAATTGTTTCATCAGCCCTAGTTTTATGTGAAGTGGCGGCAAGATAAACTTTCCTTTCGTACTAGTGGTTCGTGAATAACAATGTGAGATCCAGGTGAGGAATTGTCTCGCGGCGGCCATACTAAGCGTGTGTAGTGTTCAGACCTTGCTCGGCTATCCCACTTGCATAGGAAACACATGTATTTCGTATAGCCAGTTTGCAATCCATTGAGAATAGCCACAATCTTCAAATCTGCGCAGATAAGCCATTCATATTCATTGTATTTTATACAGTCCAGAATAAAAGCAACATTTTCATACGTTTCTCTCAAGACGACTGAATGAGCGATCGGAACAGAAGGCATTGTGGTCCCATTGTGTAGCAGTACACCCTTAACACTGTACAGAGATGCATCAATGAACAATCCACTGATTCGGTTCATAGCACAAACCCAGAGCATCGAACAGACCATGTATATCAATGCAATAACAAAGATTGTTCTTCATTGTGTAATATTCCTGCAAATCCAAGGAACGCTTTTGGAATGCTGTAATTCGTACGTATTCCGCCAGCAGATTCCATTCTTGTAGACGTGAGACCAGCAGTTCACTTTGTTGCTTGGTAAGTATTAAATCACGGACCAAATCATCGAGTTCAGGCTGCGTGATGAGATGTTGTTCTTTCTTGGACTCGACTTGAGCTTCATAGCATTCGCCGTCTGATTCCGATTTGTCAAAGTCTGTGTTATCGGCCGGCATTTCAGCTGGAGGACGAGGGATGGGTATATCTGTAGAATGTTCCACAGGACGCATAGCAGAACGAAGATTTGGGTAGACTATAGCCTTTTTCCCTTTTCTGTTGCAACCTGTAACAATAGACATTATTGACTACTTAAGAGAGCATAATTGTGTAACACATTATGCAGAGAAGGATATGCTAAAATGTGCTAAAAACACCAAATTTGACGTATATTCAGAAAAATAAAATATTCAAACCTGTGATGTTCGTTAAGCAGAAATAGCAATCAGTTGAATGGTCCAGCGGCTCTCTCCATACCATTGGGACACCGAATCCCATGCAGATAACGAGCTTGTACATCTCACACAGCAGATATGAGGCGCCCAGTGCTTGTCCTGATCACCAACTTTGCATGCGAAGTATAATTCATAAAGCTTTTTCACATGAGAAGTCAACTTCCTTTTATACTGTTTTAACGTTAATGTCCCACAAATATAACAAAAACTGTCTGGCGAATTTTTGCACTCTCTAGACATTGTAGCATAACATCAATAAAAACCTGTAAAATAAGAAAATGATAGATCAATTTCCAATTTCACAAACTATAGACGTTGTCAGTGAAATATACATAATTTGATAGCTGTTATTCAATAATACTCACTTATAGCACCAATTTATGATAAAATATGGCTGACAATTTTGTTTTAAATGATTAATGAAATTTTTTTCATAAAATCAAAGTGGAAACACAGAGCCGAACACCACCACCACAGCATATGCATGACTGAACAAAATGTAAAAGATGCGTTCAGAGAACCAGTGGTTCTCAAAATGATACAATGAAATAGGGTCATTTTCATAAAATCGGCGGGTGATACAAATAAATGAGTGTTATTTTCGCAATCTACACATATAATTAGCCATAAAAATGACGATTTCATTTCCGTTTTTCTTCACTGTTGTACAGTGTAATTAAAAACCAATTGTTTTTCACCAAAATACACACAGAGGAACATATATATATATATATTATATATATATATATATATATATACCTTACCTTACCTTATGAACCTTATGTTGTTTCGTGCGTTGGTCTCTCTTCACACGGAGGTCAAGCTGGTGGCCCCGCCTCTAGGTCTGGCCTGGTGGAGGAGCGAGTTGCTTTCTTGCGCTCTCCACCGTACATAGCCAGGCACGCCCGGCTCATCTGGTACTGTCCTGAGCCAGGCATCCAGTCTTTTCTTGAAGACTTCAACTTTGACCCCCATTACGTTTCTGAGGTCCTTAGGAAGCTGGTTGAAAAGTCTTGGCCCCCTGACAACCAAGCTATTTTCCTTCAGGTTGAGGAGGTCCCTTGTCGTGCCTTTAATTTGGGAACACTACACATTCTGCCTTTCCTATTTTCCAGTGTTGTTTGAATGGTAATTGGGTTTAGTTTTAGGTTTGGTACCAGTTTTTCGATCATTTTCCATATGTAGATTATGATGTACCTCTCTCTTCTTCTTTCCAGTGAGTACAAATTTAGTTTACGTAGTCTTTCCCAGTAGTTGAGTTCTTTGCAGCCATCAATCTTGGCTGTGAAATGCCTTTGCGTTTCTTCTAGTTTATTAGTTTCTTCCTTTTTATATGGGGACGTCAAAACTGAGCAGTATTCAAGTTTTGGTATAATCAGTGTTTTTAGCAGGGGAATCATTACTGTCCTGTCCCTTCTCTTGAACGTTCTTAGAACCTGTCCGGCGACTCTTTTTGCTTTATTTATCGCTATCTGATTTTGTGTTTCGAATTTCGCATCATCTGTCATTATTATCCCGAGATCAATCGCTTTCATGCTTCTCTGAATTTCCTGTCTATCTGGAGCATAATATGCAGTCTGTTTAAGTTCTTCTTTTCTACCATATCTCAAGAGCTGAAATTTCTCGGCGTTGAATGACATGTTGTTGTCTTCTGACCATTTGTATATTTTGTTCGTGTCCCTCTGCAATATATCCCTCTGTATATATATATATATATATACAGTGGTGTAGTGCTGTGGGAACGCGTTGGAACGGCGTTCCCTTACTTTTTTTGGTAGACGGAACGGCGTTCCCTCACTATTTCAAATAAATCCGAACTTACAAATCTCTAACGTCATGAAATTTTAATTCCCACCCCTAGAAGAAATATGAGAAAGAATCATTAACTGCTTCATTTCTTTTAGCTTCGACTGAGGCAATGCTAGCCTATAAAGATCTGGTGAAACAGTCACCAGGGCGTACCAGTT
>JAJOZX010001856.1:620000-627500 GCA_023014485.1 Bathynomus jamesi
ACTTCAGTCTGCCAATTCCGTCCTCTGCCGCAGTGGAACGGCTCTTCTCTCTCGGCAAGGACATCCTGAGGCCCAAGAGGTCAAGACTGGCAGTTGGGCCTAACTTTGAGAAGTTGGTCTTTCTGAAGGGCAACCAGCACATTGTGTCATAGTCTTTAATAAATGTGCCTAAAATTTAATTTTACCTTTCAGTTCCCGCCATAATAATTCTCTGGTAAATTAAAATTTAGTTAATGGTTAGTGGTTACAAGGGTTTCAAAACATGTAATCAGTACATTTTTTATTAAAAATAAAAAAAAGTTATTAAGCAAAAAAGTTGCAAAACTTGATAAAAATACAGTTAAATACCTATTTATTGTTGGATTTTGCATAAATAAACATTTTCTATGGGTTTTAAAGCTTTTTTCCTTGATTTTTTTAAATTAGTAACGAAATAGTTATCGTTAACGGATTATCGTTAACTTCCGTTAACTTTGTAGTAAAATTATCGGATTATCGTTATCGGAGTTAAAAATTGGGGTTAACGGATTATCGTTATCGAAGTTAACTTTTTGGTTAACGGTGCCGACCACTGTGTGTATATATATTTATATTATATATATATATATATATATATATATATATGAAAATTATTTCACGAAGGTAACACGTGAAAAATATTTATGATGAATAAAACCACGAAGGAAAGGAAACACAAAATGGTGCTCAAGCGCTTTCGTCTAATGACATCCTCAGGAACACTGAGTGTTCCTGAGGATGTCATTAGACGAAAGCGCTTGAGCACCATTTTGTGTTTCCTTCGTGGTTTTATTCATCATATATATATATATATATATATATAAACAGAGAGAGAGAGAGAGAGAAAAGATATATATAGCAGTTATATATATACACTCGTGTGTGTGTGTGTGTGTGTATGTATATATATATATATATATATATATATATATATATTAGGGTGGTCCAAATCCATAGGGGGAAATTTCAAAATTGTCTTAGTCTCCACAAGTGTGGTTTTTGTCCATTTAGTGTCCACATGGTCTGTGCAAAATTGCAGCGTGGTTGGTGAATATTTAGAGGTCGCCCCACTCTGAATATATATATTATATAATGTACTTTTTCTTCCGTAGGTCCGATGGCCATTGGCGGTTCCTCATATGGGCAATATGGGCAGCCGCACAGGGCGGCATTTGTGGAGGGGCGGCATGAGCGCCTAAAAAAAATAAAAATAAAAATAAGAATAAATAAATAAAGAAATAAAAAAAAATAAAAAATAAAATAAAATAAATAAAAAGATCAATAAATATATTTTTATTAATAAAAAACCATCTATTGCATTTTCCATAAACCTTCCCATAAAAGACCTAAACAATGCAAAATGCTTCCAGATTAATATTATTGGGAATAAAGGCCCATACTTTAACATATGTAATGTTATTTTTCTGGGTTTGGTTAAATAGTGAAATGTATATTATTTATTACAGAACGAATCTTCACACTAAGCCACTAAGGTCTGTCAAATAACCGCAAATGGATAAGAAGAGGTCAAAGCTATCAGGTGCTCAGTTTAGAAAAAAGAGGAAAGAAGAAGAGGAGAAACGAGCAAAAGATAAAGGTATAGAGCTATGTCATCTACTCTTCACTGCTATATTGCACTGCTATTTTGTGATATAGCTTTCTGAGTCATTTGAAGTGTACTATTATGTATATAATTAGCCATTAACCAAGGAGGTTGTATTATTCATTTGTTTCCTATTCTAAAAGTTTAATAAATTGTGCTTAATAACATGTTAAATTAATTGTACTAGCCTATTCATGCATTGGTCTGTTATGTTCTATTTTACTATTTGCAGGGGCACTTTTGAAATATTTTGGAACACCCTCTGCCACTAGCCAGGATGAGAAGCCGTCTACTTCTGCCATTATTGAGGCTGAGGAGCCATCTACCTCCTCAGCCTCACATATGTCTCCACAAATGCAGTCTGATCCTGAGGATGAAGACCCATTTGCTTCTACTTCTCCCCGGCAGGACTCTTCAGGTGAGTTTGTGTGCACATATGTCTGTGAGTGTGTGCGTGTGTGTGTATGTGTATGTGTGTGCATCCCTGCAAAGCATTTTGCAAACAGTTATAAATTATAATGTTATTATCACTGGGTCTGGGTTACTGGGTATGTGTGGTGTTTCACCACCATAATTCCATAACACCACCACCATAACAAAGTGCTGTGAATAATGTGTTATCTAACTTAGGTGTGTATACTAATGAGTAATGCTCTTGTTCTTTCTATTAGAAATGCCTGGAGCAGAATCGCCTCCTGAGGATGAGTCTCTGTCCACCGACCCTGCTAACTGGCCTTCAGTTCTGACTGAGAGAATTCGGACACAACTGGTTTCCAGGGGACCAAGTCAAGTACCATCTGACTTTGTATTCCTAGAAACGACAGTGACGGAAGAAGTTTCCACCATCAATACTTCAGGAAGTCATTGGTTAGTGGGGAAAATATAACCAGAAGTTGGTTGGTCTATTCCTTAAAAAACAACAGCCTTTTCTGTTTCTGTTGTACATTATTTTCCAAGAGGAAAATAAATTTAACAAGTTTGGGACTCTCGGACTGGAAGCATGCAAGCTCATTGCTCACATCACATGACAACAGTTCAGAACACCTAAATTCTATGAAAATCTGGAAAGAACTGGCAGTGAGGATGAGAAAGGGGGAGACCATTGACAAGCAGGAGATGGCACTTCTGGAGGCTGAGAAGTTGAGATGGAGAGCGGTGCTGACACGTCTCACTGCTATTGTGCATTCTCTGGCAGTTAGGAATTTGGCACTAAGGGGACATACAGAAAAATTGTTCTCACCATCAAATGGCAATTTTCTGAAAGAAGTTGAACTGATGGCACAATTTGATCCTATAATGCAAGAGCACATTAACCGTGTCCAAAAAGGGACCTCCAGTCACACCAGCTACCTCGGCCACCACATACAAAACGAACTCATTGATTTGTCGAGCAGCAAGACCATTTCAGCAATGGTGAGCGACATCAAACAATCAAAGTTTTTTTCAATAATTCTAGATTGCACTCCAGATATCAGCCACACTGAACAGTTGTCAGTTGTGATTCGGGTTGTGTCACTGGAGGGGAAGCCCCATATAAAGGAACATTTCATGGGGTTTTTGGAGGCAGAGGAGTCCACTGGTCAACATTTGGCATCTCTGATTCTGAAGAGACTGGAGGAGCTAAAAGTTCCTTTCATGGACTGTAGAGGACAATCATACGACAACGGGGCCAACATGAGGGGAAAAAACAAGGGTGTTCAATCCAGGCTCCTAGAAATTAATCCCAGAGCTCTGTTTGTTCCATGTGGGGCTCATTCTCTGAATTTGCTTGTGGCCGATGCTGCTAAGGGATCTATTGATGCCACAAGTTACTTTGGCATCTTGCAGAAGCTTTACAACTTGTTTTCAGCCTCCACACAACGATGGGCCATTTTGAAAAACATGTGAACATCACATTGAAGATGTGGTCTGATACAAGGTGGGAAAGCAAGATCAAGAGTGTGGAGCCCCTGAGATATCAGGCAGCTGCAGTGAGAGATGCACTGATCGAGGTGAGGGACCACACCAAAGACTCTGTAATAAAGGTCGAGGCTCAATCTCTGTCAGAGGAGGTTGGGTCATACCGCTTCGCCATTTGTTCAGTGGTGTGGCATGACCTGTTGTGCCAAATTCAGCATGTGAGCAAGCAGATGCAGTCTCCTAGCATGCACGTTGATGTTGCAGTAAATCTCCTAAAAAAAACAGAGAGAGGTCTCCGCAATTACAGGGCAACAGGTTTTGTGGCTGCACAAATGGCAGCCACAGATATCTGTGAACAAATGAATGTGGAGGCTGTGTTAAAACAAAAACGGCTGAGGTCCACAAAGCGGCACTTCTCCTATGAAGCATCTGATGAGCCCTTGATTGATGCTTTGAAGAAGCTGGAGGTGACATTTTTCAATGGAGTGGTTGATGCTGCAACATCAGCCATTCAGGAAAGATTTTCCACGTTGGAAATTGTGGGAGAGAAGTTTGGAGTGCTGACACATTTCCAAAATCTCACATTTGAGGAGCTGACAGAACAATGTGTGAACCTTAGTACTACACTACACTTTAAGGGACAATCTGACTTGGATGGCAGAGAGCTTGCACAGGAGCTGAAGAACTTGCCTGACTTGCCATCAAAGACCATATCCTTGCTTGAACTGCTGACATTTATCCATGAAAGGGAGCTCTCTGAAATATATCCAAATTTGTGGACTGCTCTCAGAATTGGTCTTACTCTTCCAGTCACTGTTGCTGAAGCAGAGAGGAGCTTTTCAAAGCTGAAGCTCATCAAATCCTACCTGAGGTCAACTATGTCACAGGAACGCCTTACCGGTCTGGCCATCATCAGTATAAATCATACAATTGCTGAGCAGATTTCATATGATGATTTAATTCATGACTTTGCATCAAGGAAGGTAAGAAGAGTCAGGCTTTAGATGGCAGTTGTGCTGTGGTGCAATTTATTTTGTTTCTTGTTCAAAGTGTAGCATAATAATTACCCTCTCTTAAGTGTCTTATTCTATTTATGTGATAGAGCATTTGTACAATTTAGAAATTTGATTCTCTAGTTTATTTATGGCAGTTGTGCAATTTAATTTGTATTTTTCCTGTTCATAGTATCATAATTACATTCTCTTAAGTGAGTTATTCTATTTACGTGATGAAGGATTTGTAAAATTCAGAAATTTGAGTCTTTGTTTTGGTTCTGAAGTTCCAACAATTAGTCCAATAAAAAGTTATTTTGTGAAAGAGTTATGTCTGTCCTTTATTTTGGGGGGATTCGAATGTGTGTGTGTTGGCGAACAGGGGGGGGGCGCTGAAGGTGAGGTTCGCCCAGGGCGTCATGTAAGCTAGGACCGCCACTGCCGATGGCTCAAACTCGATCAATTCCAAAAGTTTGGCTTCTAGGGATGGCAACTGGAACTTTATCCACGTCAAGGCTCCCTACATGCCTTGACGCCCTCCTCTTGGGGCAATACCACCACATCAATCAAAAGCAAACCACCTCCGACAGTCTGAACCAAGCATGCCAGAGGGTGATTGAAGTCTGGACCCGAGCGCGGATCCCAACTCAACGGATCGACTCCTGTGTCCGTAAGCTTTCAAAGCTTTTAGACCGCTACAAAACACTCAAGAAGCACAGGACCAGGCAACGTGCCAGCGATAGAATGAATGAAGACATCTTCAAAGCGGACATCCAGGAACTGTTTGACATCGCAACCAGTGATGCCATGAGCACAATCGTCAACGTTGAGGACCGAAATTTCCTGTCCATGCAGCGCAAGGACGTCAATTCTTGCAGCATGGCTGGCATTGATAAGGAAACGACTACACAAGAGGACAGAAAGCGATCCAGAATGGAGAAGGAAGCCAAGAGGAAGGCAAGGCATGAAGCAACACAGAAAGATTTGGAAGAAGCAGGAGTGTCATCAATTGATCTTTCCTCTTCTTCTTCTTCCCTTTTTTCGCAAGACGACGACGACTATAGACCATCGGTTCCGATTCCTTCTTCGTCTGAAGCTCCGGCACCAAAGCGTCCCAAGAACAAGGTTACGAACATTTTCCAATCTCCAGAAGTCATTGGAGCAATGGATCGCACCAATCTTTCTGACCGGAATGCTGTTTTCGTAACTGGAGCTGTATTACAGGCCGCGGGGCATGATCTGTCTGGGATGACGTGCTCTCGGAGCTCTTCATCGCTACAGAGAAAGTGGGCGAGAACAGGCAGCTCGAGAAGACCTAGAATCATTCTCTCTAGAAAGCCCTGTCCTTCTCCATTGGGACGGAAAGCTTCTCCCCGGCATTGAAGGGAAGAAGACGAATGTGCATCGGATAGCAATCCTTATAACATTCAATGGACAGGAGAAGCTGCTTGGTGTCCCAAAGATGAAACAAGGAACTGGAGAAGCACAGGCCCAGGCATGCCTTCAAACTATGAAATTATGGAACGTGGAACAGCATGTGAGAGGTCTCGTCTCACATACCACTGCGTCAAACACGGGTTTACATCGCGGAGCCTGTGTCAGGATTGAAGAAGCATTGGGTCACGAGCTAGTTTGGATCGGTTGTCGACATCATATACTTGAAGTCATACTTGCTGATGTCTTTGCCTCAATATTTGGCTCAACAGGAAGTCCTGAAACAGGCCTTTTTAAGCGATTTCAAAAGGAATGGCCATCTCTCTCCCACGAAGCATTTGTCTCAGCATCGGACAGCTTGTTCGAGAACCCTCAACTCCAAGAGATGAGAAAAGAGATGCTCACTTACTTACCTAACGCTCTTCAGGCAAGCCAACCTCGTGACGACTACAAGGAGTTCCTTGAACTATCTTTGCTCTTCCTGGGGGGAAAGACTGGTGGTCAACTCTTTATCCGAGCTCCGGGTCCCATGCACCACGCGAGATGGATGGCGAAGGCGATTTATGCGCTCAAAATCTACCTCTTTCACTATCAATTCAAGCTCACAGCACGCGAAGAACGAAACGTGACTCAGCTGGCTTTATTTGTCAGTCTGATTTACGTCAAGTACTGGCATGAAGCGCCAATGGGGACAGAAGCTCCTCTCAATGATCTCAAAATGCTGCATCTTCTGGAAAAATATCCACACGGAGGAGCTGCACAAGCGGCGAAGACAGCTCTAAGACGCCACCTGTGGTACTTGTCGGAGCATCTGATTGGACTGGCCTTCTTCGATAATAGGATCGATCCTGATACCAAAAGGAGAATGGTTCAACACCTCCAACATCCCCAAAAGAATGGCTGCCCCCGACGAATCGACATGGCGGAAACTGGTGTTGAAAATGATGTGGCATCCTTCGTCACGAAAGGACATTGACCCTCTTTGATGCCTTGAAAGTTGGAGGTAAGGAGGAAGCGCGCCAGTTACTTCAAAAAGATCCACGGGAATGGCCAAATGACAAGAACTACAGGGAACTTAGAGATCGCGCCTTAAAGATGAAAGTCGTCAATGATGCTGCCGAGCGAGGTATTGCTCTCGCACAACGCTACAATGACACTTTGACACGAAACGAGGACCAGAAGCAGTACCTCCTACAACTCGTAGCCGCCCACCGAAAACAGATACCAATACCATCCAAGGCGACTCTGATGCAGAAGAAATAATGAAGATACACCCATTATCATGTCCTATTGTCTTACTGTTTTCTTTCATATTCTTTGAGAACCAAAAAAAAATTTAGTTATTCAGTTGTCTATATATTTTCCCAAATTTTCAAAAGGGGGCAAGTGGGGCGACCCCTAAATATTAACCGAATAACGTGAAACTTTGCAAAAATACTGTCCACACCAAGAGGCATAAAACCAACCTTGTGGAGAGAACTTAGTCGATGCTTTAACGTTTTGGACCACCCTAATATATATATATATATATATATATATATATATATATATATA
>JAJOZX010001856.1:632500-675000 GCA_023014485.1 Bathynomus jamesi
GGATGTCGCGTACCCCTGGGAACCTTCTCGCGTAGCCCCATTTGGGAACCCCTGGTCTATACGGCCTTGTATAGCATAGTGTATGTAATGTATAGTTGCATCTATTTCTATTTACCATTACGCAGATTAGATTATGTGGACTGTATTCATATGATTACTGAATATCTGCAAACTTCAAAGAAGAAATTTCTGATGATATTTCGACATAAGTTTCCTTGCACGACGAACGGAAATAATTTCATCATTACAAGGAGAGAAAAATTTTACATCATGAAAATCTAAAATTCTCAGTTCTACGAAGGAAGTTATAAAATAAAGAATTTTCAGTCGTGATGATAAAGATTTGGGGGCTATTGAAGAATAGGGACCCCAGCCTTCTTTAGTTAGGCTTATAAGGTTAACTAACGAAAATATCACGACCTAACCTAACCAATCGTTAGGTTAACTGTACGCCCTTGACGATTGGTTAGGTTAGGTCATGATATTTTCGTTAGTTAGCCTTATAAAGCTAACTAAAGAAGGCTGGGGTCCGTATTCTTCAATAGCTCCAAGATTTTGGTGGTCATTGTTGTATGGTCGAAGGAGTTTTGAAAATTTTATGCAAGTGTTGAAATGTGTGCAAGTATGTCGCATAGAAGATTAATTGCGAAGGTTTAAGCGCACGGTATAGCTTCGTGCCAGGAAGCAGATGGTCGTCGTTAATGGTAGGGAATCGGGGTGGTTGGATGTAGGTAGCGGTGTCCCTCAGGGTTCAGTGTTAGGCCCAACTGCTATTCGTAATCTAAATTAACGACATAGATATAGGCTTGACCAGTAACGTGTCAAAATTCGCGGACGATACTAAAATAGGCGGTAAAGTTCTAAACGTGGACGATAGAAATAGGCTCCAAGACGATGTAATTAGGATTATGGAGTGGACGGATAAATGGCAGATGCAATTTAACGTAGACAAATATAAAGTTTTGCATATAGGTTCTCGTAACAACGACTACACGTACACACTGGATGATAGACAGTTAGCTAGCGTTGACGAGGAAGTAGAGCGTATCTAAGGATTTAAAAGTTAGGAACCAGTGCCTGGAGTCTTATGCAAAAGCTAATAGGATGTTAGGCTTCATAGCGCGTAATTTCGAATTTAAATCGAAGAATATTATATTGCCCCTTTACAAGTCCCTAGTCAGGCCTCACTTAGAATATGCCGTTCAGTTTTGGTGCCTGTATTTGCGTGAGGATAGTGATAGGTTGGAAAGGGTTCAGCGTCGCGCCATGAAACTAATTCCGTCACTACGCAACAAGTCTTACGAAGAAGGATTAAAGAGTTAGACTTGCATTCACTCGAAACTGGGAGATTAAGGGGGGAGCTTATTGAAGTTTTCAAAATC
Organism: Bathynomus jamesi; assembly: GCA_023014485.1. Taxonomy (NCBI): domain Eukaryota; kingdom Metazoa; phylum Arthropoda; class Malacostraca; order Isopoda; family Cirolanidae; genus Bathynomus; species Bathynomus jamesi. Next base: position 633,883 of record JAJOZX010001856.1, read on the forward strand.
ATTAATAAAATCGATAACGCAAATTTTGACAAACTGTTCACTTTCGATAATAGCAATACTTGTAATAACGGATTTAAATTACGTGGCAGACGTTTCATTACTAACATCGCTAAAAACTTTTTTACGTTTAAAGTAATTGATAAATGAAATAATCTTCCCGCGTTTAGATAGGCATTTTAAAAATATTAACGTTGTTTAAAAAAATAAAACAATTAACAACAGGAGTTTTGGGGTAATGGTTCAGGTTTGAGTCTGTTTACGATTAATGCCAGCTTGTGACATGCCAGCGTGTGATATGCCAGCAATAAAATTATTAAAAAAAAAATTAGACTAACACGAACTTAGATGTAGCTCGTAGCGGAAACTAACACACTTTTTGTGATACTCTTCATCCGTTTTCTTTTTTTTTTTCTTTTCTTATCCTCTGTTTACTTGCATGTCTGTAGTTTGCATGGTATGACAGTGTTTGAGTTAAGACTGTGTTTGCATGGTTTGTAATCGTTCTTATTTTACTTCTTTTCATCTTTCACCCCTTTCCTATTCTCTTCGACTATTTTCCGACTTGTCGGCAGTGGCCGGCGGATGATGATGGTGAGTCTTTCTCTCTCTTTTTCTGAATGAATGTTAACCCACGAATGATAGGTTTTGCTGCTTACTTAACCCTTTATTCTCTTCTTTTAAGTCCCTGCTCTCTTCTTTCTCTCGGGCTAACCTTAGAGTGGATCTTAAGGTATTTGTAGCCTTAGCTTCTGTAGATCTGTAGATCACTTGCCTCTATAACTAGGAAGGAAGGAAAGAATTTCTTATTTTGCTATTAAAAAAATAACGGACATGAATTGAAGGGTATATTTGTCGTAGGTTTTCGATGACCACATAAGTTAACCTGATCCTTTCAAACTAAATAAACCGTGAGAATGAAGCGTCCTGCCTGTGTCCTATTTCATACAGCACACCAGTGATGTTCGTCCTCTGTGCTGTCTGGTTCAGCTGTGACACTTAGCACTTTTTGTTTTGTAGTCTTTAGATTGATATACTGCATTGATGACAGAAAAATACAAATAGAAAACTATAATATATTAATGAATGATTAGATTTTTTCGAGTACAAGGAAAATGTTTTGGATAAACGATAAACTTATTAATTGAGCCATTTCCCCTCGAATTCTACTTGCCAACTGAATGTCTTTTGGCATGATAGTAACTCTTTTGGCGTAGATGGCGCACAAGTTTGTATCTTCTAAGAGACCAACGAGATAAGCCTCTGAAGTTTCCTGAAGGGCCATCACAGCGGATGACTGAAATCAGAGTTCAACCTTGAAATCTTGGGTGATTTCTCGGACGACGAGACGTTCGAAGGGCAATTTCCTGATCAGGAGTTCAGTACACGTTTCGTCGAGTCTGATCTCACGGAGGGCTACAGTACCGGAACGGTACCTATGGTACTCAAACATTCGCACTCTTTCAAACAGCTCTGACGAATTGACAGCTAACCTAAAATTATTATAGCAGAAATCCATGTGCATTATATTAATTGAAACTTGGTGAAATGATAATAAGATCTTTTTTAAAATCCCAGGGTATACAAACTCCCTTGTATGTAGGGCTAGCAATAGGGAAGAAGGGGTAAGAATATTTAAACTCAAACTACAAAAGTAAATATACTGAAGAACTGACAAGTATAAGCAATACCTCAGAAATACTTGCATCTAATATTCAATTTAAGGCATCTACCGACCACCAGCTAGTAACGTAACAACTTTTACTACAAATGTCGATAGAATTCTAACTTTCAATCATATCGGTAACAACTGTGTCACTGCAGGAGATTTAAATAGTGGTCTCACAAAAGAACATTCAAATAATATCGCAAACTTCCTTCAAAACATCATAACTGCAAGTGGTTTTAAATTAGATATGACAAAGCCAACTAGACTTCGATTCTGTTAGATCAAATCTAGATACGCTCCCCTCTTGACTGCATCTTAGATATAAGAATGTGAAGATATGAAAACTTATCCAATTTTAATTCTTTTCGCTCTTTCCGGCATCTAGCTAAGAACCTCTCCAACAAATTCACGTCCTCTTCTTTCCCTCCTCATTTCCATTCCGACGGATCAGTTGTCGTCTATTCTCCTGACAAATCTGAACTCTTCGCTCAAACTTTCCCCCCTTATTCAACCATGGACGATTCCGGTGCTGTTCCTTCATCTGCTCCTCCCTCTGACTTTATTATGACTGAAATTAGAATCTCTTCCAAAGCTGTTCTTTCTGCCCTATCTGGGCTCAACTCAAGGAAGGCGTATAGTCCTGATGGTGTTCCTCCTGTTGTTCTCAAGAGCTGTGCTTCTGTGCTGACTCTCTACCTAGGCAAACTCTTTCGTCTTTGTCTTTAATCTGGTACTTTTCCTTCCTGTAGGAAGTTCGCTTTCATTCAGCCTGTTCTAAAGAAAGGTGACCGCTCTTAACCCTGAACTATCGTCTAATTTCTTTGATTTCTTGCCTTTCTAAAGTTTTTGAATCTACCCTTAATAGGAAGATTCTCAAACGCCTCTCTGTTCACAATCTTCTTTCAGATAGTCAGTATGGGTTCCGCAAGGGACGCTCTACTGGTGATCTTGCATATCTCTCTGACTCTTGGTCATCCTCCTTTTGGGATTTTGGTGAAACTTTTGCTATTGAGCTAGACATATCAAAAGCTTGTGATAGAGCTTGGCACCTACTTTAATTTCGAAACTGCCTTCCTTCAGTTTCTATCCGTCCTTTCATCTCTAATTTCCTTTTTGGCCGATCTATAGCTGTTGTTCTCCTAAAGTTATTAACAGTGTAGTCCACGCAATCTAGAGCAAAAATAGCTTCAACCTGGGCAAAATTGCTTCAGAAGCTTTCTAAACTGTTTCCAGCTCAGGAACCATTGCAGAATAACATATCCAAAATCCGACAAAATTGGACTCCGGGAACACCCCCAAAAATGAAATTCAAAATGGCGGACTGGCAGTTTCCTACGAAATACAATAAATTTTAATTTCGCTTTGTAGAGAGAGTTATGACGTTTCTCTTGATCAGTAAAATGTTTTAAAACACATTTTCGTTTCTAAATTAACCTATATGACACTAAAAATTGTATTAGGCGGCTAGTATTAAACTATGACGTCACGTAATGTAAATAAAATATACTGTACGGAGTGTATGTGAGAATGGACATTGCTACATCTTTATAAACTTATATTATATACAACTCTTTGATTCCTACTACCCACTATCAAATCTGCGTATTTGTGCTTGTCATTTTCTTTAAAACTGTTATTATGTACTCCTTTTAAATACTGCAACACAGTTTATTAATTTGTGTTTTCTGTTTCAGACTGACTCGGTGTACGGCTGACTCGGTGTGCGTCCGCCTTCAAGAATGCAGACCCCTGAAGAATTGTGCGTGATTTGTAAGGAGAAATTGGACAGCGGACAGGAAGTGGTTCACATCTCGCAAAAAGGAGCAGATGGTATAAATGCATCCAGCCGCAGCCGTGGAAGCGATGTTGTTGCAACAGCTGGAATAAGTGTTCACGTTGTATGTAGGAAAAGGTTTACGGATAAAAAGACCATTGAAATAAAGAAGCGACAGACCGCAGCCGAGGCAATACCAAGGAAAAGTGCTCGTTTTCATGAATACGCATTTTCCAGTGCTACTCACTGTTTGTTTTGTGATACCTTTGTGGACTTTTTTTCCAAACACAAACCAAAATCAGAACATGTCAAAATAAGAACTACAGAGTTCTCCGAAACCATAAAAAGGTGCTGTGAAAGCCGCTGCGATGAATGGTCGTTTAATGTAAAAGGCCGTCTGGAGTATTATCTTCGTGATCTTCCTGCTGCAGATTGTGTCTACCATCACACCTGCAGCGTAAATTTTCGAAGTGGAAAAAACATTCCTCGCGCATACTCCTCCGACGATCATGATTCGAAGAAAGGGAGACCAACTAATGAAGAGCAACACCAAGCATTCCTTCAGACCTGTGCTTACCTGGAAGAGAATGATGATGAACAACTGTTGATTGGAGACCTAATTTCCAAAATGGAGGAATATCTTCAAGGAAGTCAGAGCTCTGTCTACGAACGCAGGCACATGAAGAGAAAGCTTTTAGAACGTTACGGAGACAAGATCATAATATCAGGTGAAAGTGGGAAGGCAGATGTAGTAACACTACGAGAGACAGCTAATGAAATTCTTATAGATTATCACAAAAAGTCGAAAGAATGTGATATAGATATAGAGCTACAGAAGATTTACCTAGGAGAAGCTGCTGCAAAAATAATCAGAAGTGATATCAAGTCTGTCGACTCGCCTAGAAAAGATGTGTATCCATCTCCAAATGACATCACTGCAGAAAGTGCTCTTGATTACATTCCCAACAGTCTGAAATTGCTATTATCAAAAGCATTTGCGGGACAGGATGCTTCAAGAAAAATAGGTGCAATTGGGCAGAGCATTATGCAAGCAACCCGTCCTAGAGGATTACTATGTCCACTACAGATCGGTTTGTCGGTTCAGCTACACCACAACTTTAGGTCAAGGTACCTTATTGACGTTCTCCATCAGCTGGGTTACTGTTCGTCGTATGCAGAAGTAACAAGATTCGAAAGAAACGCGGCGCTGGCAAGTGGGTCTGGCTCTTTTACTGTTGATGAAAACACTGCAGTCCTTCTAGCAGCAGATAACGTCGATCATGATGTCTGCACTTTGGATGGGAAGAATACCTTTCATGGAATGGGTATGATTGCCGCAATAACTCCGAAGATCAAGATCCACCCTTCTATTCACAGGCGTAATGTTGGTGACAATGACATTAAGAAGATTGCAACCGTTGACATTAGGGAATATAGACACGCGAGAAGCATGTTGAGGGACATCTCATTCCGCGAACTTCCAGTACCCACTGCCACCATAAGTCGACTTAGTCTTCTCTGGTAGATATCTTCAGCCGAAAGATCAGGTCCAAGTTGGTCCGGAACAATGCAGGCAATTCACGGTGGATCAAGTGTCTCACATCCAGGTGTGGCGTCGATCACGTTCCTTCCCATCATAGATATGTCGCCAACTGACATGACCTGCATATTTTCGACATTACTATATTTGAGCAAGATAGCACGCGATCAAAAAGTCCCATGCATTATTACCTTTGATCAGCCTTTGTTCTGGAAAGCTTCCCAAATCATCAATGAACAGAGAGACCTGCAGGACATTGTTTTAATGCTGGGATCATTTCACACTCTGATGAATCTTTTGGGAGCAGTCGGTACTCTTATGAATGGTTCAGGATTGTCTAAAGTACTTCAAGAAATATACGGACCAAATGCCGTGCAACACATGATGTCTGGAAAAGCTGTTTCAAGAGCGATACGTGGTCATATGATAGTAGATGCAGCTCTTAGTACCTTACTAGTCGCAGACGTTTTCCCTCGTAATGAAGATGGAACTCCTCATGACCTCCATAAGGAAGCTTGTGACTTGCTCGACGATGTTATGACCGCCAAACAATCAGTTCAGGATGTGGAATCTTCGAATGCATTGTCTCAGATTGCTACCACTTTGGATGCGAAGAAAACTGACCTGCAATCTACTTCGCAAACAAGTCAACTCTGGTTGGAATATCAGCGAATGATCAACATTGCACGTTCCTTGATAACAGCAGACAGAACCGGCTCGTGGGATTTGCACTTGCAAGCTATGCTGGAGACCATCCCCATAATTGCAGCAGCCGGACATCACAATTACCTGAAATCGATATACCTGTACCTGCAGAAAATGTTAAGTTTGCCTTCTGAAAATCCAGCCGTTAACAAAATGTTCCAGGAAGGTAAGTTTGTGGTAAGAAGAAGCGACAGATTATGGCCGGACTCGGCACAGACCTGGTGATAGAACAAGTACTAATGCGTTCCCTGAAAAGCAGAGGCGGACTGACACGCGGAAGTGGATTTACAGACATCCAAAGGACAACGTGGCTCTTTTCTATGCCTCTGTGTTCCACTTATAACTTAGCAATGCAGGAATACACCAGAGTTTTGTTGGAAAGTAGTGAACAGCACAAGGAAATGAGGGGAAGTAGACAAATCAGGGACAGTAATGACATGAAGAAAGTACTTGAACGTCTGGAATCCTTATCCCCATTCCATTCTACCTCGGGTCTCTGCAACATTGTAACAGGGCTAACTGCTGATCCTGGAGTTAACGTTCATCAATTGCATTCAATCGGTACGAACATTGTCGTAAAAATGATTGGGAAACAAGCCTTTACATATTCTGCCAAAAGATCTGACAAAGTGAAAACACTAGGATCTGCTTCTGCCGTTGTGATCACTGATGCTTCAGATATAGAAATAGATCCTGCACTACTGTTTCAGAGAATGATGACTGTTGCCACTGGCGGAGACATGAATCTTGAAGATGTCATGTGTTACGAACTGTGTGCATATCCTCCTGCATTGTTCGAATCACGAAGTATCTTGAGGAAACCCGATAAGTCTCAGCTAGCTCATGCAATAATCAAATACACTGACACTTTACGCATGGAAGAAGTTCAAGAAATTCAGTGCACAGACCAGTACGTATTGGATGGTGGATCTCTACTACATCGTGTTTCCTGGCGTCAAGATGAAACATATGACAGCATCGCCAACTCATATGCCGATTTCACTCTGAAAACATATGGAAAAGCAATCATTGTTTTTGATGGCTACAGCAGCTCTCCTACGATCAAGGACATGACCCACAGAAGACGCAGCACCAAGACAAGCAGAAATGTGAATCTCAGTCCAAGCATGAAGTTTGTTGGCCAGAAGGAACACTTCTTGGCTAATGAAAACAACAAGCAAGCATTTATTTCCCTCGTAGGTGAGATGTTGAAGAAGCACGGGTGTACTGTTCACAACGCAGATGGGGATGCTGATGTGGACATCGTTCGTGCAGCAGTTTCCTCATCAGAAAATGCAACTACAACAGTAATAGGGGAAGACACCGACTTGCTGATTCTCCTTCTGTACCATGCCAAGGACAGTGGTTTCAAGTTGTACTATCGCAGCGATATAAGACGGGGACCATCTCCTAATCCTGTGTATGATATTCTCAGCATTCAATCATTGTTAGGCAATGACATCTGCAAGTATCTCCTGTTTGTGCATGCTTTCACGGGCTGTGATAGCACATCCAGAATTTTTTCGATCGGTAAAGCCAAAGCATTCGACACACTGATGAAGGTGGCTGAACTCCGTTCAGTTGCAAATACATTCTGTTCTGATTGTTGCCAACACTCTGACATTGAAGCCGCTGGAAGAAAGGCAATGCTTCTGTTGTATGGCTGCAAAACACTTGAATCCACTAACGCACTACGTCATCGAATGTTAGTTGAAAAGGTAGCTACAGCTAAATCTTTTGTTACACCCGAACGTTTGCCACCTACCGATGCGTCCACAAAGTACCACAGCTTTTGCACATACTTTCAAATACTAATCTGGAAGTCTACAGAAGAGAAGGTCGATGCAGAACAGTGGGGTTGGCATGTAAAGAATAATTCCTACTACCCTACAGCCTGCGACAAGCCACCAGCTCCAAATTATCTACTCAACATGATCCGCTGCTCCTGCAAGACGAAATGTGCTACTTCAAGATGTGGATGCAAGCGTAATGGAATGCCCTGTTCAGCCGCTTGTGGCGAGTGCCAAATCAGTGGTTGCGATAACAACCCAAGTACCGGTAATCTATCCGATGATAGTGATGAAGAGGATTAATTTCTGTATGTTTGTGACCAGGTATCACTTCTTCTGTAATGAACATAACTTGAAACTGGGAAAAAAATAATTGTTGTATTATTGATTATAAAAATCTGTAAAAAGCTATATAACATTATATTTGCGTAATAACTGGTTGTGTTGTATATTGTTGAATTATTTAAAACATTACAACTGAAAGAAAAAGCATCAAATGTATCTCTATAAATAAAAGCGTAAATTATTATTTTTTTTTTTTCGTAGGAAACATCCAGTCCGCCATTTTTAATTTCATTTTTGGGGGTGTTCCCGGGGTCTAATTTTGTCGGATTTTGGATATGTTATTCGACAATGGTTCCTGAGCTGGAAACAGTTTAGAAAGCTTCTGAAGCAATTTTGCCCAGGTCTAACTACAAATTGCCTGGACTAGTGGTGTTCCTCAGGGTTCTGTCCTGTCACCCATTCTTTTACTTTTATTTATCAATGATCTATAAGTTGCACTTCCTGTCCTATCCACTCCTATGCCAATGATTTCACTCTTTACTTCTCTACCCACTTCGCAAAGATTCTCAATAGTTACTCCACGCTTCGCCTAGGACGGCTATGGTACACCTGACTTCTGATCTTTCTGCCATCTGTGATTGGGGCAGAGAAAACCTTGTGTCGGGTGGCTCAGCTCACACAGCCGTACTTGACCGAGTGGAATCAAACGCTTTTCTTCTCATTAATTCCACGCCTCTTACTCACTGTCTTCAATCCCTCCCTCTTCGCCGCACTGTTGCCTCACTTCCTCTTTACTATCGCTATTATAACGGGCACTGCTCTTCTGAGAGACTTTCTACACATTCTTATTCTTTTTCTGTCCAACGTCCTAATACAACAGTAAATCGGTATTTTTAATCTTTCATCTACTCAACCGGTGAACTCTGGAACAATCTTCCTCAAACCATCTTTCACCTTGTCTGTGACCTCTAATCTTTCCTATGCGGAGAGGCGCTGTCAGGGATTCGGCCTTGGCCCCTCCTTCCTGCATAAAAAAATTATTTTAATGTTACAGCTGCGTAGAAGATACCTAATTTGAAATCCCTGAAATATAATTTTTTTTAATTATTTTATCTGTAAGCGAAAATGGTGAGAATTTTCGCTCCGCTATCTTGCACCCTACTTTTGTCACGATATTTGTGGTGAAATTCCTTGTTTAAAAAATTTTGTCGAATTTATTTCCGCAGTACCTACATGATCGATGTCACCAAGGTGAATATATACTGTATACTGTGTGTGTGTATATATATATATATATATATATATATATATATATATATATATATATATACAGGGTGTCCCATAAGTCCGGCATCATAGGAGAAATTCATATTTTTCTATTTCTACATAATTCATATGTTTCTCTTTCTACAGGCCATAATGTCTGTGAGCAACGAAGAACGAATCCAGATAATTCTACTCATAGGAAATCGGAGTCAAAGAGAGGCCGCTGCTGAATTTAACAGACTGCATCCAGACCGCGAGCCAATAACACAGAGTCGTGTTAGCAGACTTGTTGCAAAGTTTAAGAAAACAGGATCCATAGAAGATAAACCACGCAGTGGACCTTCAAGGAGGTCCACTGACGATGACACAGCGACTGCTATCCTGGCTCATTTTAACCGAAGTCCCAATAAGTCTCTTCAGCGATTGTCCGCCGAGACAGGAGTGTCGAAAAGTAGCATCCATCGCATTCTTCAAGTTCACAAATGGCATCCATATAAACTTCAGATCCTACAGAAATTAAGCGAAGATGATGATGATCCCGACCGGCGGATGGAATTTTGTGAATGGGCTACGGAACAATACATATTGAGCACGTTCTGTAAATAAAAGTTTTTGTTTTGCCTTTTTTAATTATTTTTCCTATGATGCCGGACTTATGGGACACCCTGTATATATATATTATTGTGGCCTACGGATCACCAATTTGTGGTGGCCTATCAAGTAGGCTTACTATAATTAATGAATTATATTGAAATGAATAGTTAGGGATCACCAGTCTGGGATACAGCCCAAACAAACAATATTTAATGAGGAGAGAGAAATTACCTTATTGCTCTGTGTTTAATTAGAAAAATAAATGACTTATTTGTTCACAGTGATTAACAATTCTATGACGGCATTTGTACTATATTACAAATGACTGATTATAATTATTAGTAATAAGAAATGGTTACGCAGCATAATCGTTAAACGCTACGTTAATGACTAGCAACAATAATTAAGGTAACGAGATATTCGGTACTGTACACTACAATAATGAATAAGAAAGAAAACAACAACTAGGTAATAAGGTACGATATTAGATTCACAGCAATAAGTAATTATACAACTAAGTAAATTATATGAATGAACAACATAACAAGGTGATAAAAAACTACGGTATTGGTACAACACTTGAATAGGCCTACTGCGGTCTTAACGGGAGTTAGTTTGAACGGTACTGAGGACACTTTTTACTGCCTACGCGATTAGGCAGAGTTTGTGGACTTTTCAGCTTTGAATCCTGAATAGTCTAGCACGATGTAACAAAACACTGTAGGCCGAGTGAGAGCCTACAAGAGACTTACCGACCTGCAATTTCGACGGAGATAACTATGAAGGCTGAAGAAGCCTACGTGAAGGTTTACTGTTATGGAAAACTGATGTGTGGGTAGTTGGGAGGTAACGAAAATGGTTCACTGAGTAGGTAGGTAGTTAATCTAACAATTATTAAATTCCTTTTATGTCAATAACTGGGTGGAAGAAACCAATTGGTTGCTCACCAGAGTTATTCTCCACACTAGTATTTATATACTGTGTGACAAGAGCGTGCTCGGTAATAGATATACATTACCGATCAACCAACCGAAAAAGACCAAGAGGACGCTGGTGGAAAAAGCCCCGAAAAGGAGCACCAGGGAGAACGAAAACGAGGAATGGGGCGAAAGGACGGAACGAGAGAAGGGAGAAGAACAAACAACGGAAAAAGGATCCCCACCAGCAAGTACGCTCTCAACAATTAAACAAAAGCGGAAAAGGGACTCTCTAATAACTAGCAGTAAGTGACTAATTGTTTTTAACCCAGTTAGAAGTAAACGCCGTAAATTAAGCTGGTCAGACAAAGGTGAAGGTAGATTGCCCTAACCTAATTTGGTGAGGAATCCTACTGTGGACCTCAATTTATCTGCCCGCTCTGGACCATTTCCGGAATCTCTAGGCTGACCCCTACAAGGCTAGACTTAATCTACGCTATAGTTAGACTGGAGATATTAGGGGTGGGTTAATTGGGGACCAATTCATACAGAGCATTTTTCACAACTGTACTGCATTTCGACGTGGATAACTCTGAAGACTGACGAGGGCCTACGTGAAGTTTGACCGTACTGCGTTTCGACGGAGATGGTCTGAGGACGTATAGGCCTACTGGCATGAGGATGGGATGTGTTGAAGGCCCGTTGATAGACCTGAAAGGGCGCCGACCGAATTGTGGTGAAGGATGAGTGAAGTCAGGGCCAGAAGGATGACGCCGGTAGAGTGATGCTTGCTTCCGGCGGGATGAAATTGTAGGTCGCCTCAAGTGGTGATCCACTTCGGGTATTGGTGAACTCTTGTTTGAAGGACTGAAGCCAGCTGAGATCGAACGACGCTACGTGAAAGTGGAAATTCACGAGGAGCAGCAACGAGCAAAGTGAGAGCGATTTTTAGTGAACTCTGGCTTATGTAGGCTCGGAAGACGTTAACTTTTTCCGGGCCTTTTTGGGAAAAGACAAGCACCCTTTTGTTTCTTTCCTTGAAAACCACGTGTGTTTTTCGGTCTCTAATAATTCCCAGATGTTTGCGAACGGCGAAGAAAGGAATTTTTAGTCGGTCTCTACATATATGTATGTATATATATATATATATATATATATAATGAAAATGAAAAGGTTTATTGGCAGACTATAGTCCATATGACAAGTATTATTAATACAATGACAGTTCACATATTAAGGATAGAAAATTAGAAATATATACAGTTGATTAGAAATAATACAGTAATGTCGAAGTTAAGTGGAGCTACAGACGTACGTTTTCGTACCAAGAATTCCATAACTTAGAGGATAAACGGCAGGTCTCAAGGATAGCTTGGATAATCCGGTTGGTTGATTTTTTAATTCATTGCATTAGACTGTATTGAGCACGTCTTGTTACCTCCGGAAAACTCGGGACATTGCGGGTAGCAAACATTTGCGAAGCTAAGCATCTCGGGGATAATTTATGTAAGCGTCTAAAAGACCTGCTGTACAGCAAATTTGGAGTTCTGCCAGAACTTTTTTATAATTCACTCAGAGTTGCTGTCCGTATATATTACTGCAGAAAGTACGAAAGCGAGTGTCTTCAGCTTCACTTGTACAGAACCGAAAGTTCCTTATAGTCATATTCGCTTTAACACAAAGGCTTCGAGATTGTTTTCTTATATCCGAGTCATCACTCAATGAGCTGGTAATAGTTTGACCCAAATACTTAAACTCTTGTACTTCCTCAATTACTTCACCCTTCATTTTAAACCTAATATCAGCTGGCTGATTACAGCTTTTAGGATGAAATTGCATGAACTTAGTTTTTGTAACATTAAATAGCATATCATGTTTCTGCGAATACACTTCGCAGACTTTTAGTAGCCGATCCAGACCTCTAACAAAGGGACTTATTAACACTATATCATCGGCATAAACTAAGTTATTTATCCTTGTGTTATCTGTACACCATCCCACTGTTGCCTCATTAAGAGAAGCAATTAATCCGTCAATATACACATTAAACAGCATAGGGGAGAGCAAGGAGCCTTGTCTCACCCCGCAAGAGGAGACAGTTGCCCACATGTGTAATGTTCCTCGCCTCACAGGCGACTCTGTACATGTGGTAACGCCACAGAGATAATCAAGGTACCCCAGCTTGGGGAAAGTGGGGTGGAGGGGGGGGCAACCGAGTCCAACAACATATAACATTGACATACAGGTAATTATAATGTAATGAATGAAAATGAAAAGGTTTATTGGCAGACTATTGTCCATATGACAAATATTAATAATACAGTGACAGTTCAATACTAACGATAGAAATATATACAACTGACTAGAAATAATACAGTAATGTCGAAGTTAAGTGGAGCGACAGACAGACGTTTTCGTACCATGAATTCCAGAGCTTAGAAGACAAGCTGTGTTCATAAAGATAAACAATTAATATGATCGTGAACAGCGTTGAACTCCATGTTTACTAGTCTTATACAGTAATACGGTCCCATTATGATTACTGCAAGTCTATATGAACAGCTACTACAATGCAACTTTTAATATACTAGTGAATTTGAACCAAAACTAGACATTACACAACTAACCTCCACCCTGCCTCATTCCCCTTCCCCACCCACCAGTCTCGCGTATATTAAATCATTATGTAACAATACATATAGTCTATAGACTTTCATTAATCATAATGGAACCTTATTACTGTATAAGACTAGTAAACTACATGGAGTTTAACGCTGTTCACAATCATATTAATTGTTTATCTTTATGAACAGAGACATTACATTATAATTACCTGTATGTCAATGACCACATTCAATTGTCCTTTAAATATATATGTCTGTGTTATATGTTGTTGGCCTCGGTTGGCCCACCTCCACCCCACCTTCCCCCAGTTGGAGTACCTTGACTATCACTGCGGCGTTGCCACATGTATGGAGTCGCCTGTGAGGCGAGGAACATTACATATGCGGGCAACTGTACATGGAACCTTCCTGTCTTCTAATTTTTTAAATAAAATATTGTGGTTCACTCTATCATATGCCATACTTATATCTAAGAAACAGCAATAAATAGTTGAATTACTGTCAATGTAGTTAGATATTGTTTCTTTAAGTAACTTACATAGATACACAGATCAGTTGAGTGGGATCTTTTAAAACCAAACTGATTAGGAGATGTCCATAGGTAATCATTTAATCGGAGTAACAAGAGTATTTCTAGTAGTTTCGAGAAGCAGGAAGCGACAGCAATAAGCCTGTAATTATTGCTGGATAAAATGTCTCCATACTTATTTTTGACCAGGGGCAAGATATATATACCCTCATGAACTCTGCAGGGATATAGCTATGAGCAAGCATGGCTGATAAGAGCAATGATATATGCAGACATACTACGTCATTGGCATATTTTAAGTGCTCATTCGATAGGTCATCTACCACTGACGGAGAACCAGTCTTTAACTCTTAATTAACCTCTTTACTTCAGGAACTGATATCAAAGTATTTCCCCTTGTCCCTCCCACAGGCGTTTCGCTGCAATCTATCTTAAGATTATCCCTACTCACACTGTTAAGAATGTTTGAGTAGTTGTTTTTCCACAGCTTTATAATTTCATCCTCCCCCGACATCCCATCAATTGTCGGAGGGTGGACACTTTTGACACCCGTTTGATTCTTAACAAATTTCCAAAATTTGTTATTATCGTTATTTATGTGAGCTTCACAGACATGCTACCCAATTCTACAAAGAATTCTGAGTTCACATGCGCGTTAAAGTCCCCCATTTTTATACAGTGAGAATATTTGGGATTATCTGATAATGACTTAATTTTGTACAGCGAATCAATGTATTCATCTAGAATTCTAGATCACTGCCGTTGTTGTATAGTAAATTGCAGTTTACAATTAATATGCGATCATTGTTCACTTGTAATTCAATGCCTAACAACCTTACATTATCGCTTGTTAAAAATTTTATGTATGTTTTGACAAATGTTTCCTTATTAAGAAAGCAACACAACCAAATGGCCTACCGTACATTAATTCATCTGACAAGTTTACTGCTGATGACGCATGGTACATAAAGTCATCATGGATGGTAGAGAGGAATTTTAGCTCTTGCTTAGGTAGCCAGTGCTCTTGCAGGAGTATCAAATCTGCACTGTCACAGATTTTATGAACATCTACAATTGAATTCTTCACTGACCCAGTGGCGTACTAAGTCGGGTGCGAGGGTGGCGGTCCGCCCCGGGTGACAGCTAGGAAGGGGGTGCCATCGGAGAGTCGAAATACCAGTACAAGTTTTCAAACCAAATGAAAAATTCGCCAAAGTAAGAAAAAAAATTTAAAATGTTCAAACTATTACAACAACTTAATATTAATTTTCACTTTAAAATAAATTTTTATTTTTATTGGCAATACAAAATTTACAAACGAAAAATTAAATATTTGATAAAAATTACATCGAAAGGCGAACGTTTGTTGACGTTTTAGTCATCAGTTTGTTGAGCATAGCCAGCTGGCTGCAACTGACATTCCAAGCCTTGTTCACTTGACACTGTGACTCCACATACATGAGGTATGTTTCATAAAATAATTATGATAAAGCATAAAGTGCTGGTGTTTATAACAATATCATGGTACTTATACCAGTGTCCAGTAATTTTTGACAATGTGGTATCATAGTGATGTTTAAGTGTTTATAAATGCATCGTCGTGATGTTATAATACTCGGTAAATGCATTGTGGAGAGGGCCATTCATTATGCAACTACAAAGTGTGAGGGAATGGATATTTCTATGGAGAGAAAAAGGATGCCAGGAGAGATGGCAAAGGATGCTGGTCTCACATTGCCAGAGGAAGTAAAAAGGGCTATGTTTGAATGGCTTGATCGCTTTCATCAAGAATTGGAGATTCGTTCTAAGGCAATGGATCAAATTCTGTCAATCTTCGCTGTTATTCAGCCAAACACTTTGGTTGTTGCAACAGAAGAAGAACTTCGGAAGTATATTCCAAATTTGACTCAGATTTTCGATGAGTTCTCTGATGAAGATATCAGTGTGGAAATTGGACGACTTCGGAGGCATTTGGAAGCTGTCAAAATCAGCGTTGAAGAGGCAAAGAAATGGACAGCATTGCAGTTTCTGGAGTTTATTGTGAAATGGGATTTTTGTGAATCTTTGCCAAGCTTGTCACTGTGTTTGAGATTCTTTTTGACTGTCTGTGTGTCTATTGCTTCATGTGAAAGAAGTTTTTCCAAATTGAAATTGATAAAAAATTTCTTTCGCTCGACCATGAGTCAGACAAGATTGACAAATCTGGCTTTACTTTCAATTGAACATGAATATGCAAAGAAGGTGAATTTTGATGAGGTCATTGATCAATTTGCAGAGACTGTGAATCCTCTCTATTTACCTTTGAAGAATAGGCTGAGCGTTGAGACTGGATTTTCTGTGTTTTTTGTATAAAATAAAATGCAGTATTACCTGTTCACTGAATTTTTAATGTCCTGCATTTTTCTTATTTCCAATTTGCTTATGACAGTACTGTACTGTTTAAAAATCTACTTGCAAACATAATATATTTTTCTGTGTTTAAATTTTAAAATTATTTATGGGGCGTTACGGCATATCATACTTTTCTGAGTCAGAATTTCACTCTGGCTAATATGTATTTTTATGTAAAATTTAAATCTAAGAGGGGTTTCTTTTCTGCAACTTTTCCCAAAAATCGCGTTATCATGTTCAAAATTGCGGTTTTTTGTTCTATGTTGAAATACCAAATATTCAATTGAACACAACCTCATATTTTTAAACCTTTGTCGTAATTTGTTGCCATTTAGACACATTAACTTTGTTTAACTCTTATACGGGTTTAATACATACATACATAAGAAAAAAAATCTACTCCATTTGAATCTTTGTAACCATTTGGACGCAGAAGGCGAAGTTCAACATTCTCTCAATAGATGGCTCTGAGCAATTACGCCAGTTATAATTGTGAAGTAGAAGTGAGTGGACGCCATTTTTTTCGGTAAGTTTTTTTTTGTAATTTTCCTAAGTTTAATCACCATTATTATATTTGTTTTGACTATAATTTCATTCTAGAAGTATTAAGGAAGCTCCCTGTTTACTTTGTTTAAGTAATATTTTTAATAACTGTGAAGAAAAGACTTTATTCAAAGTTCGTTTCGAAATGGCCACAAAGTTTTCATAGGGTAAATTTCTATCTATGATAAAGGTGTGTCCAATTGGATACATGAAATTAATTTTTCATTACGATTGTTTTTATATACTGTGTATAATAATGTATATATATAAAATTATTTATTTATTATATATATATATAATATATATATATATATATATATATATATATATATATATATATATATATAAGTGGTGTAGTTGCGCCTCGGTGGTGTAGCTGCGCCTCGGTGGTGTAGTGGTTAGCGTCGCTGACTACGAATCCATCGGCCCCGGGTTCGAGACCCGACGGCAGCCGGCGCGCAGCAAAACCCAGCTGTTCATCCTTCCACACAATAAAGAAAGTGGTTGGTAGATAAATGGGTACCCTAGGTGGCCTAGTGGTTAAGGCGCTGGGCTGCTGATGGGGCGTGGTTCGGATTCCACGTTAAACTGTAGGTCTAAGGTGGAGTGAAAAGCTTGACCTTCGTCAGAATGAACAATTCTGGCGGAAGCTAACCAAAGGTTAAAGGTTATATATATATATAGATATAGAGAGAGAGAGAGAGAGAGAGAGAGAGAGAGAGAGAGAGAGTACTAACTACCACCCACTAATTACCTTATTAGACCTTTGTTGACTAATGGACACAAATTATTTCATTTAGAAATGTTCTTACAAAAAAATATTGCTAAAAATGCTTATATATACCTCCTATGCATATTTCAAGTAAAACAATGAACCTTCGCTAAAATTAAATGGTAGTGAATGACAAAGGGTTAAGCTTATTTTACACCATTATTACGAATTTTAAATTAAATTTGCAATGCAAAATTCAGTTTTTCTATTACCAAAATAAATATTCATTACCAAATTTAGGTTAATTTGGAAATTAAAAATGCCGGTTGGCAACCCTGATTATAACCAAAAATTATATTCCTTGTCTATATTTATGGCGAAAGAACACTAAACATACTGATATGAATTTGTTACAGATTGGACAAGAGCGAGAATAAGCACCGACTAGACGTGATGGCCGAATCTGCCCCCAAAACCAGGAAAATGTCAGGTTCAAAGCTCTCGGATGTTGTGGGCCCGGGGAAGGAGTTCATTCCCAGCGAGGTGTCGACTTGGAGAGCCGTTCTTCAGAGAGGGATTCGTCTGCAGGAGGAAAAGTTCCTCATTCATGACATCCAAAGGTCTAAATACCCTATCCGAGAGATGATTGACGAGCTGGCTACACTCGTGATGACTCAGTGGAGGAAGTCGAGTGTAAAGTTCTTCCCGCCTGTGACAATCACGGAAAAATCGCTCTCATATAAGATCTTGTTGAAATGGAAGATGACAGACGTTGTGAGCGGGAGAGTTAAGTCTGCTACCCAGGAGAAGAGGATGGCTGATCTGGATAAACTCTGTGAAGTCTGCGTTTGCAAGCATCAGATCTTCTTGTGCGGCTTAGAGGGGAGTGGATGCTCAGGATGCTCCCTCAAGGCCCATGTGAACTGTAACTGTCCTTTGGAGGTGAAGATTCCTAAACTGGACCTTCAGTGGCTGTACTACCAGAGAGTGAAGACTTCCGAAGTTTCAGGAATCCAGATGTCTTCTGTAGACTTCGAAGACAGCAGGAGACAGATCAAAGCAGCGAAGAGGAAGGAGGCTGAAGAAGCTTCTGCTGTGAAGAGGAAGAAGAAAGAGGGGGCTACCAATGAGGAGCTTCTCATGAAAGACTGAGGAGGACGAAGAGCCAAATTTGGAAGAAGCTGCAAAAGAAGCCTCTGGCAATGCTGAGGCTACTGAAGTTCCTATGGACGTTCCCGCTGAAGTGCCTGCCGAAACTCCAACTTCTGCTACATGAAACTACATGAAGATCCAAGGGACAGCTTCAGCAGCTTTGAGGTACAGGGTGGCAAATGTTCCGGCAGCTGCAGTTGCCACTGGCTTCCTGAACGACCTCATCAAGGCCGGTCATCTTTCCAAAGACAAGGCTTACTTGGCCATAGATGGCATGAAAGTCTGGAGGGCCAAGGAGGAAGTAATGGCCTCATCAGTTGAAGCTCTCACGCAGAGGTCAGAGGAGAAGAAGATCTCTGGGATATTCTTTGATGGCAAGCAGGATAGGAACACAAAGGTGTTGAAATATGACGAAGTGACAGGGGGATTTCATCCTGGCAAAGTGATCGAGGAGCATTACACTATCACGTGGGAGCCTCAAGGAAAGTACCTCTTCCATTTCACTCCCGAGGAACCTGAGGAAGGAGAAAAGCCTGCTCATAAGATCGCTCAGGACCTGCATGACGAGAGCCTTGTAATGATTGGAAGAGACTCTACCAACATCAACACGGGGTGATCTGGAGGCGCCACAGCCCTATTGGAGAAGCTGCTGGGTCGCAAGTGCCACTGGATGATCTGTCAGCTCCATGTGAACGAGCTCCCCCTGAGGCACTTAATCATCAAGCTGGACGGCCCTGTAACTCCCCGGTCAGGCTTCAGTGGGCCTATTGGAAAACTTCTTGAGAAAGTGAATGAACTTGAGGTCAACTTCAACTTCAAACCAGTGGAAGGAACTGAAGATATCATAGAGCTGCCAGTAGAGATAGTCAAATCTCTCTCCACAGACCAGCACAACTGCTATCTTCTGATCAAAGCCATCAAGTCTGGAAGTCTCAGTCCACAGTTGGCTGGTCTCAAGTGCGGACCTCTGAACCAATCCAGGTGGCTCACTACTGCACAGGCCATCTTGCTGTTGTGGATGAGGGAGCACGGACTGAAGGGGGAGGTGTTGAGGAGGCTCGAGGTCCTCGTGAAGTTCTGCCTTAACTTTTACTTCAAAATGTACTACGATATCAAAGTGAAGCACCACCTCAAATTTGGTCCTGCACACGTTTTTTCAAGCCTGAGGCTGCTGAGGAACCAGACTACCTAGGTCAGGAACATCATCTCTGCTGCAGTGATAAGAGGAGCTTACCACACACATCCTGAGAACATCCTGGCTTCATTCCTGTGCAGTGAGGATGAGCATCAGAGAGCTTTTGCTGTGAGCCAGATAGAGAAGATCAGAGAAGGAAGAGACTTTGGTGATACGACAGTGAGGCCCCATAAAAATCCCAAAGTCAATCTGCAAGCCACTTCACCTGAGGATCTCATCAACTGGGAATCAGAGAATATTTACGAGCCTATTTTCACCTGCAAAATGACCTTGACTGAGCTCGAGGATCTCAGGAAAACTCCACTCAAAGTGGACGCTTTCTCTGTTCATACTCAGTCCTGCGAGAGAGCTGTACAGGAAGTCTCAACTGCTTGCCAAGCTGTGTACGGTCACGAGAGGAGAGATGGGTGGGTGAGAGCCAGGATAGACCATCGAGAAATGCTCCCAGTGTTCAGATCGAAGCAGGATATACTTAAGAGCTTTTCAGGTTCGAGTGGCTGATGAAGAGGCTGAAGCCATCGTTAATGCTAATAAGAGCTGAAAGTCCTCATAAGATCATAATATAAGATCTTATGAGGCCACGCTTTTCAGGGATCCAGGAAGAACAGGCGTGTAAACCTACACGTGGAGGTGGCAAGTCTCCCGCTACTCGATCAGAGTAGAGCTGGTGAACCGCGCCTATTCTTTGAAGAAAAACTTAAAATTCTTAAGTTTTACGTGAAATCTAAACATTTTTTCAGCACCCAGAGGTGTTGAAACATGCAAGAAAGCAAGGATGAGGTCGGAAAAGCAGCTTTTAGATTAAATCATATGCAGAACAGCTGCGCGCTTTGGTTTGGGTGCTCTGAGGCTGCGTTAGGCAGCCTTCAAATCAGAAAATCGCGATTTTGACCATGAAAATGAGATTTTTCGGAAAAGTTGCAAATAATAAACCCATCTTAGAATTAAATTTTACATAGGAATACATATTAGCCACTTTTTTTTCCAAACTTTCAACCCTGAACCCAGAGTATGATATGCCCTAATGGGGCGTGCCAAAGGAAGGTTCCGCCCAGGGTGCCAAATACTTTAGGTACGCCCCTACACTGACCTTACGTTATATGAGACTATTTCAACAAGTTATCCGCCATGACTGATAGAAAATTTATTATTAATATGATTATTATTATACACCATACAAATTTCAGACATTACCGTTCGGGCGCCTATTATCACTAGGGAACAACATTTTTGTTTCTTGAAAACTATTTGGTGTTTCTTATAGAACTTTTGATGCTGATTCCAAATATGGTTTCAGAAGTTTTCTATCACCCACAGTTTTCGAGAAAATAGTATTTCCATTTACTCAGAGTTTTCCCAAAATATTAGTTAAAATTAAGTGTACTAATTTAATTTTACTTTCTTTTTTTTAAAGGTTAACTATATTTAATAGTATTTTTTGCATTAAAAAAATATAGCTATTTAAACAAACAGATTTTTAATAAGAAGAAAGAAATTTTTTTCAAGTTTTGCTCAAATTTTAAAATTTTTCATAGTAGAAAAAATTGGTTTTTCATTCCAAAAAGTTTTCCGTGATTTCAATAATTTTCCGCCAGCATGAATCGAAACTGTATTAATCCCAGAGATACATTTTGCTACGTATGTGGAGAACTGACCATAATGGCACAGAGGAAGACGATGACCCCACTCGTGAAGGCGGCTTACGAACTTTATTTTGGATGTAAGGTAGGCGACCAAGACAAATCCTGGGCACCTCATATCTCATGCATTTCCTGTGCCGTCACTCTTAGGGGTTGGATTAAAGGTACCCGCAAATCTATGCCATTTGCCATACCAATGTTGGAGAGAGCCCAAGGATCACCTAACGGATTGCTATTTTTGTATGACTAACGTTTCAGGATTCTCTGCCAAAAATAAACATAAAATTCAATACCCAAATCTTGCATCTGCCATGAGACCAGTACTACATGACGATGATAACCCAATTCCAACTCCCCCAAAGTCATGGACACTGGATGAAGAGTCGGAAGTTGAACCAATGGAAATTGATGACACTAAAGATATAGACTTTCAGCAACCTGAATCAAATAAACAACGTATGATAACGCAGGTTATGCTGAATGATCTCGTGAGAGATTTGGACCTTCCGAAAAAGAAAGCGGAATTATTGGGCTCCAGGTTACGTGAATGGAATTTGCTGGTAAAAGATACAAGCATATCGGCGTTCCGCACTCGCCAAAAAGATCTGATGCAGTATTTCTCCTCGTCAGGTGGTTTATGCTACTGTAATAATGTAAATGGACTGCTGTTAGCCCTCGGTCATGAGCACAAATCTGAAGATTGGCGTTTGTTTATTGACTCTTCGAAGCTAAGCCTCAAGGTTGTACTACTTCACAATGGAAATAAATACCCTTCCATTCCTGCAGGGCACGCTGTCCACATGAAGGAATCTTACGAAAATATGAAACTCATCCTTCAGCAGATTAATTATGACCAGTTTCGTTGGTATATATGTGGGGATTTAAAAGTCGTCGCGCTTCTTCTGGGAATGCAGCTCGGTTATACGAAGTTCTGCTGTTTCCTTTGTGAATGGGACAGCAGAGCCAGAGATTCGCATTATTTTGTAAAGGATTGGCCACTTCGTCAAAAATGTACCCCAGGACTGAAGAATGTGTCTCATGAACCCTTAGTTGACCCAAGAAAATATACTTACCGCCACTTCACATCAAACTTGGCATCATGAAAAATTTTGTCAAAGCAATGAACAAGGAAGATGAGGCATTCAAACATTTGAAGAAAAAGTTTTCACGACTTAGCGATGCAAAGATAAAAGAAGGGATCTTTGTTGGTCCCCAAATCAGAGAGCTCATGAAAGATCAAAAGTTTGATGATGCCTTGAGAGGAAAAGAAAAAGTGGCATGGGAGGCCATGAAGAATGTTGTCACAAATTTTCTAGGGAACATCAAAGCCTCTAACTATGAAAAAATAGTGCAGGACATGATTGAAGCATATAGGTTATTGGGATGTAATATGTCACTAAAAATCCATTTCTTGCACTCCCATTTAGATTTCTTCCCTGAAAACCTCGGCGACGTAAGCGAAGCATGGAGAAAGGTTCCACCAAGATATAGCTACTATGGAGAAACGCTACCAAGGGAGGTGGGATCCGGCAATGTTAGCTGATTACTGCTGGACACTGATGCGAGAAGCTCCTAATGAAAACTACAAGAGAAAATCAGTGACAAAGAAGTTTTAAGAAGAATATTTTAAATGCCAATCTGCCACTAATATAATTTTTATGAAGTATTTTTACTAACTTCTATACACTTTTTGAATAAATATTAAAATACAAATTTCTCAGTAACCTTGGGTGATAGAGAAATTCTACGGCTATATTCGGAATCAGCGGAAAAAATCCTATAAGACCGACCTGTTCACGTCCAAGAAACAAAAAAAAAGTTAAAATTTGTTCCCCAGTGAATTATTATTATTATTATTATTATTATTATTATTATTATTATCATTGTTTTGACTCTTATCAAATCTCCTGGAAAAGTGAATAAACTCCTTAACAGTAATACCGTCTGGCCACTGACTCATATTGTACGGGTTGAAATGCGAATTTACACCTTTAATTATTACTTTAAATGAGGTATAATACAAAGATTTTTGATTTAGTTTATTAACTAACAATATACCATGTTCACCACAGATTTCTTCCACCATGTGCGAATATCGCTCCTCGTTCGAGGGCTGAATTCGTGACACAAAGAGGGTGAGATTCCTCACCGGTGGCCTTGCCGCGAAGACAGGTTGAGAATTCTCCCTGAAGAACGCCTGTTAACTGTGACCCACCCGTCCTCTTCCCTCAATCTCCGTGAGGCAGGGTTCGCCTGCCTGGTGGATGGGTGGCACGACCTTGGTGGGATAGGAGGCCCCTTCCCTACTCTGTGGCTTGGTGAGGGTCTGTTAGCTGTGTTTATATCCTGACGGACGTGCGTGTCCCTCCTTCTTCGGTGGGAGGGGGAGGAACTGCACGCCGAGCGAGGCGTTTGAGTAATCGAACGCCTCTCCCCTGCAGTGGAAGGTAAGGAAGAGGGCAGTGATGCCGCATCTCTTGGCATCGGACAGTCCCTGTTCCTCATTGTGAAATCGGGAGCAGGAGTCCTTTCCTGAACGGGAACGGGAGGGAGGTTGACCGCTTCCCCTGCATGCTGCGTTTCCACACCACATTCAGGGGGTTGGGGGGGTTGGGGAGGGGATTTCGTTTCCCTCGCTGCCCGACGTGCTTCTTGGGGTTCTGACTTGCTGAACAACTTCCGAGTAACTGGACTTTGTGAGGAGCGTCTCTTTCAACGCATCTAACTCTGACCGGAATTGTTCTAGCGAAATCGCATTTTTCTGATTTGACACCGCTTGTTAGTGTTTCAGTTCAACTAACGACTTTTGTACCTCAATGTACTGTTTGAGGAGCGCCGAAACGTCTACATCACCCATAGAGATTACCGGTATTCTATGGAAATTAGTAACGTAGAAGGTAATATTGTTCTTATAGTCCAGGCAATTTGTAGTTAGACCTGGGCAAAATTGCTTCAGAAGCTTTCTAAACTGTTTCCAGCTCAGGAACCATTGCCGAATAACATATCCAAAGTCCGACAAAATTGGACTCCGGGAACACCCCCAAAAATGAAATTCAAAATGGCGGACTGGATGTTTCGTACGAAAAAAAAATATATATAATTTACGCTTTTATTTATAGAGATACATTTGATGCTTTTTCTTTCAGTTGTAATGTTTTAAATAATTCAACAATATACAACACAACCAGTTATTACGCAAATATAATGTTATATAGCTTTTTACAGATTTTTATAATCAATAATACAACAATTATTTTTTTCCCAGTTTCAAGTTATGTTCATTACAAAAGAAGTGATACCTGGTCACAAACATACAGAAATTAATCCTCTTCATCACTATCATCGGATAGATTACCGGTACTTGGGTTGTTATCGCAACCACTGATTTGGCACTCGCCACAAGCGGCTGAACAGGGCATTCCATTACGCTTGCATCCACATCTTGAAGTAGCACATTTCGTCTTGCAGGAGCAGCGGATCATGTTGAGTAGATAATTTGGAGCTGGTGGCTTGTCGCAGGCTGTAGGGTAGTAGGAATTATTCTTTACATACCAACCCCACTGTTCTGCATCGATCTTCTCTTCTGTAGACTTCCAGATTAGTATTTGAAAGTATGTGCGAAAGCTGAGGTACTTTGTGGACGCATCGGTAGGTGGCAAACGTTCGGGTGTAACAAAAGATTTAGCTGTAGCTACCTTTTCAACTAACATTCGATGACGTAGTGCGTTAGTGGATTCAAGTGTTTTGCAGCCATACAACAGAAGCATTGCCTTTCTTCCAGCGGCTTCAATGTCAGAGTGTTAGCAACAATCAGAACAGAATGTATTTGCAACTGAACGGAGTTCAGCCACCTTCATCAGTGTGTCGAATGCTTTGGCTTTACCGATCGAAAAATTCTGGATGTGCTATCACAGCCCGTGAAAGCATGCACAAACAGGATACTTGCAGATGTCATTGCCTAACAATGATTGAATGCTGAGAATATCATACACAGGATTAGGAGATGGTCCCCGTCTTATATCGCTGCGATAGTACAACTTGAAACCACTGTCCTTGGCATGGTACAGAAGGAGAATCAGCAAGTCGGTGTCTTCCCCTATTACTGTTGTAGTTGCATTTTCTGATGAGGAAACTGCTGCACGAACGATGTCCACATCAGCATCCCCATCTGCGTTGTGAACAGTACACCCGTGCTTCTTCAACATCTCACCTAGGGAAATAAATGCTTGCTTGTTGTTTTCATTAGCCAAGAAGTGTTCCTTCTGGCCAACAAACTTCATGCTTGGACTGAGATTCACATTTCTGCTTGTCTTGGTGCTGCGTCTTCTGTGGGTCATGTCCTTGATCGTAGGAGAGCTGCTGTAGCCATCAAAAACAATGATTGCTTTTCCATATGTTTTCAGAGTGAAATCGGCATATGAGTTGGCGATGCTGTCATATGTTTCATCTTGACGCCAGGAAACACGATGTAGTAGAGATCCACCATCCAATACGTACTGGTCTGTGCACTGAATTTCTTGAACTTCTTCCATGCGTAAAGTGTCAGTGTATTTGATTATTGCATGAGCTAGCTGAGACTTATCGGGTTTCCTCAAGATACTTCGTGATCGAACAATGCAGGAGGATATGCACACAGTTCGTAACACATGACATCTTCAAGATTCATGTCTCCGCCAGTGGGAACAGTCATCATTCTCTGAAACAGTAGTGCAGGATCTACTTCTATATCTGAAGCATCAGTGATCACAACGGCAGAAGCAGATCCTAGTGTTTTCACTTTGTCAGATCTTTTGGCAGAATATGTAAAGGCTTGTTTCCCAATCATTTTTACGACAATGTTCGTACCGATTGAATGCAATTGATGAACGTTAACTCCAGGATCAGCAGTTAGCCCTGTTACAATGTTGCAGAGACCCGAGGTAGAATGGAATGGGGATAAGGATTCCAGACGTTCAAGTACTTTCTTCATGTCATTACTGTCCCTGATTTGTCTACTTCCCCTCATTTCCTTGTGCTGTTCACTACTTTCCAACAAAACTCTGATGTATTCCTGCATTGCTAAGTTATAAGTGGAACACAGAGGCATAGAAAAGAGTCACGTTGTCCTTTGGATGTCTGTAAATCCACTTCCGCGTGTCAGTCCGCCTCTGCTTTTCAGGGAATGCATTAGTACTTGTTCTATCACCAGGTCTGTGCCGAGTCCGGCCCATAATCTGTCGCTTCTTCTTACCACAAACTTACCTTCCTGGAACATTTTGTTAACGGCTGGATTTTCAGAAGGCAAACTTAACATTTTCTGCAGGTACAGGAATATCGATTTCAGGTAATTGTGATGTCCGGCTGCTGCAATTATGGGGATGGTCTCCAGCATAGCTTGCAAGTGCAAATCCCACGAGCCGGTTCTGTCTGCTGTTATCAAGGAACGTGCAATGTTGATCATTCGCTGATATTCCAACCAGAGTTGACTTGTTTGCGAAGTAGATTGTAGGTCAGTTTTCTTCGCATCCAAAGTGGTAGCAATCTGAGACAATGCATTCGAAGATTCCACATCCTCAACTGATTGTTTGGCGGTCATAACATCGTCGAGCAGGTCACAAGCTTCCTTATGGAGGTCATGAGGTGTTCCATCTTCATTAAGAGGGAAAACGTCTGCGACTAGTAAGGTACTAAGAGCTGCATCTACTATCATATGACCACGTATCGCTCTTGAAACAGCTTTTCCAGACATCATGTGTTGCACGGCATTTGGTCCGTATATTTCTTGAAGTACTTCAGACAATCCTGAACCATTCATAAGAGTACCGACTGCTCCCAAAAGATTCATCAGAGTGTGAAATGATCCCAGCATTAAAACAATGTCCTGCAGGTCTCTCTGTTCATTGATGATTTGGGAAGCTTTCCAGAACAAAGGCTGATCAAAGGTAATAATGCATGGGACATTTTGATCGCGTGCTATCTTGCTCAAATATAGTAATGTCGAAAATATGCAGGTCATGTCAGTTGGCGACATATCTATGATGGGAAGGAACGTGATCGACGCCACACCTGGATGTGAGACACTTGATCCACCGTGAATTGCCTGCATTGTTCCGGACCAACTTGGACCTGATCTTTCTGCTGAAGATATCTGCCAGAGAAGACTAAGTCGACTTATGGTGGCAGTGGGTACTGGAAGTTCACGGAATGAGATGTCCCTCAACATGCTTCTCGCGTGTCTATATTCCCTAATGTCAACGGTTGCAATCTTCTTAATGTCATTGTCACCAACATTACGCCTGTGAATAGAAGGGTGGATCTTGATCTTCGGAGTTATTGCGGCAATCATACCCATTCCATGAAAGGTATTCTTCCCATCAAAGTGCAGACATCATGATCGACGTTATCTGCTGCTAGAAGGACTGCAGTGTTTTCATCAACAGTAAAAGAGCCAGACCCACTTGCCAGCGCCGCGTTTCTTTCGAATCTTGTTACTTCTGCATACGACGAACAGTAACCCAGCTGATGGAGAACGTCAATAAGGTACCTTGACCTAAAGTTGTGGTGTAGCTGAACCGACAAACCGATCTGTAGTGGACATAGTAATCCTCTAGGACGGGTTGCTTGCATAATGCTCTGCCCAATTGCACCTATTTTTCTTGAAGCATCCTGTCCCGCAAATGCTTTTGATAATAGCAATTTCAGACTGTTGGGAATGTAATCAAGAGCACTTTCTGCAGTGATGTCATTTGGAGATGGATACACATCTTTTCTAGGCGAGTCGACAGACTTGATATCACTTCTGATTATTTTTGCAGCAGCTTCTACTAGGTAAATCTTCTGTAGCTCTATATCTATATCACATTCTTTCGACTTTTTGTGATAATCTATAAGAATTTCATTAGCTGTCTCTCGTAGTGTTACTACATCTGCCTTCCCACTTTCACCTGATATTATGATCTTGTCTCCGTAACGTTCTAAAAGCTTTCTCTTCATGTGCCTGCGTTCGTAGACAGAGCTCTGACTTCCTTGAAGATATTCCTCCATTTTGGAAATTAGGTCTCCAATCAACAGTTGTTCATCATCATTCTCTTCCAGGTAAGCACAGGTCTGAAGGAATGCTTGGTGTTGCTCTTCATTAGTTGGTCTCCCTTTCTTCGAATCATGATCGTCGGAGGAGTATGCGCGAGGAATGTTTTTTCCACTTCGAAAATTTACGCTGCAGGTGTGATGGTAGACACAATCTGCAGCAGGAAGATCACGAAGATAATACTCCAGACGGCCTTTTACATTAAACGACCATTCATCGCAGCGGCTTTCACAGCACCTTTTTATGGTTTCGGAGAACTCTAGTTCTTATTTTGCCATGCTCTGATTTTGGTTTGTGTTTGGAAAAAAAGTCCACAAAGGTATCACAAAACAAACAGTGAGTAGCACTGGAAAATGCGTATTCATGAAAACGAGCACTTTTCCTTGGTATTGCCTCGGCTGCGGTCTGTCGCTTCTTTATTTCAATGGTCTTTTTAGCCGTAAACCTTTTCCTACATACAACGTGAACACTTATTCCAGCTGTTGCAACAACATCGCTTCCACGGCTGCGGCTGGATGCATTTATACCATCTGCTCCTTTTTGCGAGATGTGAACCACTTCCTGTCCGCTGTCCAATTTCTCTTTACAAATCACGCACAATTCTTCAGGGGTCTGCATTCTTGAAGGCGGACGCACACCGAGTCAGCCGTACACCGAGTCAGTCTGAAACAGAAAACACAAATTAATAAACTGTGTTGCAGTATTTAAAAGGAGTACATAATAACAGTTTTAAAGAAAATGACAAGCACAAATACGCAGATTTGATAGTGGGTAGTAGGAATCAAAGAGTTGTATATAATATAAGTTTATAAAGATGTAGCAATGTCCATTCTCACATACACTCCATACAGTATACACAGGGTGGGCCGTAAGTTTCCATACATAGGAAAAATTAAACGTTTGTTTTTATGTTTCAGATACCCTAAGAATATGCGTTTGACGTAAGATCTTGTTTACTGATGAAGCAAATTTGTACGTCAATGGAGAGGTTAATCGGCAAAACATACGTTATTGGAGTAATGCTAACCCTAACTGGCTGAGTCCGACGAAGATGCAAGGTGCCGGTAAAGTGATGGTGTGGGCCGGGATATGGGGTGACAGAATTATTGGACCAATTTTTGTCAGTGGAAATCTTAATGCCGAAAGGTATCTTAACATGTTGCAAGAAGAGATTTTCCCATCCCTGCTAAACGAGGAAGGTAACTTCCCAGTTTACTTCCAGCAAGATGGAGCTCCACCTCATTATGGTCTTCACGTGCGTCGGTATTTGGATCAGCAGTTTCCGGATGCTTGGATTGGTCGGCGTGGTCCTGTGGAGTGGCCTCCCAGATCCCCAGATCTCACCCCCCTTGATTTCTATCTTTGGGGGCACTTGAAGGCCATCGTGTATCAGGAAAAGATACGAGACATAAATCATCTAAAGGAACGTATCACCAACGCCATTACAAGCATAACGTCAACTGTGCTAATGCGTGTTCATCAACAGTGGGGAACACGTATTGAAATGTGTTTTCAAAACAATGGCAACCATGTAGAGCATATTATATAAATAAAAATGGTTGTCCATAAAAAAATGTTTATTTTTCCTATGTATGGAAACTTACGGCCCACCCTGTATTTTATTTACATTACGTGACGTCATAGTTTAATACTAGCCGCCTAATACAATTTTTAGTGTCATATAGGTTAATTTAGAAACGAAAATGTGTTTTAAAACATTTTACTGATCAAGAAAAACGTCATAACTCTCTCTACAAACGAAATTAAAATTTATTGTATTTCGTAGGAAACTGCCTGTCCGCCATTTTGAATTTCATTTTTGGGGTGTTCCCGTGGTCCAATTTTGTCGGATTTTGGATATGTTATTCTGCAATGGTCCTGAGCTGGAAACAGTTTAGAAAGCTTCTGAAGCAATTTTGCCCAGGTTGAAGCTATTTTTGCTCTAGATTGCCTGGACTATTATTATAGCGGAGGGTCGACACTTTATTTATAATGTCTTTTAGGATATTCTCATTTCTAGAATTATCTCTAAGAGTTGGGAGGGTAGCACTGAACAGGGTATTTAACTGTATCCTCGCATGTTCTATTTCTTCCGAATCATAGTAATCATGACAAACAGATACGAGAAGGTCTGACCTAATATGATCTACTTTGTCAAATATAAAACATAACAAAGGATTTTCTACAAGAACACGACTTTCAGCAGACGATCCCATTGTACCTGTATCGATGGAGGAGCAGGCTTGCGGGGGAGCGTAGATGGTGGGGGTGGTTGGGGTGGAGATGGAGGGAACGCCGATAGGGGGTCCCACTTCTCGTCCCTTTAAATAATGCTCCAGATACCCCCGGTTCGATGCTCAGGCATCTTTTCACATTAATTATCACAGGCCTGCAAAATTGAGGGTCCTAAAAACTTTTTTGAAATTGTATGCTGGTTTTATAGGAATTTGGGGTGCTAAATCCAAAAACGGCCTCAGATTTGCTCCATCACGTAGTTTTTTCACAATTTGCTATGACGTTTTTATGTTGTAATATGTTACTGAATAAAATAAGTAGTGAAGAATTACCACATGAAACCTATTTCCTGACCATTTCTGAATATATTTATTTTAAAAAACTATAAAACTTGGATACTTACATCTTTACTTAGTGGAATGGCTTTGTAGTCCCGTTTTTTTTTGCCAGTGAAGCTGCGCCTGTTGCATTTCCTTTTGTGCGCTGCTTCCGGATTTTCACGATGCAGCATCCAGCAATAATCCCCCATCATATTAACGTTCCACCGGCCTTGGTATCTCTTTTCCATCTCCTTAATGTCTTGATGGAAACGTTCTCCCTGTTCTTCACTTACTGCACCTAGATTTTCTGGGAAAAAGTCCAAGTGTGCATTCAAGAAATGAATTTTGATACTCATTGAGCATCCCAAAGCTTTGAATTTCTCCAGCATGTTTTCAACAATGAGTGCATATTCAGGGTCCTTATTATTCCCAAAGAACTTAGTAACCACACTTTTGAAGGAATTCCAAGCCTCTTTTTCTACTTCAGTCATCGTAGACAAGAAGTTTTCATCTGACAGCAGTCTTCTAATGTCTGGCCCTACAAAAATACCTTCTCTTAATTTTGCTTCTGATAGGTTACGGAACTTCTTGCAGAGGTACTTAAAGCATTCTCCACGTTTTTCTAATGCCTTAACAAACTGTTTCATAAGGCCTAGTTTTATATGAAGAGGTGGTAGAAGTACTTTCTTTGGGTCAACAAGATTTTTACACAAAATATTCTTGCTTCCAGGTTCTAGAGATCTTCTTTGTAGCCAGTGTTTTTGCTCCCAGTGTTGACTCTTTGCTCTGCTATCCCATTCACAAAGGAAACATGGGAACTTAGTATATCCTCCCTGCTGCCCAGAAGCATGCACAATACCTTAAGGTCTCCACAAATCATCCAGTGATGATCATAATATTTTATCTTTGTAAGAACCAATTCCAAATTCTCATAACTTTCTTGAAGATGTACCGAGTGACCAACAGGTACAGAGGCATACTTGTTCCCATTGCGCAAAAGAACAGCTTTTAGACTTCTTTTAGAAGAGTCGATGAAAAGTCTCCATTCATCCGCTTTGTACTCAATGCCAAATGCCTGTACCAAACCATCAATATCACTACAGTAAACTAAATTGCCCTCATGTGAAAAGTAGTGAATAAACTCCTTTTCTCTTCTTCTATACAAATATATCGATGTTCCAGCTGATAATAAATTTCTTTCTTTTAATCTGGAGCCTAAGAGTTCAGCAGATTCCTTGGATAATCCCAAATCTCTCACTAAATCGTTTAGTTCAGATTGAGTGAACAACTGGGGGTCTTGACTTCCTATATCACACTGAAATTCTTCATGATCAGTATCTGAACCAGAATTACTAGGCAAATTTTCCAATGTTTCTAGTGGAAGCGGAACTGGAACTTCTGGCCCATGAGGAACAGGTCGAAAAGCTGATGGAAGATTTGGATGAATATGGCTTTCTTATTTTTTGAGTTATAGCCTTTAACATCACAAGAGCAAAAATAGCAGTCATCACAGTGATTTTTTGGCTCCCTCCATACCATTGGCACACCAAATCTGAATGCTTTCTTTTTGCCTTTACACCATTTCCTTAGATCCTCTACGCAAATAAAACAAACTTTGTGTGGTGCCCATGGTTTGTCTTGGTCTCCTAGTTTCATTCCAAAGTAGGCATGGTACACTTGCCTAATAAAATTTGTTACGTTTCTTTGATGTTTCTTGATCACAAATTCCCCGCATATGTAGCAGAAGCTGTCGGGACTGTTGACACATCCACGGCTAGCCATGATTCACAACTTACTACAGTACCCAGAACACAATAAGAGTCTTGAATTTAATTTAATAAAGGCTAAATAAGGCTTTCTTAACACTATCAAAACACGCTAGTTCGCTGATATAAAACACAAAAAACAACTCAAAATCATTGAAAAAATTCGCTTTGGATGAATCATTGTGCGCACGTCATGAAATCTGAGTAACAACTGACTCATACGGCTTGGCAACCCAGTATTTATAGTCTCTTAGAAGTTTCTAGTAATTTCCGGAAATCTGGCATTTTCTCGAAGTCGCTTCACAAAAAAATCGAATTTGTGAAATAACTTTGTGTCGTATGACATTTTTATTGTGTTTTTCGAATTCAGCACACAAAAATACATTGTAAACAGCTAAAATTATGAAAAAAGTATTTCCATCGCAGGCCTGTGTTATGTAACTATTACAAACTATGACACATAAAAGTATATACGCGCAGTCACTGTACGATTATAACGTAATGAAACATACATTTCCCGCGGTAACCGTCAAAAACTTTTACTATTAAACGGAAGATTCGCGGTGTATATATATATATACATATACATATATACCTTACCTTACAAAGGTTCCGCGCGATGATTTCTCATTTCGCGAAGGTCAAGCTTGTCGCACCTCCTCTCGAGTTGGCCTGGTGAAGTAGTGAGTTGGATTCTTGCGCTCTCCACCTCACATAGCCAGGTACGCCCGGCTCATCGGGGATTGTTCTGAGCCAGGCGTCCAGTCTTCTTTTGAAGATTTCCACTGCAACTCCCTTCGTGTTTCTTAGGTCTTTGGGCAACTGATTAAACAGTTAACGTAAGTTAACGTAATATAAATAATTCTATACACAAAATCTCCACGGGTGCAGAAGTTGCAGAACTGAAGGAAGGAGACCCAAACTAGAAAAAAAGACTATGCGAAATAGAAGAAGACCTAAAACAAATATTTATCCATAAGACAAACGAGGAGGAAACAAGGTAGCAGGAAACAAAAAATAACTCAAAATACTTCACGTTTGCGAAAAGAAAAATACATTGTTAATAGGATATTGGTCCGTTGATAGACGAGACGTCTAAATACACAAATGACCCAGAAAAATTCGCGAATTGCTTAAGGAACAAGTTTACTCTCTGTTTAGCACCCCTAAGTTGGAGAAGAAAGTAGAAAACCCACATGAATTTTTCGACATTGGTACAAATCAGCCAAGAACAAGTTCGGGCACGAGCCTATTAATAGACTTAGAGTTCTCGGAAGATGTAATTAAGGCTCTATCACAGATGCGAGAAAATTCGGCACCAGGGCCAGACGCATGGATTACCACATTTCTTAAGAAATGTAAAAAAGGTATTGCCAAGCCGCTATAGTCACTATAGAGAAAATCACTCGACACAGGACAAATTCCACTTTCACTAAAGAACGCGAATATTGCCCCCTTATTTAAAGATGGTAATAGATTAATGTCTAAGAATTATCGGCCAGTCGCTCTCACCTTCCACCTTAGTGCTTTGAACGTATAATTAGAGGCAAAACTACTTAGTACCTACAAGAAAAGAATTTCTACAACCCAAACCAACGTGGTTTCAGGGCTGGAAGATCATGCTTATCACAGCTATTAGACTACCAGGAGAAAATATTGGACACATTGTTTTGAGGACAAAACATAGATGTAATATATACTGACTTTGCTAAAGTCTTCGATAAATGTGATCATAGAATTATAACACATAAACTTAAGAATATAGGAATTACTGGAAAGTTAGGAAAATGGATGTTTAGTTTTCTAACTCAAAGAATACAAATAGTGGTAGTGAATGGAGTTAAATCTGAAGTCTCAGAAATCATGAGTCTGTCGCACAAGGTACAGTATTACCCCCCTTGCTGTTCATAATAATTATTCCAGACATTGATGCAGATATTAATGACAGTATTGTATCATGTTTCGCAGATGATACAAAGATATGGAAGGAAATATTGAATGAAGGTGGCAAAGAAAAATTACAAAATGACAGTGAAACATTATTCAAGTGGGCAGAAGACAACAATACTCGTACGAAGTTTAACGAAGAAAAATTTCAACTTCTAAGATATGGTAATAACAAGGTGCTACAGAATAAAGCGTACAAAACTCTGCAAGCCAGATAACACCAAACCCATAAGTCAGGGATCTTTGAGTAATAATGTCGTCAGATGCAGAATTCAGAGGCAGTGGCGTATTAAGGGGGGCCATGGGGACCAGGCCCAAGGGCCCAGCTGTTTTAGGGGCCGATGTTTATAATGATATCAATGATAAATTTGGAATGTTCAACAACATCTCTCAACTAACTTCAGAGGAAGCATCAAAAGCAACAAAAAATCTGGCTAGTCCATTACACAAATGATTTTGAGGACAGCTTCCCATTTGAGTTTCAGCATTTTGTACTGTTTGTCAAACAAAACGCTTTAGCTGACACTCGCCCATTAGGAGTACTACAGGAAATTCACAAATTGAGGGCTGTTTTCTCAAATGCCTTCATTGCTTATCGCATTTATTCGTGAGCAGCTCAAAAAACTTTTGTATACTGGTGGTGAATGATTTTGTGACCAACTTTGGTAGATTAGTAGTGGACTTGTAGTTGTGTAATTGGTTTTGTGTAATTGTAGCAGCTTGGTATTTGTGTAAAACTTGCATTATTTGATTTAGAAATAAATGGTTTTATTAATTTACATGACTCGAAGATTTGTCTTGTTGAGGACCCCAAGAATATTTTGGCCCCAGGGCCAAAAATCTTTAATACGGCACTGTTCAGAGGGCACTATAACATCATATTACAACAGTTAGAAAAATAATAGGAATAATCTGGAGGAGTTTCCGCAGCAGAAAAGCAAACATTGCTCAAATTATGGAAGAGTCTAGTCCTACCGATAATTAAATATTGCTCAATACTCACAAGCCCATACAGAAAACGAGACATTGCGAACATAGGAGCCATACAAAGGACTTTTACATCTAAGACTGAGGAAACGAAAGGCGAAGACTATTGGTCTCGATTACAATCCCTGAAACTCTACTCTCTCGCAATAATATACATATGGAAAATGACAAATACTATATTAAACGGACGTGTTATGTGCCTTGAAAAGTGGACGCTCAATGTCCCGGTTGAGGTTTAGGTTTTGTTTTTTGGCTAAAAATACAATAGTTACCCCTTTTTCTTTTATGTATTCAATCCGACGTGAATGCAACGAGTTTCTTGCGTATATTGAGGTTCTGAATGTAGTAGGCTAGGTGTAAGCTGTAAACCCTAGATCCTGTCCCAAAGCTGGATCCTATCTGCTTTGCAGATAGCTGGTGAGGGAAGCTATATTTTGGGGCTTCTTTGCGAGTAACCCGGTGCCCACGTTGGGCTTTCCATCATGAAAAAGAAAAAACTATAGTATTTGTCATTTATCATTACTTATTCGAACTATAGTGGGTGTAATTTCGTAGAGGAAAGTTTCTCAGGGGACCATTCTGAGTTTGTATATATATATTTGCAGTAGCGGATCTAGGATTTTCGAAAGATGGCGGGCAGACGCTAAGAAAAAAAAATTGCGCCAAAATAATGTTTAATTATATATAAATATAATTACATACACTGGAATTAAAAATACATATGTTAACCCTTTAAGCATCAGCAGGCAAATTCTTAGCGTTTACTAAAATGTAGTTAAAGATCAGGTTTCTGGTAGTAAATATTGGAACTAATTTGATTGACGTTATCTAATCCATTTGTTCAAAGTATTTCATGAATCAGTTATTTAGAGAGAGGAAGATCGTGAATGTGCATACAACACAAAGGGTTTACAAGCCCATTAACCTTGTGTCTACAAATGCTTAAGATAAATGAATATATAAAGCTGGAAAGCAAAATTTAATTGAGTATACGACGGGAAATATTATTTTTATACACAGTTTCTAAAAATAAAGTTGAAAGGTAAGTTACCAGGTATTTACAAGGGTGGTCCCCAGGGCCGCCCCCACCGCTCCTCCCCCCGTAAATCCGCTAGTGTATATTTAGTTTGGTTAAGCGTAGGTGGGATAAAAACCAGGTTAGGTTAAGCCCGAACCAACCAAACATTACCTAACCTACCATAATCTAATGTGGACTACCCTAATCTTCAATATATCCCATTTTGTCATGATATCATAAATATACAAAATCTGATGAACTCCGATATATATATATATATATATATATATATATATATATATATGATACACACAGACCGTGCATGGAACAAGGAACTCTTCTAGGAGGATTAAATCCACTATAGTCCGAATAAGTAATAGTAAATGACAAATAGTATAGTTTTTTCTTTTTCATGATGCTAGCCCGACGTGGGCAATGGGTCACTCGCAAAGAGGTCCCAAAAATATAGCTTCCCTCATCAGCTATCTGCAAAGAAGATAGGATCTAGCTTTGAGACAGGATCCAGGGTTTAAAGCAGCCTAGCCCAGCTACATTTGGCACCTCAATATAAGCAAAAGACTCGCTTCCTTCAGGTCAGATTGAATACATCAAAGAAAAAGGAGTAACTATTATATTTTTAGCCAAACACCAAAACTTAAACCTCAGCTGGCAGAATTGAGCGTCCACTTTTCAAGGCACATAACATGTCCGTTTCATGATGGGAATGAACTCAGAATGGTTCCGTGAGGTTTTTTTATGATACACACAGACCGTGCATGGAACAAGGAACTCTTCTAGGAGGATTAAATCCACTATAGTCCGAATAAGTAAAGGTAAATGACAAATACTACAGTTTTTTCTTTTTCATGATGCTAGCCCGACGTGGGCAACGGGTCACTCGCAAAGAGGTCCCAAAAATATAGCTTCCCTCACCAGCTATCTGCAAAGCAGATAAGATCCAGCTTTGGGACAGGATTTAGGGTTATACATGCTTTGCAGATAGCTGGTGAGGGAAGCTATATTTTTGGGACCTCTTTGCGAGTGACCCGTTGCCCACGTCGGGCTAGCAACATGAAAAAGAAAAAACTACAGTATTTGTCATTTACCCTTATTTATTCGGACTATAATAGATTTAATCCTCCTAGAAGAGTTCCTTGTTCCATGCACGGTCTGTGTGTAACATAAAAAAACCTCAGGGAACCATTCTGAGTTCATTCCCATATATATATATATATTATATATATATATATATATATATATATATATATATATATATGTAAAAAGTGAACAATGAACAATTCCTATACCATCATTATATGGATTCATTGTCTTCATGCAGTACTTAGGTTCGTATAGTTTTTATGTTCGAATGTCCATTTTTACATAAGAAACCAAAATCGCCTAAGCGAGTTTTGGATAGAATTTCGATTTATACTTCTTTATTCATTACTGTATTTCTCTTTTTCATCTTTTCTAATAATGACTTATACACTATGACGTCATAAAATAACTTTATTCTCTTTACGTTTCCCATACTTTGTACACTGAATCACGTTCTTAGTATTTGGACATCTTCCGTATTCAATGTATGGTAAATTCTTTAGTAATAAGGTTGTGGTGTTATGTAGTATAAACACTATTATCTAACCATATTCATCCATACGTCACGTTTTCCCGTCATTAATTCCCCTTGATCATTATCCTATATAAATTTTATTAAATATTCATTTTTTCTCGTTCGTTCGAAAACGCAAAAATACGTTCTCGTATTGTTTTTTTTTATTGTTTTTTTTCAAGTGCGTTCACCCCTCGCACGATATTCATAAATGCTTAGTAAGATCAAATTTCGCGAACTATGCATAAGTGAACGCTTCAAAGATAAAAATTCCTCCTCTCGCTCTGATTTCAAATTTATAACATATTATAACATATTATGTATATAAATCCAAACCATATGTGCCCCATGTACTTTGTATTATATTTCTAACATCTTAATTGTCTATTAATATGAAACACTGTAAAAACAAAACAAAGTTATAGTAACTGTTTAATTGTAATTAACTGTAATACTTTAATTTAATATAACGTAATGTACTTTAATAAAACTGTAATTAATAATAACTTGTAATGTACTTCAATGAAACTGTAATTAAATGTAATGATTTAATTTATAATGTAAGAATGTACTTTAATAGAAGTGTAATTAAACAATAAGTGAATATTGAAGTAATCCATAATTGTAATCGTAATTGTAATGAACCAAAATTAATACGTACTCAGTCGTGTACTTAATTTGTACTTATGCGTACTATTACGAAATGATATCGCCTTCATAAATGTAGACTCGGCGAAAAATACAAATTAGTTTTTATTTTTATTTTTTTTATTTTTATTTGCAATCTTTCAAACATCTGATCATGTGTTTAAAAGGGGGAAACTTAACCTTCGACTGTCTTCCCCCAAACATTTAAGTTTATATTATACATGTATTTGTAAAATTAAGGCACTTCTTCATTATTGCTCTTCATTATAGCACTTCATTACGACTCCTTGTTAGCAGCCTTGCTGCGGGGAGGGGGCAGAGGCCCCTTGCCTTCTTAATATTTTTAGATTCCGGCCTGAGCCATGGTCGAAAGAGGTCGAACCTCTACCCCTGTAAATTCAGAGCACTACCTGTACATTTTGAGAAGTAAACTAAATGTAAGAGAAACTTTTTATTTTCCCCTTCGAGCCGTGCTCTCTTCAGAAGAACTTAGCCAGTAAAGTCGATAATTTTAGTATCAGAGAAAGTATCAGAGTATTATAGGAAGAGAAGAATTAAAAATTGGCGACCCTTTGCCCAAATTAAGAGACAACCCAAGCACCATAGAAGATATTGGCATAACAGTCTGGCGAGTCTGTAGCCAAGAGTTTAACAAGAGGCGACCGAAAAGAATTAGAATGTTATAGAAAAAATATCCGTTGCTTGCCTCCTAACTAGAACCCCCGTCGATCCGAACCACCCCAGGGCCATAGACGGAGGGGTTAACATATATATATATATATATATATATATATATATATATAGGGGTGGTCGAAGTTGGTACCAGAAAGCGAGTAAACATCCAGTAGTTGTCGTTTCATCTATGAAATGTGAAAATCACAAAGAAATGCATTTTCATAAAAGATCAGAATGCGAATTTAGCTTTTAAGTTTTTAATTTTTTCTGTTGTCGCTTCATGCGTAAAATCCCGTATGCGGCATACGCGCAACCAAAACAAAGCAAACCCAAAATTATTAACTTGTTTCTATAAGCATAAATATCAACGTTTTGCTTGTATTTTTATATAATTATTAATTATGCATCTTTATTAAAAAATAATGGTAAAATATTATATTTCCTGTGACCGTTCACGCTTATTTCTTATATATTGCTATTCGCATTAACACTTTTCATTGTTTCAGATTTTCCGGTGTAAATAATGCCGAAAGCGAAAACAAGACACCTGACCCGAAAGAAAAGTGAAGAAAAGTATGGGAGTGGTCCTTGTGAATTATTAATGACCGAACCAAGCACTTACAGGCAGCTGATTCAATACTATTATGACCTTAATCATGCTAACCCTGGCGCAGATTTTTGGGCCTTAGTGCAGCAAGTTAGCAAGGATTTAAAATCCATTTGGTCTTCAGTGAATCCAA
Organism: Bathynomus jamesi; assembly: GCA_023014485.1. NCBI lineage: Eukaryota > Metazoa > Arthropoda > Malacostraca > Isopoda > Cirolanidae > Bathynomus > Bathynomus jamesi. Next base: position 674,223 of record JAJOZX010001856.1, read on the forward strand.
GGCTGCCTTTGATTAATGACAAATCCATTGACAGAAGGGTTAAAGACCTACTCACTCTTGTGAAAGACATTAATCGCAAGCATGCTAAGGCAAGTGTCAAGCGAAATCTGGATGCTAACTTGAACAAACTTTTTGATATTTCTGCCTGTTCCTGTTCTTTGGATATTTTGCCTTGCAGTGATTCAAGAGTATACTGTAAGAAGGACAAGTGTACACAAGAACACATCATCTGTGTTTGCCCTCGAAATGCAAAGGTGCCACTTGAAGAAAGAGCATACCTTCGTGATCAGCGATCCAAAACAGGTCCTAAGGGTGCATACCAGCTGTCTTCAGTGGACACAGCTGCTGCCAAAAGAGACAGGAAGGCCAAACAAGGACAACAACATGAATAGTATAGCCGCAAAAGGGAGAGTGCAAGAATGTTGCAAGTGATTAAGTAATGTTGCAAAGGGGGTGGGGTTGTTGCAAATGGGGTGGGGGTTGTTGCAAAGGGGGTGGGGGTTGTTGCCAAAAAAAAGAGTACTGGCCTTTGTTGCCAACCGGGGTTGCAAGGGGCATGCAACTTGGAGGCGGAGTTCTCCCCCAAGCTATTCCCCCCAAAGGGCCAGAAAGGAGAGAAAGGAGGAGAGGTGTTCACCTGGCAGGAGCCAAGTGCATATTAAGACTTCAGCCGAGTAGGCGTTGTCTTATGGGCTCCTAATCAGCCAGTTGGCTGAGCCAAGGGGGGGAGGGGTACACCTGAAGGAGAGAGAGAGAGAGAGAGTAGTTGCCTTTGATT
>JAJOZX010001856.1:677500-803920 GCA_023014485.1 Bathynomus jamesi
ATTTCTTTGAGAAACTATAAAGATGTCATTAGTCGTCCGGACCCGTTATAGCGGATTGGTACACATCATAGCTCCACCCAGCTACACTGGCAACCAATCACTACGAACATCTGGTCTTTTGGGGCGGAGCTTGGCGATTGTGCATATAAAAGGAGATATCTTTCAGTTTGGAGTAACAGTAGCTATTTTCGCGTCAGTGAATAATCATTCCCTCCACCATGGACCTGTACATCTCCCCGGATTTGTATGAAGAAAGTGACCCTGCAGCATTAACTGCAATTAATCTTTTTAATGCGATTGACCGTGATGAATTATTTCCAACGCAAACCTTTGAAGATATTTGCAGTGAAGCTCCTAACAATCCGACGCAAGGGAATACCATAGAAATGTAAGTGTCTACAATTCGATTATATATATATATATATATATATATGGAGGGTTGTAGTATCTCGTCAAATACTTCATTTAGATACTCACCAAAAATCGAAATTTTTTATGGCAATCAATGTTATTTGGTTTTACCTCTTATCGCCATTATGCTAAAATCGAAATTTTTTATGGCAATCAATGTTATTTGGTTTTACCTCTTATCGCCATTATGCTAAAATCGAAATTTTTTATGGCAATCAATGTTATTCCTCTTAAATGAACCAAAGATATCTTCACATAATGGTGATCTGTCTGTATACTCTGTATATGTTTTAAAAGAATGAACATTATTCCTTTAAGGTCCGATGAGGATTTGACACGTGTTATACAATCTTTTGAAGAATCTCGTGTTATGAATACGGAGGATATACTGATCAGTCAGCATAATGAATGTCACACATCCTCCACCATGGACCTGTACGTCTCCCCGGATTTGTATGAAGAAAGTGACACTGCAGCAATAACTGCAATTAATCTTTTTAACGCAATCGACCGTGATGAATTATTTCCAACGCAAACCGTTGAAGATATTTGCAGTGACGCTCCTTACAATCCGACGCAAGGGAATACATTGAAATGTGTCTATAATTCGATTATATATATATATATATATATATATGGAGGGTTGTAGTATCTCGTCAAATACTTCATTTAGATACTCACCGAAAATCGAATTTTTTTATGGCAATCAATGTTATTTGGTTTTACCTCTTATCGCCATTATGCTAAAATCGAAATTTTTTATGGCAATCAATGTTATTCCTCTCAAATGAACCAAAGATATCTTCACATAATGGTGATCTGTCTGTATACTCTGTATATGTTTTAAAAGAATGAACATTATTCCTTTAAGGTCCGATGAGGATTTGACACGTGTTATACAATCTTTTGAAGAATCTCGTGTCATGAATACGGAGGATATACTGATCAGTCAGCAATGTCACACCGAAATTATGTAAGTGTTTTTCGATCTTTTTGGGGTAAGAAGCCACAATATATTTTCATAAATTTATTAAATGAAAGAAATCAGTACAATAACCAACTACAGAATATACCGTTACAAATATACGAACAAAAACATTATACTATACAACGAGTACGTACAATTGGAAAACGGATTTTTATCTGTCTGCATACCATTTCATCGTTTCGGCGAGTGTGGCACGGGTCAAATAAATTTTAAAAATTTATAAATTCTTTATCACATGACATATGCATGAGAAATGAGGCGCAGTACATTCCGCAAACATTACTAAAATATCCTTGTATACAAAACGGGTTCCATACAACTTCGGGAATATGTAACTGAGCGAGAAATTTTACAATAATAGGGTCACCCAGGGTTGAGTACCGAGTGAATCAAAATAGTACAGCGATCCAGTGAATCCCTTCATTACCGATGACATCTGTGTTCACAATAAGACTACCGCATTCTCGCGTACTTGGCAAACTCAATGTTTCGCAAACACGCCGATAAATTTGGAACGTGTGACTCGTTCACTATTCATTACTTTCTGAAGTGTATTAGCATCCATTTTAAAAGTTAGTGATAACGCTCCTAAATCTATCTACTTCTATTAGGGCTTGCGATTCGAGATATACTAGTACACTAATAGGAGAGTCTATAGGCTTGGCGAATTCCAGCCGCACTGAGATGTTTCCGCTCTGCTGTGGGGTTAAATGGGTATTTACGCTAGCAGATAAGTCAGGTGTAATGTCAAACGGATAAAGGTTAAATTGATCAATGAATTCTTCCTGCGTTACCCAATTACCAAGCTCATCACAATCACCTGCAATATGGGTCAGATTACTATAGGCTCTGGCACAAAGAGGTAACACAGCGTCTGATGAATAGTCCGTACCCATTGTCCCACCCAAAGCAGTGCCATTAACGTATAGAGTTATATTTTTAAGTCCGAAATTCTCGAATTTAAAGGCACTCTTTTTATATTTTCCATTCACCGAAGCATGGTCCTGCATACCGATTAATATCCTTTTTGGAAGATTTCCCAGGGCAATGTTTTCTATCTGCTTCGATGCCAACCCTGCAGGAACCGTATATAGTTTGATTTGTACTCTGTTAATAGGATATTTCACTCTAGCGTTTAGTAAATTTTTCTCAATTTCTACTTGTTTTGGTGAACTTAATTTCACCCGCCGTACGCGGAGGTATGTGTCCATAATGTGAACCACAACGGGCTTTGCACCCTCTTCTTGATCAGCATCCAGATTTAAGCAGATCTCAGGACTCGTGCGGGTGAGCTTTATTTTCATATCCACCCCGTTCACAAGCAACTTCTCCTGGAAAGTGAAATGTTCCACAAAGGCGTATATGACGTTAATTCGTTAAAGGGAAATGAACATACAATCATTGTAATTGACGATCTCATGTTGGAAATGGATAAAACGTTTGCCGAGACATTTACAGTATTCTCCCACCATCTTAACATAAGCGTGTTCTTCATCAATCAGAATCTATTTTTCAAAAATAGATACATGCGCGATGTGTCGTTAAATACGCAATATCTAGTCTTATTCGCGCAAAGTAAAGATGTATCACAAATTGGGGTATTAGCCAATCAAATGTTCCCGAATCAGCGTAAGGAGTTTTTGGAAGTTTATAAAGAAGCTACAAGCACGCGTTACGGATATTTGCTTTGCGACCTTCATCCGCGAAACACGTTTAGAGTGCTTCTACGAACGAATATATTTCCAAACGAGCCTGAAACGGTGTATATTCCAGAATGACAAAGAGACTAAAGAAATACCGTGAATTAATAAAAATCTATCATCGACTGCCCCGGGCAATGCAGCAGATGTTTATTAAAAATATCGACGCCGACTTTTTAAAATGCATCTGTGAAATCTGTCTTAACGTTATAAATTGCAATGTATCAATGAAAACCCCTCAGAAGGCTCGCCTACGCCGCTACAAGAACATAATACGTGCACTCGCTGGTAAAAGTCAAACTGTAGCGAAGAAAAAACGAATTATTGTACAAACAGGGGGTCATTTCTCCCCATCTTATTTTCAGTTTTGGGTCCTTTACTGACTAGATTAATATAATGAAGAAAGTGGTAGTGATTCCCCACGAGGTGTACGCTTCACTGCAAAGGAATCCAGACACGGATCTAGATCCCCGTAAAAGCAGACTTAAAAGAATGGAAAGCGAATTGCTAGCCCTATTAAACAGTGAAAAAACACCTGATGAGAAAAAAATCTTATACCAAGAAGCTCTGCAGAAATTTCTTCACGAGTACGAAAATTATAAGAACCCTACAGAGATTCCTGTGGTTATTAGTCACAGCACGGGGGACGATGGACATGGCGACATAGGATCCGAGCCCGACGATACAGCTGACCAACCAAAAATTAAGGGATTAGCCACACAACATATCGAACATGTATTAAAAAGCACCCTCCCACATACATTGATGAGTAAAGGCTTAAGTCTTTATAATCTATTGAATGAGGATCCAGCCATACAATGGACCGATACAGGCGAGATCATTGTGGAAGGAGCAAAGGTACAGGGATCGAATATCGTAGACATTGTCCATGATCTGGTGAGAAAGTGGGATAGGCCATCACCATCAGGATGGAAGCATATTAAAGCAAGACTACACCAAATAAATGTCCCTAAAACGTTGATAGGAAATCTGAACAGGTTAAAAGACTTGGAACATGCAACGCATGTGACACAATTGAAGACGCCGTCACCCCCGGCGGTAACACCTTTAAAGAGGAGCAAGAAGAGGTTAAACCAACCCTACCCACGTGCCTCTAAAATACGCAAATGGCTAACGTATTAACTAAACGCTATTATGACATTTCTAACCCATCCTCTTACGGCGGTGTAGATAGACTGTACAGAAGTGTTTACGGAGTAGGGAAAAAAGATGTTGAAAGATTTTTGAGGGAGCAGGACGCTTATACGCTTCATAAGCCTGTGAGAAAAAGGTTTAAAACAGCCAAGACAACGGCTTCCTCGATTGATTCTATTTGGCAAGCAGATTTAACAGACATGCAAAGATATTCTGTGTATAACGATGGTTACCGCTACATTCTATTCATAATAGACGTATTCTCTAGATATCTGTGGCTAGTTCCTCTGAAAAATAAATCACCTGAAACAGTTGCTAAAGCCACCAAAACGCTAATGTTAAAAGAAAACAGGGTTCCTGGCTATTTTTGTACGGATATGGGGAAGGAATTTATAGGCCGTGCTTTTCAGAACATGTTGACAGAGTTTAATATCAGCTATTACACAACCAATTCTATACATAAGGCTTCTTTAGCTGAAAGAGTTCAGCGCACCATAAAGGACCGCATGCACCGTTATTTTACACATAAAAACACATACAGATTTCTAGACATTCTGGAATCATTCGCATCATCCTACAACCGCTCACACCATCGCACGATTGGGACAGCACCTAGCGAAGTTTTAGAAAGAGGTAAGCTCCCGAGAAGAGATGGATCACCACCACCACACTCGGCGCGCTTCAAAATCAATGATTATGTAAGGCTGTCGCGTTCGGGGAATAAATTCGCAAAGGGTTTTGAGCAAGGATGGACACGCAAGATTTTTAAAGTTAGGGCTATGAGACCTAAAGGTGAGATAATGATGTATTACATTGAAGATTTGAATGGGGAAGAAATCTCAGGAGGCTTTTACCGCGAGGAATTGCAGAAAGTTGCGTTTAATTTAGGAAAAAATGTGTTTAAAATTGAGAAAATTTTAGGAAGCAAAGGTTTGGGAAAGAGAAAAATGTACCTGGTGAAATGGCTAGGGTACCCAGAAAGCTTCAACACCTATATAAAAGCTGATGCAATAATGAAGCTTAAATAGTATGCAACATGGCTCCTAACCATTTCCACGTCACACTCCCGTCCTCCTCGTCCCTGTCTGTACACCCTAACAACACACTAGCCAACTTTGTAACAGAACTCCACGGGCACATTGAATTGGGTCGTGATTCGTATGAGGTGGGGATGCGAAATTCAGCTGGACACCATCTTTTTAAATATTGAACATAAAGAAACCGTTTTACGATTCTTAGAGACATTGACGAGTGTGAAAAAGCTGGGGTAGCTATGGATGAAACTATGCGTATCGCTCGGACTAAGGCTGCACGGTATTACAGTACAGAAGTAAGACTAGGACCGGGTCAATATGGTTCGGTCGAGGATGTTGTGAGAGGCTTAAACGTAAGTTTAAGAAACTCAAACCTTACGAATGATTTAGTATACGAAATCGTAAACAACCCTGCACATACACTAATCCTAAAATCAAAGACTAACAGACGTATTAAAGACCATAGAAAGTTCAAAATTCTAACCAATGGCCGATATAGCGCAGCCTTCCAAAGAGACACATTTCACGAGACACAGTATGACTTGTCCAGATTAATGTATCAATTGAAGATGGAGAAATTGGCTGAAAGGTCCCCAGACATGTGCTATATTTACAGTAATATAGTGGAGCACCAGTTTGTTGGGGATACCCAGGCACGCCTGCTGCGCATTGCTCACATCCCCAACCATAGAGGAAGGAGTTTGAGTATTACATATGACAGACCCCATTATGTGAATGTCGCAACTAATTTAATAACCAATATCTCAATATATATAAGAACGATTGAGGGTGAAAACTTCCCATTCGGTAACGGGAGCTTAACAGTGAAGCTACACTTTCGACGCACTGAGTTATAATGGATAGAAAGCCTTTCACCGTCTATCGAGGGGTGAGATACCAGCGCGGTAGTGGACTTGGATCCATTTTTTCATCCATACTACGTACGGCTGTTCCTTTGCTGAAGAGGGGTGCCAGATACCTCGGAAGGAAAGCGCTACAATCAGGCCTTAACACTGCAGAAGACATATTGGCCGGGGCTAAACCTAAAGAAGCTCTAAAAAAACATTTAAAGCGTACACGGGACGAAATCATCAAAGATGCAAAGAGAAAAATGCGTGGTGGCGGGAAGAAGAAGAAGAGGGCTGCCCGGAAGAAGGGGTCACGTGGTATTAAACGTAAAAGGCTATCAAAAAAGAAGTGCTGTAAGCGAATGAAACCTATGGTTGACCACTTTTTTGACTGATATAAGCTAAGGACATTGATCTCATGAATCATAGTTTGTTTACCACTTGTCGAGAGAGGAGCACTATTTCTAACTCGCCATGGCACGCTTCATCCACCCATGTAGTTCACAATGCTGTAAATCGGAGCTGTCCCTTTTTGAGCTGCCACCAACCCAAGTTTCTATTGAGCACAGTGATTTTATTACAATTAACCCTTTAAACACAATTAGTTCCCCGAGTGCACCTATAGAATTCGTGATACCCAGCTCAGGCCCTTACTTTTTTGATCCAAGCTGTGTGCACATGTACGCTAAGCTACGTATAGCCCATTCTGATGGAACGGTCTGCGATGACAAATATGCTGTATACCCTGAAACAAACTTTCTGCACTCCATATTCAACCAGTGTGACGTATATTTAAATCAGACCAACATATCGGCAGGCACGGGGTACTATCATCTACGCGCCTATCTGGAAAATGTCCTCAACTTTTCCAAAGAAGCGAAGGCTACCTTTTTAAGTGCCGAGGGATATTATCAAACTAAAGATGAAAGTAGTATAAAGGACAAATTTAAAAATTCTAAAAAGAAAATATACGAGTGTTTTGGACGGTTGCACACAGATTTCACTTTCCAGGAGAAGTTGCTTGTCAACGGGGTGGATATGAAAATAAAGCTCACCCGCACGAGTCCTGAGATCTGCTTAAATCTGGATGCTGATCAAGGGGAGGGTGCAAAGCCCGTTGTGGTTCACATTATGGACACATACCTCCGCGTACGGCGAGTGAAATTAAGTTCACCAAAACAAGTAGAAATTGAGAAAAATTTACTAAACGCTAGAGTGAAATATCCTATTAACAGAGTACAAATCAAACTATATACGGTTCCTGCAGGGTTGGCATCGAAGCAGATAGAAAACATTGCCCTGGGAAATCTTCCTAAAAGGATATTAATCGGTATGCAGGACCATGCTTCGGTGAATGGAAAATATAAAAAGAGTGCCTTTAAATTCGAGAATTTCGGACTTAAAAATATAACTCTATACGTTAATGGCACTGCTTTGGGTGGAACAATGGGTACGGACTATTCATCAGACGCTGTGTTACCTCTTTGTGCCAGAGCCTATAGTAATCTGACCCATATTGCAGGTGATTGTGATGAGCTTGGTAATGGGGTAACGCAGGAAGAATTCATTGATCAATTTAACCTTTATCCGTTTGACATTACACCTGACTTATCTGCTAGCGTAAATACCCATTTAACCCCACAGCAGAGCGGAAACATCTCAGTGCGGCTGGAATTCGCCAAGCCTATAGACGCTCCTATTAGTGTACTAGTATATCTCGAATCGCAAGCCCTAATAGAAGTAGATAGATTTAGGAGCGTTATCACTGACTTTTAAAATGGATGCTAATACACTTCAGAAAGTAATGAATAGTGAACGAGTCACACGTTCCAAATTTATCGGCGTGTTTGCGAAACATTGAGTTTGCCAAGTACGCGAGAATGCGGTAGTCTTATTGTGAACACAGATGTCATCGGTAATGAAGGGATTCACTGGATCGCTGTCTATTTTAAAAATAGACAGCGCCTGTACTATTTTGATTCACTCGGTACTCAACCCTGGAGTGACCCTATTATTGTAAAATTTCTCGCTCAGTTACATATTCCCGAAGTTGTATGGAACCCGTTTTGTATACAAGGATATTTTAGTAATGTTTGCGGAATGTACTGCTCATTTCTCATGCATATGTCATGTGATAAAGAATTTATAAATTTTTAAAATTTATTTGACCCGTGCACACTCGCCGAAACGATGAAATGGTATGCAGACAGATAAAAATCCGTTTTCCAATTGTACGTACTCGTTGTATAGTATAATGTTTTTGTTCGTGTGTGTATATTTGTAACGGTATATTCTGTAGTTGGTTATTGTACTGATTTCTTTCATTTAATAAATTTATGAAAATATATTGTCTTCTTACCCCAAAAAGATCGAAAAACACTTATTATTTCGGTGTGACATTCATTATGCTGACTGATCAGTATATCCTCCGTATTCATGACACGAGATTCTTCAAAAGATTGTATAACACGTGTCAAATCCTCATCGGACCTTAAAGGAATAATGTTCATTCTTTTAAAACATATACAGAGTATACAGACAAACCCCATTATGTGAAGATATCTTTGGTTCGAAACTCATTTAAGAGGTAAATCCAAATAACATTTAAAACGATTGCCATAAAAAATTTCGATTTTAGCATAATGGCGATAAGAGGTAAATCCAAATAACATTTAAAACGATTGCCATAAAAAATTTCGATTTTTGGTGAGTATCTAAATGAAGTATTTGACGAGATACTACAACCCTCCATATATATAAATCATGTTTCTTGAATTATAGACACTTACATTTCTATGGTAGTCCCTTGCGTCGGATTGTAAGGAGCGTCACTGCAAATATCTTCAACGGTTTGCGTTGGAAATAATTCATCACGGTCAATTGCGTTAAAAAGATTAATTGCAGTTAATGCTGCAGTGTCACTTTCTTCATACAAATCCGGGGAGACGTACAGTTCGTGGTCCATGGTGGAGGAATGCACTGGCAGAGGGAATGATTATTCACTGACGCGAAAATAGCTACTGTTACTCCAAACTGAAAAATATCCCCTTTTATATGCACAATCGCCAAGCTCCGCCCCAAAAGATTAAGGCCAGATGTTCGTAGTGATTGGCTGCCGGTGTAGCTGGGTGGAGCTATGATAAGTTTGTGTACCAATCCGCTATAACGGGTCCGGACGAGTAATGGCATCTTTATATTTTCACCAATAGATTTAATGCTCGTATTACTCCTTGCTGTCTTTACCATGTCAATATTTTTCCCCCACTATTCCCGGATCATTAGTCACTAATGTAATCGAGAGGATTTTATAATAAAGAAATATATCCTAATTATATTTTTAAAAGAGCATTCGGTTTCTACGTTAAACTGTGGGTCTAAGGCGGAGTGAAAACCTTTCCAATTCGGCGAGAAATTGCACTAGGGGACAACATTTCTTGAAAACTATTTGGTGATTCTTATAGAACTTTTGATGCTGATTCCGGTTTCAGAATTTTTCTATCACCCATAGTTTTCGAGAAAATAATAATATTTCCATTTACTCAGAGTTTCCCGCAGATCTTATAGACAATGCAGGTCCTGTATATGAGCTTTAATTATCTCGATGAAATAGTGAGCAATCATTCCCTGACGAGATGTATTTCTGAATCCACGTTAAACTGTGGGTCTAAGGCGGAGTGAAAACCTTTCCAATTCGGCGAGAAATTGCACTAGGGGACAACATTTCTTGAAAACTATTTGGTGTTTCTTATAGAACTTTTGATGCTGATTCCGGTTTCAGAATTTTTCTATCACCCATAGTTTTCGAGAAAATAATATTTCCATTTTTTCCCAAAATATTATCAAGTACAGCCATCCCCGTTTAACGAGGGTTCCGTTCCGACGACCAGGTCGGTAAACGAAAGCCTTGTTTTACGGGCTTTGGTGCTTCTTTTTCTTTTTCTTTCTTCTTCCTCCAAATGCTGTTGTTCTTCCAACTCTATCAGCTCTTCGTTTGTCAGCTCTCCCTCTTGGTATTCCACTAAGTTTTCCACATCTTCCACTTCTACTTCTAAATTGAGGGTATTGGCGAGTAACACTATTTTTCTATTAATTTCATCGACATTTTCAAACTTATCGAAGTCCTCGAAATTACCCACAGATCGTTTTAGGCACTTCTTCCAAATGCCTTTCATACACTTCGCAGTAACATCCTCCCAAGCAGTTGCAATGTTTTTTATACAATGCAAAACATTGTATGATTTCCAAAAATCGGTACGATCGGTCGCGGTCGTATCCGCGGGTGGTCGATAAACGAGTAGGTCGTTAACCGGGGGATGGCTGTACTTTGAAGTGTCGCATCGAGGTCTAGTATGAATTGTGCTAAATTTTCACTTCTAACACTAAATATTAAAAATCAAAGATTTAAGCAGTTAAGATGTAGTTAACTAAAAATTAAGGTAAATATTTTTCACATTATATTTCTATTTAAGGTAAATATTATATTTTTATTTTTACTTACAAGTTATTAGTAATTTTTTCACAATTTTTTTTTTTTGGTGCAGCCGAATTAAACCTAAAAATGGCACGCATCGGCTGGCCACCACTGGATTCCTTTATTTATTAATGAAAAAATCTCGCTCTCTTTCTATATATATATATATATATAATTATTAGTACTTTCATGTTTGCCTACCTTATTTCTTTCGCTGATTAATATTTATTAATGAACAAAACTCTCTCTCTCTCTCTCTCTCTCTCTCTCTCTCTCTCTATATATATATATATATATATATATATATATATATATATATATATATATTATTAGTACTTTCAGGATCGCTAAGAAAGGGAGTCAAGAGAGGTTTTGGTCGAGGTGACTGAAGAAAGGTAAAATTATGGTCAAAAATCGCCTCTCGCAATCAGGTGTGATTCGTGTCGGAGAAACGAATCCTCGTTTGCGTGTGTGTGTGTGTGTGTGTCTGTGTGTGCGCGTGTGCGTGTGTGCACGAGTTGTTCATTCATATACAAACACATCTATCTTCGTAAGTTTCCCACTGTTATTCGATATTTATAATAAAAATAGAAATAAAGTTAATGTTTTAATTCGGGGAAATTCAATTATATATATATATATATATATATATATATATATATAATATATATATATATATAAGGGTTGACAAATAGACACGGTTATTATGATTCTTTCTATATATATATATATATATATATATATATATATAAACACAATGGGGGATTGGGGTCGAGCGTGTGTTTTGGTTAATTTCAACTTTCTTCGTTCTTTAGATTTCGTTTTTTTCAATTTTCTTCGCAAGGTTTCGTTTTTTTCAACTTTCTTCGCAAGGTTTCTTCTCCTTTCGTTTTTCGGTATTTAAATAGGAATTAAGTGATTTATTGGAGCGTGTGTTTAAATGAATCTTCCAATTGATTAACTATATAAATATATTGTGGTATTTTATATGGTTGAATCTTCCAATTGATTAACTATAAATATATTGTGGTATTTTATATGGTTTTTGCTATCTGGCAACTGAATACATGGCGCTATCTGGCAACTCAGCAACTGAATACATGGCGCTATCTGGCAACTCAGCCAGAATAGAGGTCTATAAAAGAGTGAGAAGCTGATGACGGAGTCATTACAAGCTCGGCTCCCAGCCGAGCAAGGACCTCTAGTCCTATCTCTTTCTGGCCCTTTGGGAAAACCTCTTAGAGACCTCTTAGGTTAGGTAAACGAAAATAGCTTGGGGGAGAACTCCGCCTCCAAGTTGCATGCCTTGCAATCAAAGGCCACTACTCTCTCTCTCTCTCTCTCTCCTTCAGGTGTACCCCTCCCCCCCTTGGCTCAGCCAACTGGCTGATTAGGAGTCTATAAGACAACGCCCACTCGGTTGAAGTCTTAATATGCACTTGGCTCCTGCCAGGTGAACACCTCTCCTCCTTTCTCTCCTTTCTCTTGGGGGATAACGCCGCCTCCAAGTTTTCCTTGTTGCACCTGCAGCATCCCCCCTTTGGGGGATTTTTTTGCAACTCCCCCCTTTGCAACAACCCCACCCCATTTGCAACATTGCAACATTACGTAATAAATTGCAACATTCCTGCACTCTCCCCTTTTGCGGCTATACTACTAACATGTACTACCTCAGGAGGAAGTTGAGCTAGTAGATCTTTCATACAGCCTACAGAGTTGCCTGGACTTACAAGCAGTTCATCTGGTGGCGAAGTTAGTTTCCTTTTATTTATATTAATTATATATAATTATAAATAAATAAATTAATTAATTAATTAATTAAATAAATAAATAAATAAAAATAAATAAATTAAATCAATAAATAAACAGAAAACGCATTAATATTTTCCATTTATTTTCAGGAAGGAGAAGATGAATGGCAGCCCAGGAAGAGGCCTTCAGGAGACTACAGCCTTTTAAAGTTTCCCAGATATGCTATGGAACTTGTCAGAGGTGAATGTTCATCAAATCTGGGCGCAGCTCTTGGGAATGCCTTGCTCCATGATACCAAACACCTACTGAGACCTGAAGTTGACATCAATCACATTATGATTGACGAGTGCAAATTAGACAGGGACAAAACCCAAATTAGGGTAGTTAGTGAGGGTGTGGAATCAGAAAAAAAGACAGCTCATTTGTGTTGGTGTGGATGGGAAGGTTGACGAGAATACCATGACCAAAGGTGGGTACCCGGGCCTCATAAAGGACCGACGGTCCCGGTCCCGGTCCTTGCCTCAAACTGGACGACGGTCCCGGTCACGGTTCTTTCTGAAGATAGGACCTAGGAACGACTCGGTCCTCGGTCCTTATATATAATATAAGTGAAAAATTTGATTAAAATGAAAAATGAAATTAAAGATACCGGAAATCTTTAATTTTATTAACGTAAATTATAATTAATACAATACATAAATGATGAAAAAAGTTATTAAGTTAAATGCTTGAGTTTCCCTTCAAGAAGACTAGCATTTCAAAATGGCTGTCACTGAGCCCTGACCTTTTCGGCTTGAGGACGTCCTTCCCCAAAGAGAAGAGCCTCTCCACGGCGGCACTGGATGGGATAGGCGTGTTAAACTTGATGAACAAGTCCTTCAGGTGTTGAAACAAGTTTCAGTTCAGTCTCAGTCTCTTTCTGAGTCTTCTGGAGGAAACGATCCATCTTCTTTAGAACTTCAAATAATCACTAAACACACTAAAATCACTAAAAAAGACCGTCCGGACCGGACCGTCCGGAATTGCTTAAAAATGGACCGTCGCTCCTCATTTCGGTCCTCACTGAGAAAAGGACCGACTTTCCCGCTCACGGTCCTTAAAAAGGACCGAGTTCCTGGAGTTCGGTCCTTTTGGAACTCGGTCCTGCCCACCTTTGACCATGACTTACAAAGAAATAGAGACACCTGAAGCGGAAACTGCTCTCAGAAAGTGTGTTGACGCAGAACATCACCTCACCTTCACCTATGAAGATGGAAAATCTCCTGGCGCCTACTTGACCCACAGAACAATTCCTGTTATAGGCGCCACTGGTGAGAGTGGTGAGGTCCTTTTCAGGAGACATTCAGTGTTCTTGAAGAATATAATAGCCTTGAAAGTATCCGAGCCATTCTTCTTGATAATACCGCAACCAACACTGGCTGGAAGAGTGGTTTAGTGGTAAAACTTGAAGAAACTCTGGGGAGGAAACTGCACACTATTGGTTGCGCACTGCATCAGAATGAACTCCCACTAAAAGCTCTTTTCAAAAAAATGGATGGAGTGACAACTGGCCCAAGAAGTTTCAGCGGGCCCCTTGGGCAAAGGTGCGCAGAAGATATCCAGGATGAACCTCAGGTACAGTTTGAAGCTGTGGAAACTCCAATCATTGAAGGGTACATTCCAGAGGAAGTACTGAAAGACCTCAGTCATGATCAAAGGCTTCTGTATGAGTATTGCAGAGGGATCGGATCAGGAAGAGTAGATGACAGATGGGCTGCTTGGAAGATTGGTCCACTTAACCATGCAAGATGGTTAACTCTTGCCATACAACTTCTTTGTTTGTACACAAGAGACAACAGACCAAACCTGAATTTGAAAAAGTTGGTCCATTACATTGTTCGAGTTTATGCTCCTGCATGGTTTGAGATAAAGGCATCCTCTAAGCTGCATGATTCTCCTCGCATCCTCTTCTCTGCTATCAGCCGACTGAGGCTGATTCTATTTGATGATGTGAAACGCATTGTAAAGCAGAACATCCAGGGTAATGTTTTCTGCCTCCGACCTGAGAACATCCTCTATGCCATGGTGAAAGATGATGAAGACAGAATCAGGAATCTTGGGCTTCAGACTATACTCACTCTCAGACACAAGTAAATTTTACGCTTCTTGTAATTATTATTATTTTTTTTTGCCAAAGCTGAGTTATTCTCCAAAAAATATGGAAAAAATATTATAATTGTCACTTTAAGGGGGTAATTTGTTTGTATTATTGAAACGGCAATATTTGAGTACTATTTTTCATTTATATTTATATTTTTATTTATATTTATATTTTCATTTATATTTCCATTTTCATTTTTCATTTATAGAATGGAGAGCACTGACCCTGATGTCGTGGAACCACCTACCACACAGCACCTATCTGATGAAGAAATCCAGTAATTCATGGACACTAACACTAAGCCAGACATTCCAGACTTGCCTTCTCACTCTCAGAGTGTTGAGAGGAATGTGAAATTAGTGACAGAGGCTTCCCATACCGTGTACGGGTTCGAAACTCGTCACAGATGTATCCTTACTAAAGTACTGAGCAGGAAGATGCGTCCTGCATTTATGTCAAAAGGACATTATTCTCAATCTTATGATGATTTATATGAATAGTTTTTCTTTTTACATGAGAACATGTGATTTTTTTGGATTTATCACCTTTTGAAAGTATTTTTTCAAGTTTTGTAGCCAAAATATGTGAATAAATTAGCAAAAATGCATGTTTTTCAACGAAATTTTATAATTTTACACTTAAAACACATGATATACATTAGGCATTGTCTCCTCTTGGGATAGAAAATGATATTGAGTTGCTACATCTATAATTAGTTAATATTATGTCCAAAAATGACGAGTTTACCTATCGCGTATCGCGTATGACGAAAATTGGGTCAAAAACCATAACAAACTTTAATTGCAAATCCGCAAGCAGGCCCTTATCCGTTTGCTCTAAAAAAAATTTTGGGTTCATTTCTCAACCAAACCTAACTACTGGGCACTTATTCACCTTGCTATTTCAAAACATGTGGAAAATCGACCCACCCTATATATATATATATATATATATATATATATATATATACCATTCATATAGAGTAGACTATAGTCTGCCAATAAACCTTTTCAGTTTCATTTTCTTTTTCATATATATATATATATATGCGTCAGGTTAGGTTTGGTCAGTTTAAATTAAGCATAGGTTCGATTAAGCTCAACCAACCTGGTTTACCCTGTTTTTGGCAAAGTTAGTTTGCTTTTGGTGAGGTTACGTTAGATATCTTTGGTTAGGTTAAAGCTACATTAGGTTAAAGCCAAATTAAGTTAAACTCAACTCAACTTGGTATAATCTATTGTAGTGTCGTCTAACCTTCATTTTATCAAATTGTACCAGTTATACATAAAAAGATAATTAGGTTTCGTTAATTCTAAAGAAAATTAATTTTAAACGTAGACAATTCTGTTTCAGTCTTTTAAACCATATACAGTAGGGCGGATCGAAAATGAGGTTTTTAAACTTTTTTTTCGAAATTCAAATATGGCTAGTGCGGAAAATATGTGGGTGCTATAGATAATGACTGTGCATAAATATTAGTCCTGCAAATTATATCTTCAGGTGCCACAAAGCCGTCGAAAAAAGTGAAATATAATGATTTTCTTATATTCTGCATTAGTACAATAACTGAAACTTACTTGTTATTATTATATATTAAGTGTTCCAATTACCAAAATAGTTACTGAATTACGCAGCTCTTAGTTTATTTAGATCAATGTTCTTTTGATTAATGATCTAAATAATCCAGAACTCACCACGAGGAGGTGGCTGCGTGTCGAGCTCCACCCATGCCCTCCCAACCACCCATCCTTGCGCATGTTTTTTTCTATTAACGTTTTATTTAAACTTTATATTCAGCTTTACTTTCGAATGATGGCATTTTTTTACGTGACTGAAGTGTTGATCTTATGAAGCCATCTCGCGCGTTCAATCCAAATACTTTTGATGATGCTTCAGTCACTAATTCTACCATTCTTTCTACTACTTGTGTATGACAAGGGAATTTCTCGAATGGAGGGGTACTCTTGTTTTCTATGAATTCTTCAATCTCATCTCATTTTCTGTCAGGTGTCTTGTCACAGGTGGTTCAGTGACAATGCATTTTTGCCAATTAATTAAATCAGTATAATCAGTAGCTTCAAATTGAATAACAGGTACTGTGAAACGCCTCACAACTTTTTCCTTGTTTGTTTGCCTTGCTTTCTTTATTCGCCTCCACGCTAATTCTCTTATGGCGCTGCGGTCATCATGAATCATTGATGCTAGAATATTTTCTGGATTTGCAAAAAATGCATTTCTTTGTATGACAGGGTTTACAATATCCTTTACTTCGTCATTCAGTGTTCTTGTTAGTTCAATAGTTTTGAAAACATGTTTTGAGCCATTGACAAAAGACGTACTTTGCTTAATAGAAAACCACATTGGGATGTAGACCTTCATTAAAAAGAAGCAATGTTCATGAGGTTCTCAGATGGACTTACAGTTGAAACGTATAGACGAAGCAAACGATTTGCTGTAGTCAGCCATCGTGAATGTGCCATTTTGCCTGGACTACGATGAGCAAGATCTGGAGAGCAATATCCCTTTGTTATGGCCTGATGAATATCAATTAGATATTTTTGGTCGGTGCTAAGATCTTCACAGTCTACAGTTGGTTCCTCAGCATCAATCCTTTCAAACTCGACAATAGGAAGACTCTCACAGTTCTCTAATTCCCTGCCAATAGTACCGGTGAATCCGCGGGGGCCAGATGTTTTTCCATCCAGCTTTGCAACTAAATGGCGTAATGGCAATTCATTGGCATGGAGCTGGCACACTAAATGTTGAACTGGCTTCTTCAGCTTCAATTCTATAAGCCTTATAACGCCTCCCTTTTCTCCAGTGTTGACTGCTGCACCATCGCATCCAATGGCAACAAGGTTTTCCAGGTTCATGTCATTATTTCCAATATACTCAAACATTCCTTTACATATTTCTTCAGCTGATCCAGAATTCACAGAATAATGGCCCAAATAATCTGAACCAGGTTCTCTCACTAAAGTGATATGTTCTTCTGTTACCTTCTTCTGATATACTTTGGACTCTTTTTTTTTCTTGGAAGAGTGTAGAATCTTTTCGACCATCAAAATAGATTCCTCTGATTGGGACCTGATTTTGATCTTTCATAATTTCTGATCTCTTCTTTTGTCTTTCTCTTCTGATTTTACTCCTATCCACTACTTCAGATGTATTGTCAATAGAAACTTCTCCAATATCTTGCAATACTGCACTAACAATGAATGCTGCAGCTCGATCTGAAACTGCAGTCCTGTCACAAGCAGTAGCCACTGAAGGTAGATTTGTAGTTTTCCTTTTCTTGAATAATTGTCCTTCAGGTTGTTCGAGCTTTCTCTTCGAGCTAACTGGCTCTGGAAATGTATCGTCTGATATTTCGCCAGATTCACTTTCACTATTGATGTCGATGATGATAATTCAACATTTGTATCCTGCAATTTCTCCTGTGAAGATTCTTTGGTGAGCCTCACAGCTTCTTTTTGCTTTCTTAGCAACGTAGATGCTTTTTTCTTTGAGAGTGTAATATCTACTCTATCAATAAACAGTTTTATTTCACTCCTTTGATCTAAGAGGAACGTCACTTCTTCCTTTGGAACCGTTTTTTCTTTGGGACAAGAACATTGTGTTAGTACTTTGCACTTGCACGCTGCAATGTCAAAAAGTTTCGTGTGTGCTTCTTTTTTGAACATATCAATCTTTGCTTTGTAAGCTTCAGAATTTTTTCTGCTTTGGTATGGCTTCATAATGAGACGATACTTTCGTGGTAGCTTCTGAACATTGTTTCAATTCGCCTGTCTGACAGAATTGGGACGGAAGCACTTTCCCAAATTGTTTTCAATTTATCAACAACTTGTTCTAATATTTGAGATATTGAAGGATCTTTATTAGTATTCTGTTTCAAAGAGTTTCTTACAAACAAGTAATATTTAAAAACTCCTTCGTATGTAGGAAGATTCCTGTGCCACAAATCTTCCCCCATACCAAACATGGGGCACTCAGTTAAGGCCCTGGTTGATTTTGCACAAACTCGAGACATTTTGAAAGTATACAAATCTGAAAAAGAAAGAGCTAATATCAATTATACGTTAATTTCAGTTAATAGTACATGGCAAACTTAGGGCAACACAATACAGAAATGCAAAATATATAAGAAATATAGTTTAGACTATCTGAATAACGCCAACAACAGAACACCCACCTGCTACGAGAGCGACAGCTACACTGAACCGAGGTACTCACGTGACAGCTGAGTGAGCTGACTATAGAAAACTGTTTTTAGAGAATAGAAACTTTTTTAAAGGTTGACTGAGCTATTTTTATACAAGTGTGAATAAATTCTTGTCTATTGTGCATCGTGGACTCTTCTGTAATTATTGGTTAAAATCTGCTTTTTTCAATTTTTTTCAATATTGAAGGTCATTGTGGCACCTGAAGATATTAATGTTATGATTTTAAATTTATACCAGCTTATTTCCTCACTACTCTACACATTTTCCACACTAGCCAATTTGAAAATTCGAAAAATGAGTTTTTCACTCCGCCCTAATATAACTTAAATGTTATCACACCGTGCTAGAAAAGAATATAGACCTACTTACGTTAGATACAGTATGTTGTTGTGAAAGTATCATTGTCCCATGTTGAAAACGAAATGTAAAGAGGTTACTGTCAAATTTCTAGCTTTACGCCTAAAGAAATATGAAAGCGGAAGCATTCCCTCAGAGGAACTTTCATTAGTGCGGTCAACTTTTAAAATTTAGAGCCCCAATTGTGATATGTACTATATCTCTTAAAAGCTTCCAAGTTTCACTATATAGTATATACACTGTATCGAGGTGGTATATACGAGGGTTGTTCAAAAAGTAAGTTTACAAGGTGTTTTGAAGAAACTGTTTTATTACAAGGCAAATAATTATTACAAGTATTTCAACAACAGCTTATTTATTAACTACTACTTTTCTACATAATCACCAAACTGATTCAAACATTTGTCGTAGAGTGGGGCAAGCTTTCCGATGCCGGTCAAATAAAATGTAGGGTCCTTAGTTTTTAACCAGTTTCGTACGGCCGCTTCTGCATCAGGATCGTTTTCAAATTATTTACCTCCGAGGTGTTCCTTTAGAGCTGGAAACAAATGGAAGTTGCTTGGTGCAAGGTCAGGGCTATGGGCGGGTATAATCCATGACTTCACAGTGGAACGATTCCAAAAGTCGGCATGTTTGATTTGCAGTGTGGGGGCGTGCATTGTCATGCAAGAACACCACACCTGCAGTAAGCAACCCGAGACGTTCTCTTCTGATAGCTGTGCGGAGTCGCTGTAAAGTTTTACAATAAGAAGTGGTATTTATTGTTGTCCCTTTTTTCAAGAATTCAACATGCAAAACGCCTTGATGGTCCCAAAAAATCGTTGCCATCATCTTACCAGCTGATGGTGCAATCTTGAACTTTTTGATTCGTGGTGACCCCGGATGTTGCCACTTTACAGTGTTGCCACACATGCTTAACAAAATATTGTACTACCAACAGTAATTATTGTACTATGCATAATGCACCGGTAATTAATCTTGTAAACTTACTTTCTGAACAACCCTCGTTACACCTACGCGAAAATTATTCAATGTCCGGTTAGGTAAATTGAATGCCCGGTTAGTCGGTTAGGTAAATTGAATGCCTGGTTAGGTCAACTGTACGCCCTTGACGATTGGTTAGGTAAAATTGTGATGTTTTTGTTAAAACTAACGAAAATATCAAGACTTAACCTTACATGAAATCCCTGAACATTTAGGGATTTCATGAAATCCCTAGTTACACAGATTCCCTGGAACGTATACACAGTACCGAAGTTGCAAAATACCAATTGTAAAATATTTCCGCGAACGAGTGTTTAGCACCTCCTTTAAAGTTTATACAAAAAATGGAGTCCAGTCCGTCCGTCTGTCCCTCTGTATTCCGGATTGGTTGAAAGATAGTAACATCATGGGCACATCATAAAATGGGCGGAGCTCAAGCACGTGCTTTTCACTCTGTACATTTACGATTCAGCAAACAAAATTTAAAAAAAATTTAATTAGACAAAAATTTGAATTTTTTAAAATATATATATATATATGATGTCTGTCTGTCTGCTTCTCTGTGTATCTGTTCCACCCTAAAACACAGAAACGGCCCTCGAGAGAAAAATTATTACATAAAAGTTGCTTAAAATTAATCCACACCTACGGGGAAATTATTGAATGCCCGGTTAGGTCAACTGTTCCCCCTTGGAGATTGGTTAGGTTAAGTCGTGATATTTGCGTTAAAACTAACGAAAATATCACGACTTAACCTAACCAATCGTCAAGGGTGTACATTTTTTTTATGCAGGAAGGAGGGGCCAAGGGTGAATGCCCGCAAAAGCGTTCTCCCCATAGAAGAAGAAGAGAGCCAAAATCAAGGTCCGGGGTTTTCGAGATGCCTAGACACTCTGCATTTGAAAGATTGGAGGTCATAGACAGGGGGAAAATGGATTGAGGAAGATTGTTCCAGAGTTCGCCGGTTGAGTACATGAAAGATTGAAGATACTGATTAACCCTTGCGTTAAAAAGTTGGACAGAAAAGGAGTGAGAAAGTGTCGAAAGTCTGGTGCTGCGTGCTCTCCTTAAAGGAGGAAGCATACAGTTAGAGTTCAGAAGAGCAGTGTCAGTTATAATAGCGATAGTAAAGAGAGAGTGAGGCAACATTGCGGCGAAGATTGATGACAGTCGGTAAGAGACGGGGAATTGAAGTACGGCTGTGTGGGTTGAGCCACCCCATACATGAGAAGCATACGCCATACAGCAGGGGCGAACAAGACCTCTGTACAAAGACAGCAACTGAGTGGGGATGAAAAGAGTGCGGGGGTGGTATAGCACACTTAACCTCTTAGAAGCTGTTTTAGAAAGAGAGTATATGTGATCTTTCCAGGAAAGATCGCGAGAAAAGGAAACGCCAAGCATGTTAAGAAAAGAGGAAGGATTGAGTTGTGTGTTGTTGAAGGTAAGGGAGTAGTCGTGTGGAAGATTGTGACGAGTAGACAGATGGAGGAACCGAGTTTTTGAGGCATTGAAAGCCACAACGTTTTCTCTGCCCCAACCAGAGATAGCAGAAAGATCAGAGGTCAAGTGCCACACAGCCCCTCCAGGCGAATCATGGAGTGACTGTTGAGAGGGACGCTTTGTGAAGCGGGTAGAGAAGTGAAGAGTGGAATCATCGGCATAGTAGTGAATAGGACAGGAAGTGCGAATTAAAAGATTATTAATAAATTAAAGGAAAAGAGTGGTTGACAGGACAGAACCTTGAGGAACACCAGTGTTAATAGCTTTAGGAGAAGAACAGTGGCCACCCACAACCGCAGCTATAAACAGGACAGAAAATAAATTAAAGAGGAAGGCACAGGTAGAATGATAGACACCGAAGTATTGCAGTTTGGAAATTAAAGATTTGTGCCAGACTCTATCCAAAGCTTTTGATATATCTAGCGCAATAGCAAAAGTTTCGCCAAAATCCCGAAAGGAGAATGACCAAGAGTCAGAGAGATATGCAAGAAGATACCAATTAACTCTTGCCTTAGAGAGTTGAACAGAAAAAGAATGAGATTGCGTCGAAAGTCTGATACTGCGTGCTCCCCTTAAAAGAGGAGACATGCAGTTAGAGAGCTCAAAAGAGCAGTGTCCATTATAATAGCGATAGTAAAGAGAGAGCGAAGCAACATTGTAACGAAGAGAGAGTGAGGCAATATTGCAGCGAAGAGAGAGGGATTGAAGACAGTAATTGGCAGGGAACTGATAAGATGAAAAGCCTTTGAATCCACCTGGTCAAGTAAAGAAGTATATTGTATACAAGTACGGATAAGACATCTGTACAGAGACAGCAACTGAGTGAGGTTGAAGAAACTATAGAGCTGGTACACCAAACCTCTTAGAAACTGTTTTGGAAAGAGAGGAAATGTGATTTTTCCAGGAAAAATTATGAGAAAAGGAAACGCCAGGAGCGTTAAGAGAAGAGGAAGGATTCAGTTGTGTATTGTTGAAAGTAAGGGAATAGTCGTATTGAAGATTGTGACGAGTCGACATATGGAGAAACTGAGTTTTTGAAGCTTTGAAAGCAGCAAGATTTACTCTGCTCCAATCAGCGATAACAGAAAGATCAGAGGTCAGGTGTGCCACAGCTCTCCTACGCGAAACATGGAGTGACTGTTGAGTGGGACGCTTTGAGAAACGGGTGGAGGGGTGAAGAGTAGAATTATCGTCATACGAGTGGATAGGACAGGAAGTGCGATTTAATAGAGCATTGACAAATAAAAGAAAAAGAGTGAGTGACAGGACAGAACCCCTGAGGAACACCACTGTTAATAGCGTTAGGAGAAGAACAGTGGTCTTCTACAACCGCAGCTATCGATCGGCCAGAAAGGAAATCAAAGATGAAGGCACATATAGAAGGATAGTAACCGAAAGAAGGCAGTTTGGAGATTAAAGATTTGTACCAGACTCTATCAGGAGCTTGATTTGTCTAGCGCAATAGCAAAGGTTTCACCGAAATCCCGAAACGAGGATCACCAAGAGTCAGCGGGATATGCAAGAAGATCACCACTAGAGCGTTCCTTGCGAAACCATACTGACTATCTGAAAGAAGATTGCGAGAAGAGAGGTGTTTAAAAATGTTCCTGTTAATGATAGATTAAAAAACTTTAGAAAGGCAAGAAATCAAAGCAATTGGACTATAGTTGGAGGATTGAGAACGGTCACCCTCCTTTGAGACAGGCTGAATGAAAGCGAACTTCCAGCAGGAAGGAAAAGTACCAGATGAAAGACAAAGACGAAAGAGTTGGCCGAGGCAGGGTGTCAGCACGGAAGCACAGTTCTTGAGAACAACAGGAGGACCGTCAGGAACGTACACCTTCCTAGAGTTGAGCTGAGCGCAGAGAGGGCAGAAAGAATATCTTTGGAAGAGATTCTACAGTAGTGTATACGATGCATGTGTGTGTTGTGAAGAATAGGAAGAGCAGTGTGTGTTTGAGAGCATGCTGAACTTCTCACAGGGTAGATGAGACACGGAAAAAAATCAGCTGAGAAGGACTGACATGAGAAGCGAGAGTTCCAGCACTTCTTGTCTTCTGTCTAACGTTCTTCCCTCGGAGTACTTCCCTGGTAGATTGGTGTCTTCAATCTCCTCCTATTTGGATACTAAATTCCCAATTTTGCTTCCCAAACAACACTAATTCATTAAAATCGTGATCAGAGACATTCACATCAAACTTTTCAGAATGCCGCTTCGCACCCTATATTTTCCCTTCAGTACCACCCCTATCCTCCCTGCCTCCACACACGCATTGGGCCCATTCTACTCAAGTGTAACTATTGGGTAATGTTATCGTTAAAGCTACAGTGCTCTTCACAAAGCCTATTAATCGTAAACTTGCAATATATATACAGTACTTTTTTTCAAACGTTGCATGTTACCTTGTGTTTGGGCTTTAGAGCTAATATTTTTTAGATTTAATTAAAACTGATAAAAATAGCTTTCGTAGCTACTTCAGGATTTATGTAATTTCTTAATGCAAAATTAAACAAAAGTGTATAGGAGGAGGGAAACTGGTCGTTTCCTTGCGATTAATCGAAACACAAAAAGGAGAACATATAACGGATTATACTCGGAGATATCTCTTCGAGATTTTTCGACTGGAGTGCAGGAAAAGATCGACCGCGAAGCGCGATTAGTCATTATTATTATTAGCATTATTTAACCCTTATTGGAGACCATGGGGTTTATTTGATGCCAGTGTTTTTAGTATCAGCAGTTGAAAGAGATAATATTATTCGTTGAAAGTTCTTAACTTTCAAATACAATGTTTCATTTATGTGATTCTTTTCATTACAGACATTTTATAGCACCATTTTCTGCGATTTTAGGTCTGGGGTCATAAAGATCCCGTGGTTCCAACAACGTAAGTAAATTGAAAGTTCCTGACGAGGGTTAAATATTCGGTATATTTTCCTCGGTTGACTTTCTTCTGCATCTGTACACAGCTGACTTCTCTAAAATAAGCTTGTTTTGGGAGAAAACTGTTTAGAATGTGTACAAGATTATATAGGAAAAGACTGACTGACATATATATATATATATATATATATATATATATGTGTGTGTGTGTGTGTGTGTGTGTGTATTAGGGTTATGACTTTTTAATTTTTTGTCATAAATATTGTTTCCTGTATCATCAATCGATGAACTTTTGCTTGAAAACAATAAAAAAGGGCCTAATTCTTCAGAATTAAAAGAAAATGTCACCCCGAAAGCAAATATAGTATATTAGTATATTCAAGACAGCTGCATTGCACCATTCTAGATTGGTTACCTGATGATTATCATAAATTGTCCAATATCTTGCAACAATACCGAAAAGCACTAAATACTCTGGAAAATCACTGGAACAGAGACCCATCTGCAATAGCTATACCAAGGAGCAACCAATATTTATTATTTTATTAATTTTTTATTTTTTATTTTGGGGTGAAGTTTTTTCAAAATATATCGAAAAAACTGTTATTTTCATTGTCAGGGGCAAACGTTCATCGATTTATAATACAGGAACATGAGGTTATAAAAATGTCATAACCCTAGTGTGTGTATATATACACATATATATATATATAATAATTTTATATATATACACACTACTGTGCAAAAGTCTTGGCCAGTTGCAATTTCATTAATTTTAAGGTCATAAAGGTTAATAAAAGTGTACAAATGAACATTATAATGAAGTATATTTAAGCTAACAGCACATAGCACCACATAGAAACAAAAACCATCACCAAAAATAAATGTGTTCCTAATATTTGGTATGTCTCCCTTTTGACTCGATAACAGCCTTGATCCTTTTCGGGATACTTTGCTGCAGAGACTCGAGAAAATCATTCGGAATGTTATTCCAAGCATCTTGCAAGACCCATAGTTCATCCTGTGATTTTGGTTGCTTCTCTATCTTCTTTTGTTCCAGATAATCCCAAACAGCTTCAATGATGTTCAAATCTGGACTTTGTGGTGGCCATTCCATTAGTTGGAGCTCTCCAGCAGCCTCTTTTCTTTCCAAATATTTTTTTACATTATTAGCAGTATGTTTGGGGTCATTGTCATGTTGGAACATAAAGTTCCGGCCGATCAGACGTAATCCTGAGGGAACTGCATGGTGTATTAATATCTGTCTATACTTTTCAGCTGTCATGATTCCGTCTATCTTCACCAAATCACCGACTCCATTTGCTGATATGCACCCCCCAGACTTTTATAGACCCTCCTCCATGCTTAATTGTTGGTTGTAGACAGATGTCTTTGAGATCTTCATTGGTCCTTCTCCTCACATCCTGTCTTTTCTTTGTCCCAAATATCTCAAATTTTGACTCATCACTCCAAAGTACTTTTTTCCACTGTTCCATGCTCCATTGACGATGTTCCCGTGCATATTTTAATCTTTTGGCTTTATTCCCTTTCCTAAGTAATGGTTTTCTTCTAGCTACTCGCCCATGAAGACCATTTTTAATCAGTACTCTTCTAATGGTGGAAGGATGCACTTGTGTTCCTGAAGTTTGAGCAAGTTCTGATGACAGCTCGGCACTTGATGCTCGTCTATTTCTCAGGGATGTAAGTTTCAAGTGTCTGACATCAGATTCCGAAAGTTTTCGAGGTCTTCCACTGCGTTTTCTGTCCGATACGGTCCCTGTTTCTTCTTTTTTCATGATGATTTCTCGTATTGCATGTTTTGAAACGTCGGTTTTTCTTGAAATTTCCGACTGGGAATTTCCCTGTTCATGTAAGAATACGATTTTGTGCCTGATCTCAAGAGAAACGTTCGTCATTTTGGTACGGTCCTTACGTAAAACTTCAGAAAATACCTGAAACAATATAATATCCATTCATAAATTTAGAACCACTTAAAGAGTAGAATTATCATTTAATAACATCACAAAGGACATTAATTAACCATGAAACCATGTTGCTTTAAATAATATTGTGTACTACCACTAAAATGTATACAAATTGTAACTTAAATGCCCCACTTGTTGATTACAACACAGTATGGTCTATGGTGCTAAAAAATGAAACAATTTAAATTAAATGTTGCTTTTAAATTGGAATGTGCCTCTACATATTAGATTGATTTGATGTATACAACTTCAAAACATCAAGTATATTCATTTACATTACTCTAAGATTTAGATGTACGTGATTAATCAGAAAAATATATACCTGGCCAAGACTTTTGCGCAGTAGTTATATATATATATATATATATATATATACAGGGTGTCCCGTAAGTCTGGAACCATAGGGCAAAATGATAAAAACGGCAATAAAAACGCCGGAGACTTTTGGGGACTGTTTGTGAAATGAGCGAGGATGGTAGCGGCTGTGTCATCGTCGGTGGATTTCCTCCGAGGTCCACTGCGTGGTTTATCTCCTATGGATCCCGTTTCCCTGAACTTTGCTACAAGTTTGCCGACACAGCTGTGTGTTATCGGCGCGCGGTCCGGATGCAATCTGTTAAATTCCTTAGCGACCTCTTTCTGACTCCGATTTCCTACGAGCAGAATTACCTGGATGCGTTCTTCCTTACTCAAAGACATCATGGGCAGTCTAGGGTGGATCACTTTCACTTTTTTTTTTAAATTATAGCTGGTCAAAGTTTTTCCCATGATTTGGTTCAGTGGAAGTACACTGACACCATTTTTACCAAAATCGATCAATATTTAGGGGTCGCGCATCGACCTTGAAAATTTCAATTTTGGAAATTTGGCCAAATTGACAATTTTTTACTGAATAAAAATAAATCATCAAATGAACATATTTCCTGAATCCTCTCAGTGAAAGAAATCCTCTCAGACACTTACCAAGTTGATCGGACAAGTGGTTTAGAAGTTACACTCACCTAGAAATAACATTAAAATTTAAAATACCGTATTTGTCCCCCGTTATGGACGTAATCATAGCATCAGTAGCTGGCGCATCCTAAAATCCCAATTACACACACACGCTATGTCTATGACCAATATTTTTACTAATCACAGTTTGCTTTTTACAGATCAACTGTGTCAATTGATTCTTGTTTGATAAGTCTAGACCAGCGGTCTTCAACCTGGGCGATATCGCCCACTAGTGGGCGATTTGAGCTTTTAGGTGGGCGGCAAGAAAATTTATAAAATTCTTGTAAAATTCAACAAAATTTACAATATTATATGCAAAAAATGATCGAAAGTTTTGTCAGTTGTGTCATGACAATGATGAACAATTTGTTAGGTTATTATTACACACAGAGGTCCGATGGCTCTCGAAGGGTGCATGTTTAACTCGTTTTGTTGAACTATATGAGAGCGTAGTGCAGTTTCTAGAAGACCAAAATGAAGTTGATCTTAGCCAAAAGTTAAAAATGATAAAAAAATGATGCTTGTTATTTGGCAGGAATATTTAAGAAATGCAATGATTGTAATTTGCAGCTTCAAGGAGCCAATATGACACTCATGAACTGCCAAAAAGTTATCTCATTATTCATTGAAAAGCTGGATTTATTCAGTCACAATCTTTCAAAAAGGGGATTTCACCAGTTTCCAGAATTGTTATCTATTAAGGATGACATAACAACAATTGATACACAAAAGTTTATTGATCATCTCAATAAACTTGAAACGGATTTTGAAACTTGATTCAGTGATGTTTTAACCATGGAAGTATATGATTGGATGGTAAACCCGTTTACTGCAAATGTTACTGAAGCTGATGTAACATGTCAAGAGGAGCTATTAGAACTCAGACATGATGAGGAAAGCAAGGGAAATTTCAATAACGGTGGTTATATGCAGCTTTGGCAAAATAAAAAGATGTCAAATGTATATCCCAATATGTGGAAAAAGATTTTTAAATTACTGATCGCTTTTCCTACTTCGTACCTAGTTGAATCAGGTTTTAGTGCTGTGAATCACATTCTTACCAAAAACAGGAATGCTTTAAAAATCCCTGAAAGAGGGGACATTCGTTTGTTCCTCACTAAATTCGAGCCAAACATTCGGAATTTAGTTTCCAAGCATCAAGCACAAGGATCTCACTAAAGTAAAGGTAAATGCATAATGTTTTATTATATAATATATATAATGTACCATACATAATTTTTAATATATGTTTGTTGGATTTTTAATTTTGGTGGGCGGTTGGCTAATTTATCTCACATAAAAACAGTAAAAGTGGGCGGTAGGCATAAAAAGGTTGAAGGGCACTGGTCTAGACTTTAGTACAATGGATAAACTGTTAACAACCAGGAGTGGGAAGACTCTGAAAGTTACTTATTCTGGAAAAGAGAAAGCAGCAACAACAGCACCACCTTCTCTAAGGTCAGCCACGGACGTCTTCTTAATTGGTCAGCCATCTTCCTCGATCGGTGGTGCCAAATTGCCAACCACCCATCAAGTTCTCCAGTACTTCTTCTATGCCAAGCAGGAAACTACTGACAGGAAGGCCGCCGTAAAAGACACGGTGGCCAATGTTCTGGCATTTTGGAACATGGCACGTATAAAGACGATCACGAGGCGTAACTGCGAAAGAAAACTGGAGTTACTGTGGGAAGAGTGGCGCTCGCTGCAGAAGAGCAAGATGAGAGACAGTGACGCGGGAAAAGGCAGGGAGAAGTTTTCAGAAAATCTGAACAAGCTCTGGGACATCGGAGCTCCCGATGCTATTGAAGAGATACAGAAAAGTCGACTGCTCTCAGACAACAACAAACAAGAAGATATTATATTTTATGAGGATCAACGGGGCCTGCGCCAGGCAACAATGAGTGGGAATGATAAAGTGTTCATTGTCAAGAGAAAACGGCAACTCTCAAGAAAACAATCTCGTGATGAGCCAGGCACCTCAAAAACGAAATTAGGAACCGAAGCTGAGAGCGACGATGAATCTATAGAAAGCAGATCATCGATCAACTCCGAATCACAGCTAGAACCACCATACCGACAGCCGAGAGAATCAACTGTATCAATCAGCCTTCCTCACCGCATCCTCAATGCACCGGCTGTTATTGAAGTGGCTGATCGCTTCCGGATGTCCAATAATCAGGTGTGTGTATATCAGTAATGATCTTTCTTTGACAAAGATGTAATAGACGTAACGACGGAAAATTTAGTGATTATTTTGTCACATAAAAACCATACGCATCCTTGTCAATTTCCTTTCAATTTCGCACATAGGTGGCAAGTGCCGTGGCAGCAGTCCTACGTTCGGCAGATCCGCCCGCAGACCTGGACAAATTCAGTATCTCGAAGGACACGTCTCGCCGTGGAAGAGTGGCACATCGTTGTGAAGTGTCGACAGCTGTGCAGAAATCCTTCGTATCTCCGAGGCATGCTGTCGTCCACTGGGACGGTAAAGTAATCAAGGTCAGTTTTGCCCTCACCGTGGACGACAGTGAATTAACATGTTCCAGTGACGACAGTGGATTGACATATTCCAGTGGACGATAATGGATTGGCATGTATGACATACGTTTCAGGACTCTCTTGGATCATTGGAGCACCGCCAGGCGATTCTCATCTCCGGAGCTCCCCAATGGACAGAAGGAAAGTTGCTGGCCGTTCCGACTGTTGCTGACGGCACCGGTCTGTCCCAGGCCCAGGCGACCTTTCGTGCTCTCAAAGACTGGGGATGCGAGAACAACGTGATTGGACTGTGCTTCGACACAACTTCCTCCAATACGGGGAGGGTGCAGGGTGCGGTGGTCCGGCTGGAGAACATGCTTGGTAAACCGCTCTTCCAGCTGGGCTGTCGCCATCACGTTATGGAGCTCATCGTGGGGGCAGTGGTTATCACCGCGTTTGGAAGAACCACAGCACCAACTGAACCTTTGTTCCAGTATCTGAGGAGAAGGTGAATTTCAAGTCTAAGGCGCATTTGTTTTCTCCAATGATTTTTTGCCTTCAGAGCAATTGAGATATCAGCGTCCTTCTACTAATGATGTTAATAGCAGTCGAAAAGGGAAACTTCAGTCGTTTTCATGCAATATTTTCATAACTCCCCTTTCAGGTGGGACAAGCTCGACCTCTCGACTTATCGCGAGCTGGAGATCGAGCATTTGGCGGAGGTGACGTGGCTGATGGAGCTCCGAGATGAGGCAGTCAAGTTCCTCAGCACCGCTTCTGGTCTTGTCAGAGAAGACTACCGAGAAGTGGCGGAGATTATACTCCTGGTACTCGGGGCCCAGCCACGTCGTGGCACACACTTCATGCGCCCAGGAGCCTACCATCATGCGAGGTGGATGGCCAAGGTTGGTATTTTGAATTAGAAGTTAAATATTGTATTGCCTTCGGCAAACAGCCATTTGAAGTCCCTACCAGAACAAAATAAGATAAATAATTTACCATTAGACAAACTTATATGGAGTGGTATCGGTATTTATACATCACAGTGCGTATTCGTTTCAGATCATCTACTACACGAAGCTCCTGATGTTCAGCGGTCAGCTGGAGTTCGACGACGAGCTGGTACAGAAACTTCAGAGAGTGGTACTATTTACTGCACTCCTCTACGCACCTGCCTGGCTGGCGGCTCCTGTCGCAGCTGATGCCCCGCTGAATGACGTTGTGTTGTACCAGCGTCTTCTGCAGTACAGGGCTGTGGATCGCGAGATTGCAGAGGCTTCACTGGCAGTGATCAGGCGGCACTTGTGGTATCTAAGGCCTCAGACCGTCGTTTTCGCCCTCTGCAGTGACATAGTGGAAGACACTGTGAAGCACGAGATGGCAAAGAAGCTGTGCCGCCTCGCTGTGCCCGAGGACTTCACGTATGACAACGTCTCGGTTGATGACACGACGCGCCTTCCGGACCTGATCGATGAGTCATCGTGGTTCGTGTTCACAGGCCTGCAGGTGTGCGCGTCTACGTGGCTCACTCTGCCGGTGAATAAGTGGGATCAAGATAAGAACTACTGTGATCTGAAGAATGTCATCTCGCATCTGAAAGTTACCAACGACGTGGCAGAGAGAGCGATAAAACTGATAGAAGATTACGCGAACACTGTCACAAAAGACGAGTCACAGCTGCAGGGTCTTCTTCAGCTCGTGGAAAAGAGCCGGAAAGAACTCGGTGACTTCAAGAAGTCGTCACTTGCCAAGATGACGTAGCGCAGAGGGAAAGGGAGTTAGCAGAGAGAGTACATGGCGCACGCCTTAAGATGACGTGTGTTCTAACCACGATTCATACAGTTTTTGAACCTAGTTAGGGGCACCGGAGTAAGTGCCTTTAGTGATATCGGTAAACCGTTTTAATACAAAATATATTTGATCTTTCCTTATTCGTTTTATCTTATCCTAAAAAGCAGACAATGGCAGACAGCATATGGAGGTACGGGGACAAATACGGTATTTTAAATTTTAATGCTATATCAAGGTGAGTATAACTTCTAAACCACTTGTCCTATCAACTTGGTAAGTATCTGAGAGGATTTCTTTCACTGAGAGGATTCAGAAAATATGGTCATTTGATGATTTATCTTTATTCAGTAAAAAATTGTCAATTTGGCCAAATTTCCAAAATTGAAATTTTCAAGGTCGATGCGCGACCCCTAAATATTGATCGATTTTGGTAAAAATGGTGTCAGTGTACTTCCACTGAACCAAATCATGGGAAAAACTTTGACCAGCTATAATTTTTTAAAAAAAGTGAAAAGTGATCCACCCTAAGTTGGGCACTTGCATAAACGGAAAAACATGAATTACTTATTCTACCCTATGGTTCCAGACTTATGGGACACCATATACGTGTGTATATATATATATATATATATATATATATATATATATATATATATAAAGGAAGAAAATATAGATGTTTTTTAAAAAAAAAAAAAAAAACATGATATTTGCACTGAGAATATTAACATAATAAAAAATGAAGTCTGAATCCCACGCATTTATACAAGCAAAGATCCTTTGAAATCCTTTTTTTTTTAACACTCTCTTGTGAAATTGAATTTTTTAAAAGCCGTCTTTCTTGACCTTTTTGTTGAATGGAAAAGGTGAATATCCAGAGGGTTGACAAAAGTAAATAGACGTCATCATGATTGTCCAGAACAAACGACAAAGCTCATCAATGGAATGCCAGAACGTGTGTCAGCTTCAGGGCCGTTTCCTGGCAAAAGCAGACTAAGCGGCCGCTTAGGGCCCCGCTGCTACTAGGGGGCCCCTAGACAGGCTCCCAGGTCATAGCTCAGTGGGCAAGAATAGGAATATAGCTGAAGTTATTATTAATATTATTGTTATTATTATTATTATTATTATTATTATTATTATTGTCGTATTAATTAAAGTCTTTGTATGAGAAAAATGTGATAAAACGGAGACAAACAAAACGTTTTCGTCGTTTTGTGTAAATAACTATTGTGAGATCTTATTTCTATATTATTTAACTTTATTCTTACTATATGCTTATACTTTCCTAAATGCTTAATTTTTCTAGTATTGTAAAACATTATTATTATTATTATTATTATTATTATTATTATTATCAACATCATTGTTATCATGATTATTATTATTTAGCAGATTAGTTGTGGTCAACTATCATAGATGTGACTTCGTGCATCTTGGAAAATGAAACGATATTATCCATCAGGAGCTGAAAAACGGAAAAAGAAGAAAATAGAGGAGGAGAAGCTTTCCAGTAGCACAGGTGAGATGTGCTACTTGTATATTCTTATGATTACAGTTCAGGCAACTAGGTTAGGTAGACCATCAAGCTAGGCAAGTGCTCAGGAATCGTGTAGAGTAAGCTAGTCTCTGTAATATTTATAATATTTCGAAATGTGAAATTTAATGGATCACATCACCTCAAATTCTGTTCACACAGATCAATTATCAAACAAGATAAGAAAGAGTATTTTAGCAAAATCTAACAGAATATGTAATGTTATGTTCTTCTCAGGAGCACTACTGAAATATTTGGAAAAGCAATCCTCAGCAAAGCCTGATGAGCATCATGAGCCAACAGCAGGACCATCCTCTATGCAACCTCAAACACCAGTAGAAGTAGAGCCTAATGAACCAACAAGTGGCCCATCTTCTGTTCAGTTTCAAACACCACCCACAGGCATTTCTACTGAGCAACAAGAACCAAGATCTACTCCACCGCTTGATCCGTATGACTGGCCAGTTGTCCTGTCAGATGCCTTGAAGACAGATCTGGTGTCTCGAGGACCATTTCAAATCAGTCCAGATTTCACATTCCCTAAAAGAGAGGACAGTAGAAGCTTTCATCACCATTACATGTACAGAACATTAATTAATGGGGAAAAAATAAAGCGAAGCTGGCTCATGTACTCTAGAAGGAATGGTGCTCTTTATTGCTTCTGCTGCAAGTTGTTTTCAAGGAAGTCGTATAAACTAATTACGGATGGACTTTCAGACTGGATAAACGTTGGTTCGCTTCTGAAAGGTCATGAAAATATAATTCAGAACATGCAGATAGCATAGCAACATGGAATGATCTGGAACTGCGGCTAAAAACTGGGAGGACCATTGACCAAACTGAAATGTCATTAATGGAGGTAGAGCGAAGACGCTGGCGAGATGTTCTCACACGTCTTGTAAGTATAATCCAATCACTGGCAGAGAGAAACCTTGCTTTCAGGGGGGGGGGGTCTTCCTCTACATTGTACAATCGAGACAATGGCAACTTCTTGAAGGAGGTTGATTTGCTTGCCAAATTTGATCCAGTGATGAAACAACACATCAGCAGAGTCGAAAGTGGCCAATATAGTCATTCAAGTTACCTGGGTCCATTAGTGGGAAGATCTTGGATGCCATTGTTGCAGAAATAAAACAAGTTAAATATTACTCACTCATTTTAGACTGCACTCCAGACATAAGCCACCAAGAACAGATGTCGATTATTATCAGAACTGTTAAAATGGGTGAAGTACCAGAAATTAAAGAATACTGCTTGGGCTTTCTCGAGGCTTCAGAAAGTACAGGCCTGGGTTTATCATTTCTGATTCTGAAGAGATTAGATGAACTGAATATTCACTTTGATGACTGCAGAGGACAGTCATATGACAACGGAGCGAACATGAAGGGCAAGAACAAAGGTGTTCAGGCAAGGTTATTAGAGAAGAACTGTCGTGCACTGCACTCTATGTTCCATGTGGGGCTCACACTCTGAATCTTGTAGTGGCTGATGCAGCTAAAGCTTCCACAGATGCCATCAGCTTCTTTGGCAACGTATAAAAATTGTACAACCTTTTTGCAGCAGCTACACAGAGATGGACAATCCTAAAGAAGCACGTGAACATAACACTCAAGTCTTAGAGTGAAACCAGGTGGGAGAGCCGGCTTAAGAGCATTGAGGCTGTGCGATACCAGAGCCACAACATGAGAGAGGCCCTGTTGGAAGTCAGAAACAATGCCAAAGATGCCATAGCCAGGACTGAAGCACAAGCACTTGCAGAGGAGGTAGGGTCTTATCGCTTTCAGGTTTGCATAGTAGTATGGTATGACATTCTTCATACAGTTAACCATGTGAGCAAACTTCTGCAGTCTCCTACAATGCAGTTTCATGTGGCAGTCAACCTCCTCACAAAAACAAAAGACTCACTCACCAGCTACAGAAACACAGGTTTTGTTGCAACACAAGTCGTAGCTAGGGACATATGTGAGGAAATGAATGTGGAGGCTGTGCTGAAGGAGAAGAGGCTCAGATCCACAAAAAAGCACTTTGCTTACGAAGCTCCTGACGAACCATTTACAGAATCTTAAAGAGGCTGGAAGTCAAATTTTTCATTGTGGTGGTGGATTGTGCCATCGGGTCAATAAATGAGAGATTCAAAACATTAGATGATGTGAGGGACATATTTGGGGTTCTCCTAAGCTTCACCACAATGAGTAAGAAAGACTTGTCCTGCAAGTGTGAAAAGCTCTCTAAGATACTGAGCTCTGGAGCTGACTCTGACATCGATGGAAGAGAAGTGGCCCTCGAAATTAAGAACTTGCCGACTTTACCTTCACACAACATGACTGCATTGGAGCTTCTCTCCTTCATTCATCAGAAGCAACTGGAGGAACTATACCCCAATCTCTGGGTTGCACTAAGAATTGCCTGCACTCTACCTGTGACAGTAGCGTCAGCCGAGAGAAGCTTCTCTAAGATGAAGCTAATCAAGAACTACCCCAGATCATCAATGGGGCACGATCGCCTCAGTGGCCTTGGCATCATAAGCATCAACCAGGACGTTGGCAGGGAAATTTCATATGATGATGTTATTGATGATCTCGCCCAGAAAAAATCTAGGAGGCAAAAATTTTGAAGATACAAACTGTTCTGTATAACTGTTAGCTATTACACGATTGTATCGTAGAGTTAGTAATTGTTTGGTAGTTGATAATTGCATAATTTTTTTATACATAGTTCTGTGTTATTTATTCTAAATAATGTATAAGCTAATTTTCAGGAATTTCATGAAGAGTATTTTTTTCTGTTTGTCTTCTGAAAGTACATATTTGTTGTTTTGGACATAAATGTTTCATTAAAATTGTTTCATAATTGTTTTTTATTGACACAGCCATTTTTTGTATGTGTGTGCTGAGGTGATGTAGTAAGGCGTGAGTTGGTGGATGGAGGGGTGGGGCCTCAAATGGGTATACTGCTTAGGGCCCCCTAATGGCTAGAAACGGCCCTGGTCAGCTTCACAAAATGCAAACGGGAAAAACAACACAATTCTAAATATATTGACTCAATAAGAAAAAACCCGAAGGTCTCTCTCTCTCTCTCTCTCTCTCTCTCTCTCTCTATATATATATATATATATATATATATATTATATATAATATATATATATATATATATATAGGGTGTCCCATAAGTCCGGCATCATAGGAGAAATTCATATTTTTCTATTTCTACAAACCATAATTCATATTTTTCTCTTTCTACAGGCCATAATGTCTGTGAGCAAGGAAGAACAAATCCAGATAATTCTACTCATAGGAAATCGGAGTCAAAGAGAGGCCGCTGCTGAATTTAACAGACTGCATCCAGACCGCGAGCCAATAACACAGTTGTGTTAGCAGACTTGTTGCAAAGTTTAAGGAAACAGGATCCATAGAAGATAAACCACGCAGTGGACCTTCAAGGAGGTCCACTGACGATGATACAGCGACTGCTATCCTGGCTCATTTTAACAGAAGTCCCAATAAGTCTTTTCGGCGATTGTCCGCCGAGACAGGAGTGTCGAAAAGTAGCATCCATCGCATTCTTCAGGCTCACAAATGGCATCCATATAAACTTCAAATCCTACAGAAATTAAGCGAAGATGATCCCGACTGGCGGATGGAATTTTGTGAATGGGCTACGGAACAATATGCTCGGGATGCCAATTTCCCGTCCACCATTCTGTTCAGTGACGAGGCTGTTTTTTTATGGAAATGGTGAGGTAAATCGACAGAACACCCGCTACTGGTCTCAAAACAACCCTCACTGGTATACCTCTTCAAAGGAACAAGGTGCATCTTGGGTGATGGTATGATGTGGCATTTGGAAGGATCGCATCATAGGCCCCCCTCTTGAAAGAAGAAGGAAATTTCCCAACATGGTTCCAGCAAGACAGCGCTCCTGCACATTACAGCACCCAAGTAAGGGAATACCTGTACCAACAATTCCCTGGACATTGGATAGGACGTCGAGGGCCTGCGGAATGGCCAGCTAGAAGCCCGGATCTCACGCCACTAGATTTTTATCTCTGGGGCCACTTGAAAGCGCTGGTATACGCAGAGAAAATTAGGAGTGTTGAACATTTGCGGCAGCGCATTATTGGGGCATGTAACACCATTACTCCTGACATCATTCACCGTGTGCTTGCTGACTGGGTATCACGTCTGAATTTGTGTATTGAAAACAATGGTGGATATATTGAGCACGTTCTGTAAATAAAAGCTTTTGTTTTGCCTTTTTTAATTATTTTTCCTATGATGCCGTACTTATGGGACACCCTGTATATATATACAGTATATGTAAAAATGAACAATGAATAATTCCTGTATTCTTGTATCCATTCAGATAATTCTTATAAAGGGTGATCCAGAGAAATGGGACCCAAAAGAAACCCCTGTAACTCTTAAAGTACACGTATAAGTCCTTTTATAAAATCATACGCATCATTCGAAAGAGGATAGTTACAAGTTTGTACAGGATTGTATAGGTTTTGACAATACAAGACAAGATAAGATACAAAACAAAATAAAAGTGTTAGTTAAAACTAACCCTTCAAGATGACTGCATGGACTGTGGAACAGCTGCGTTTCATAACTGAGCAATATTATGAGCATGGAAGAAGTGTAGTTTCAGCTCAAAGATCTTTCAAGACAAATTTTCAGATGTCAAAATCACCTTCTAAGAAAGTAATCCGTCGGTGTGTCAGAAATTTTTCCCTAACTGGCAGCATTGGAAAAAGAAAACCAACTGGAAGAGTGCGCACAGCAATGATAGACGAGATCATTAACAGAACTCATGAAATTGTACAGGATAATCCTAACATAAGCATCAGACGTGCTTCTCAGCTGTTAGGAGTTGGATATGGAACAACACACCGTATATTCAAGCAAAATTTAATGCTCTTTCCATATAAAATTCAAACAGTGCAACAACTAAACGATGGAGATTTCGCACGAAGACGACAATTCTGTCAATGGATCCAACAGAAGGTAAATGACACCACCAATTTTCTAGCAACTTTGATTATGTCAGACGAAGCCCATTTTCACTTGAATGGAACTGTAAACAAACAAAATTGTCGTTTCTGGGCAACAGAAAATCCATTGAATATTACCGAAGTCCCGTTGCATAATCAGCGTGTAACTGTTTGGTGTGGTCTTACTGCATCTCAGATCATAGGGCCGTACTTTTTCGAGGATTCCACCGGAAACACGGTCACTGTAAATGGTGATCGCTACGAAAAAATGTTGACCGATTTCCTTAGTCCTAAATTAAGAGATCTTTGTCTAGAAAACCACTGGTTCCAACAAGACGGAGCTACCTGCCATACCACGAGGAACTGCATGGCAGTTTTGCGTCAAACGTTTCCAGGCGAGTTAATCTCAAGATTTGGAGACGTTGAATGGCCCGCAAGGTCTCCGGATTTTTCTCCCTTAGATTATTATCTCTGGCCCGCAGTGCTGGACTTACCTATAAGCTAAATAAGCTATAGCTTAGGGCCACACACCCTCGGGGGCCTCATTTTTTTAAATATATTTTTATTTTATCATTAGTTTTTATTCTTTAACACTAATTCATCAAAAATTATTTATATATATATATATATTATTTTTTTTCTTTATCATTAACATTAATATAAAAAATAATAATTATAGTAATAATTATTTTAAATTTTTTACCCGAATTTTTTAGAGAAGGGCCTCAAATTTCATATAGCTTAGGGCCTCAGCAGGAAGGGCCTCAAATTTCATATAGCTTAGGGCCTCAGCAGGTGAAAGTCCGGCCCTGTCTCTGGGGATATTTAAAGAGTAGGGTCTACAGAAATAACCCAACGACCTTGCAAGAATTGAAGGCCGCCATCACAAATGAGATACAGGCCATACCACCGCACACTCTTGCAAAAGTGATGCAGAACTTACAAGCGAGAACACTGGAATGCTTGGCAACTAATGGAGCACATTTGAAAGGAGTCATTTTTAAAAAATAAATATTTCATAATAAGCTTGTAACTCTACTCTTTCGAATGATATATAGTTTTTATGAAAGGAATTAAATATTAAGAATATTTGGCTTTTTTTTATGGGTCCCATTTATCTGGATCACCCAGTATAATTCGTATATTTATATAAATCCTTATTATTAATATAAACACCCAGGAATGTCTGTCAGTCGGTCACGCTCGAAAAGAGAAGATTCTTGATATATATATAATATATATATATATATATGGGCGATATTTGTATTTTAATATGGGCGATATTTGTATTTTAATGCATTAGAAAAAGGCGTAATGAATTCTACTTTTAATTATAATTTTAAAAAGTCTATCTATAATAATAAAAGGACGCCCGTGTGTGTGTGTGGTGTGTGTGGGTCAACTGTACGCCCTTGACAATTGGTTATGTTAAGTCGCGATATTTTCGTTAGCTTTAACGAAACTATCACGACTTAACCTAACCAATCGTCAAGGGCGTACAATTAACCTAACCGGGCATTCAATTAACCTAACTAATAACAGTCTTCGAACTACAAAAAATATTCCACCGTCGGCTAGGATATTTTTGCCACCCGCACGAAGGGCGGGTTCTCCGCTAGTATCTATATAATCCTTATGTTCATTATATTCATATAATACTTATATTTGTATACATTTATATTCATATATTCATCTTTACATAGAGAGCAAAATCGCGTAACGCTGACACGAGTTTGGATAAATTTTTGATTTGCTTTCTATTTTACAACTCGTGAATTAATAATTTTTTTAGATTTAGCTTAATAATGTAATCTTGTTCATTCCCTGTGTACATTCTCTCTTCGTTGTAAAAGTTGAAGTCATGTCCTGCTTAACGCTTAATTTGAATCTTAAGCATTTCATTTTTGCTCATGTGCATGTTTGTTTGTAATTCGTGATGAGAAGGCATATTTCAATTTCCATTTATAGTTAACTCGGCAAATCATGATAACATCAGATCTGTCAATATGCGGTTTAAAATAAAAATATGGCTTCCTCTTGCTTAGCAGTCTAGACATTGCTACAGCTAAAATAGCAGTCTAGACCTTGCTACAGCTAAAATAATTGTTTTGTCTTTAAATGTTTTGCACAGTAAATCAGCCTATTGAGAATAAAAAACAAAAACAGAGCAGCATTAAATAGTAATTATGTCAGTAAAAAAATCAGTATAAAAGGCCATAAAATTTCTCCAATGTTTATTCTGAATTGGCTGATCTAACTTAGAGGCTGAGCATTACTCGTAACATTTTAGCAGTAAAACCACAGTAAGAAAAAAATCTTTGTCTTCTCCTTCGAGCCTTGCTCTCTTCTGAGAACTTAATCTTAAATAGAGAAAAATAATTTCCCGATACGTTACAAGAAGAATCGGGGAACCTTCAGTAGTATAGAAGAAACTACTGCGATTCCCTATACGGTACCAGCTACTCCAGAGTAACAAATCCGTTGCTGCCATCTAACCAGAACCCCCGTCAATTTCGAACCGACCAAGGCCATAGACGGAGGGGTTAACACACACTCACACACACACACACGTATATTATATATATATATATATATATATATATATATATATATATATATATATATATAGGCCTCATGACAGTCGGCCCGCTATGATAGAGTAATTTAGTTGAAATGACATATTTAAGCAGGGTACTTTTGTCCGTTTGTACTTTGGTCTTATAGACCATCTCTTTCGTAAGACCCCATAAAAAGAAAGATTACGGGTTAGGTCCGGAGATCTCGGGGGCCACGATATTGGACCAGCACGACCAATCCAACGATTCCCGTACCGCTGATTCAAATAATCTGTAACATGACGACCAAAATGTGGTGGTGCCCCATCGTGCTGAAGGAACATCCTGTACTGCAGTCACCGAAGTAGAATTCAAAAACTCCTCCAAATGAACCCATTCTGCAGGTACAGATACGCATTCATTCAGGTTTTCCAAGGGCAATCTACTTAGAACATTAGCAGTACCTAGATGTTTGCCCGACCGATGTACTAAGTCGAATTTATACAGTAGGCTTGTAGAATCAATGCTTATCATTGAATCCTACCTGAGGTCATAACCGGAATATTTTCAGTGGTGAAAATAAACCTAAAAGAAGTTTATGATCAGTGATTAATTGAAATCCATGACCCCATAGGTAGAAATGGAATTTCTTTACTGCAAATACTAAAGCTAAGGCTTCACGTTCAAGTTGTGAATATCGCCTTTCAGTCTCAGTTAGTGTCCTAGAAGCGAAAAAGATAGGCCTATCTACATCGTCAATGTGGTGAGATAGCACTGCACCAATTCCATAAGAACTGATATCTGCTGAAACTACGAGATGCACTAGGATCGTAATGCACTAGGGGAGTGGACTTTAGTAGTACGTCCTTTGAAACCTCAAATGCTTCCTTATGGGTTTTCCCCATTTCATCTGTTCCTCAGATCGTAATAACTTATTTAGGGATTCCAGGAAAATCACTGCGTTTGGCAAAAAATTCTTATAAAAGTTTAGGAGACCCAAATAAGCTTATATGTGTGATATTTTAGGGTGGAGGTACATTTTTTATTGCTTCTAGTTTATCTGTTGTTGGATGAATGAGGCATCTATACGGAACCCCAAATAGGAAACCTCATCCGTGACCCAAGAACACTTCTCACTTTTCAGCTTAGTCCCGCATCCTGGAGTCTTTTAGAATTATTGTTAATCTACAGTAGTTAGATGTTCTTCTTTAGATGAACCTGCTATAGAGACATCGTCTAGAAAACAAAGTACACCAAGAATGCGACCTAGAACTTGGTTCATTGTTCTCTGGAAAGCACCCGGAGCCGATGCTCTTCCATAGCATAGCCTATTGTACTTATATCGGCCTCGGTGCATATTTATGCCAGTTAGCTCCTTAGATTTTTCGTCTAAACTTAGTTGAGCCTAGGCTTCTGATATATCTAGTTTTGTGAAATATGTACTCCCGACTAAAAAGCTAAATAATTCATCAAGCCTGGGTATAGGGTAGCAATCTAGAAGATCTGCTCTATTTGCTGTTAAATGGTAATATCCGCGCAACCGCACTAACTTGTCGGGTTTTATTACAGGAACCACCGGGACAGCCCACTTAGTACGTGTGACTGGTTCAATAATTCGATCTTTGAGCAGCCTATTAA
Organism: Bathynomus jamesi; assembly: GCA_023014485.1. NCBI lineage: Eukaryota > Metazoa > Arthropoda > Malacostraca > Isopoda > Cirolanidae > Bathynomus > Bathynomus jamesi. The sequence goes on from JAJOZX010001856.1 coordinate 719,918, forward strand.
TTTCTGGGTCTACCTTCTCCCACAACGCATGTTCAATCGGATGAGCCTTTCAAAATTTTGAAGTTATACTTTGGTCACCTCTATACAGCCATGATGGTCTTTTATTCGCCTACTTCAGGCCCGAAAAAGAGAAGAAAACCCCGTTAACAACGAATCTACGTCAGACGAATTTGTGTGTATGCACATCTGCTCAACCCCATGGCAGAATTTTGTCAACAGGCAAACGCAAGGAGTCGATCCAGTCACGGCCTAGTAAAGTAGACCCTTGCTCATCCACCACTAAAAGGGTTAGGGAATGAGGTAAAGTTTTCTTGTCAAGTGAAACCTTGACGTAGGCTTCTCCGCAAATAGGTATTTGCGTATTACTATATTTTTTAGTATGGTTTAAGATTTGTGTACCTTCGGTGTATTTTTTAAAGCTTTGTCAAAAATTGTTTTAGACAACAGTTCGGACAACACTGTATCTAGTTCTAGAGAAACTGTAATTCCATTTGGGCCTACTTCTATAATATACGGACCTTTATTATTACTACTTTGCTGATCATAAAATATGTATTCCTCGCCAATATTCGAAGTATTAATTATCATTACGATGATTACAACTAGAAATGTTAAAATTAGAATTTTTACCCTTTTGATTTTTGAAAAACAAACTTTAGTTCTGTGGCCTATTTTATTACAATTTCGGCAAACTGCCTCTTTAAAAGGACAGTCCTTCTTCCACTGGCGTTTTGCACACCCAATACACGGCTTGGAAGGTTTTTCAACCTGCTTGGAATTAGTATTAGTAGGTTTAGTAGTATTTGTAGCATTCTTTTTATCAGTTCATCTAGTAGGCTCATTAGATCTGCTAGGCTTAGAAATTTAAAGCTATTTACTTGTTTGGCCTTACTAGTGTAACTGCGAAAGCTTTAACACCTTTAGCGGCTGCTTCTCTAGCCGCAGCTACTTCTACAGCCTGACGAAAACTTAGGTCCATCAAAGTTAATAGGGATCTCTGAGTAGCCTCCTCTTTGAGACCCATTTGTTAGAAAATTTAGAAGAGGAAGAGCCATTGTTGTCACAAGGCGATATGATGACTAAACTGATTGATGCAGCATTGCTTGTATATATTAAGTTAAGGTGTATATATATCCATCTCATAATTGTAAGGTTAGTGAAAAATTCACTTAATTTAGAGCTAGCATTTTTGGGCTCTTGTGGCATCATTGTTTGGGCACTCTTGTGGCATCATTTTTTGGGGGCATTGCGCGTCTTTTCTACTCGTTTGTTGAATGCGGCACTTACAGGTGTGGTCTTATAGAGAGCTCTCTTGCAATTCGGTTTGGTTGTTTAGATTGTGAAAATTGTAGCCCAAGTTAGGCCTGGACGGGTTTAGCATAATTGAGTTAAGGTCCCAGGGTAGAAAGTTTGGTCGCCCAATTGTGAAACTTGGCCGCTAGTCTGTCGTTGTTTTGGGCCTACATTTTTACCGGTTTGGTTAATTTTGGCTTATTATTCGTAGGCGAAGATTGCAGACTTCAGTGCGCCAGTTACTTGGGTGGAAAATTTGGTATTCCATACTGGTGGTTGGTCAGTACCCCAACCAAGCAATTCAGTTTATTTGAAAAAAGCAAAATTTTGATCAGTTTGGTTAAGTATTTTTGCCAATTCAGCTTATTTGGCATTGAGCCCAATTGTTGTTTGCATTGAAGATGAGTGCAGCTGAATTGAACAAGTTTAAAAAAAGGAGAAGCACCTACAAAGGTTTAATTACAAAAGTCATTGCCACTATAGATTCTACTATAGAGCAAGAGGACTTAAGCTTAGTGACTGCGCAGCTTTCCATATTAGAAACTAAAAAGGTTGCTCTAAGCGAAGTAAATGTTAAAATTGAGGCTCTTATAGAAGAGGATGAAATAGAAAATAACATAATTTACTTTGAAGAGATTATTGATGATATAATTAAAGTATGCCACAGAGCAAAGGAGTTTAGCAGCTCAGTACAGTTAGAGACCAGGTCTAATAATGAAACACAACCCTCAACAAATGGTGTTTGTGAAGTTAAGGTTAACAGATCTGCAGTTCAATTACCGAGGCTTGTACTCAAAACATTTTCTGGAAGTATTCAGGAATGGCAAGGATGGGCAGACAGTTTTCAATCAGCAGTTCATTCTAGTCAAGTGTTAAGTGCGGTGGAGAAGTTTAATTATTTGCAGTCCCTCTTGGAAGGGGAGGCAGCAAAGACAATAGCAGGATTAGCATTAACAGAGGCTAATTATAATGTGGCTTGGGATATATTAAAGAAGCGGTTTGGTAAGCCAGAGATCTTAATTACAAGCCACCTCCGCGAACTTTTATTTATACCTCCTGTTAATAACCCCAATAGTGTCAGGGAGTTACGGCAGTTATATGATGAATTTGAAGTTAGAACTAGGTCCCTGGACAACTTGAGTGTAGGAATGGAAAGGTATGGTATAATGTTGGTCACTATACTGGAGTCTAAATTGCCTAGCTCAATTTTGCTTGAATTAAGTAGGGGACACTTTACAGAACATGTGTACATCCCCCTTCAGCAGATGTTAAGTCTTTTAAGCACAGAATTAGCAAGACGAGAGGGAATTGAGTTTGCACAATAGGATGTTAAACAAGGGGACAAAGGCAGGCACATCACCAAAGTTTCTACAAAAAGGAATAGCCCAGGTACAGTGTCAGCTCTACATGCATCCTCTGAGAATAAATTAAAGGGAATCAAGGAATGCATATTTGGCGAATGCAACCACAAGTCATATAAATGTGAGGTGGCTGAGGCTTTACCTGTTGAGGAGAGAAAGGACAGGGTAACTAAGTCCACAGCATGTTTTAAATGTTTTTTGAAAGGTCACAGAGCAAGGTTTTGTAAGTTTAAAATTTTGTGCAAAAAATGCCATGGCCGGCATCAGCCATTATTGTGTGAAAACACTCCTAGTAAGCCTACCCCAGAAGTAGAGACATCAGTGGCACATACCACTGCTATGAAAGGGAGTAAAAGTATAGGGGGATTATTGCAAACAGCTGCAGCATTATTAATTGGGGATGATGGACAAACTATTGTAAGAGCGTTGTTTGATAGTGGTAGCCAGTGTAGCTTTATAAAGACCAAAATTTCCAGAAAATTGAAGTTTAAAGAACTTAAGAGGGAAAATTTAAGAATTTCTGGGTTTGGGGGTTCCGTTCAAAACCGAACCAAAGTTAAGAAGGTAGAAGTTCTGGTTAATGGGTTGTTACCACAAAGTCCCACTATCAAGGTCCAAGCTGTAGAGAGTGAGGAACTTTGTGCTCCAGTCACTACTTTTTAGATATGGCATGTGTCCAAGAAAGTTAAAGGAATTAATTTGGGCAATAATAAGTTTGAAGGAACAGAAGATATTAGTCTTTTGATTGGAGTTGACTATTACTGGGACTTCCTCACTGGTAATATTGTCCGCACATCTCGAGGTCCGGTAGCTATTGAAAGTAAGCTAGGCTGGATGCTACATGGTAGCTATTGCAATGAAATGGAGGTTAAAGCTCTTTTTGTTAAGATTGAGGAGAACAGCCATGGTTTGGAAAGGCATTTCAAAGCCTTTTGGGAACTTGAATCCATTGGCATAAAGGACAAACAGGAGAAACAGGCAAGTACAGTGAACAGTGATGTTTTAGAGCAATTTGAAAAAGGGATTGGGTTTAGAGATGGTTGCTATGAAGTTGGCCTCCCTTGGAAGGATTCTTGTAAACCCAGTTCAAACCTTCAGCTAGCTAATAGGAGGTTGGAGACTTCATTGTACACTGTACAGGCTAAGAAAAAATGAGGAGTTGTTAATTGAATACAATGAGGCCATCCTAAGCTATGTAAAGGAGGGCTATGCTGAAAGGGTGCAAGGTGAGCTGGTGAGCCAAGAGGCACATTATCTGCCACACCATGCAGCGGTACAGCGAGACAAAACTACCACCAAACTCAGGATAGTTTTTGATGGCTCAGCCAAGGACAAAGGTGGTGTGTCCTTGAATGACTGTTTGGATGCTGGGCCAAATTTAAATGCAGATTTATTTTTCTTGTTACTGCGATTCAGGTTTGGTAGAGTAGCATTGACTGCAGATGTGAAGCAAGCCTTTTTGCGAATAAAGTTAAAACCAGAGGACAGAGATGCAGTAAGGTATCTGTGGGTGGATACGAAAGACTTGTTGGAAAATGAACCAAAGGTTCAAGCATATAGAATGAAGTCAGTGTTGTTTGGCCTCAGCTCTAGTCCATTTCTGTTGCAGCTACTATGCAGTACCATTTTAAGAAATATTCTGAAGTCTATCCTAACACTATTGAACACATAAGGAAAAATTTTTATGTTGATGATTTGCTGTGTTCCGTGGATAATACAGAAATGGCTAAACAGATATTCATGGAGGCTAGAGCTATAATGAGGGAGGCTGGCATGGAGCTTAGAAAATGGCAGACCAATCATTCTCAATTACAAGAGTTTATGAGTCAGTCCTGTGTAGTACCTGATGCAGCAGAAAGTATTGAGGATTCTGGTATTAAGGAGTTGTGGGCAATAGACGCAAAAGTGCTAGGCATTGTTTGGCAGCAAGGAGAGGATTTGTTTACCTTCAATGGGAAATCTTTAGTAGAGCTGGCTGAGCTCTCTGGGAAATTGAGGTGACGTGTGTGTGTATATACAGGGTGGCCCAAACAAAATGGCACCAATTTTCAGAAGTGATATCTCAATAACCATTGCAGTTAGGGATTTTAAAAAAACAACCAAATGAAAGATAATTCTTTTCTCTTTAAATACTTATTCAATAGCTTGATGGTTATAAACCCATGTAATGCCAAAAATTGGCTTATAAGAAAAATATACAAAAAAAAGTTGCGCATTTATATTTATTCCTTTTATTTTTTTCTAATTAATTATCTTCTAATTTACGGTCTTTAAACGAAGTTCTGTGGTTTTAAGTTAAACCTAATTTTCAATAAATGGCTCAATCTGCCCTCCATTATGGTCAACCACAGCCTGTAATCTCGCCCTCCATTTTGAAATTGCCTTTGAGATCGTCACTTGTGAGAGATTTTCCCATGCAGCCTGAATTCGTTCACGAAGATGGTTCACATCACGGATTTTTTTACCATGGTAGACTTCTCTCTTTAAGGCAGACCACACAAAGTAGTCAATGGGGTTTAGATCTGGGCTGCATGGTGGCCAATTATTTGGTTCGATAAAACCAGGACAATTATTATTGAGAAATGTTATTGTTTCCTTGGCTGTATGAGATGGGGCTCCATCTTGCATGAACACAAAATCAGTGCTCGTCTCCTTGATCTCTGACAACATTGGAAACAAAATGTCATTACAGTAGTAAATTGAGTTAATTTTAACGCCTCGCTGAATAAAAATGATGGATGTTTTGTTCTCAGATGACGCTGCAAGGGAAACCATTATCGAATCTGAAAAGTGTTTTTTTCACGCAAAAGTCGTTTTGGGTCAACATGAGTTTTTGTCGCCACTGCTGCACGAACCCGATCATTTTGGGTATTTCGTGGTGTTTCGGCCGTAAATCGTTTCTCATCAGAAAACCAAATTTTTTTCACAGACTCATTTGACCGAAATCTTCGCAATAGATTTTTACATCGATGGAAACGTCTTTCTTTCACAGGCTCCGATAAAGCAGTAACCTTCACCCTCTTAAATGTTTTCAACCCAAGATCTTTTCGAATTATTCGCTGTACTGATGAACGTGAAATCCCGGTTTCTTTCGAAACTTCACGTTCACTTTTACTTGTTCCCGGTTGTTCCTCTTGACTTAAAACCATTTCATTTACTTTTTCAATGTTTTCTGGCGTTCTAATACTTTTTGGTCGACCACTTCCCGGACGCCGTTGACTGCTGCCGGTTTCTTTAAGTTTTGTAAAAAATGTGCCACAGTTCTTTTTTTCCAATTTCTATTTGGAAATTCGTACAGGATTCTGTTTAATGAATATCTTTTTTCTTCACGTAGTGCTTGTATAATGTTCTTATCAGATTCTCTCAATCCCATCTTGAGGGGTCTGGAATAGAAAAATTTCATTTAAAATTAGGATCAAGAAATAAATATAAATGCGCAACTTTTTTGTATATTTTTTTTGGAAGCCAATTCAATTTTGGGCATTATATGGGCTTATAACCATCACGCCATAGAAAAAGTATTTAAAGAGAAAAGAATTATCTTTCATTTAGTTGTTTTTTAAGTCCCTAGCTACAATGGTTATTGAGATATCACTTCTCAAAATTGGTGCCTTTTTTTTTGGGCCACCCTGTATATGTATATAGTCTAAAAGTCACTAAAGGGGAAATATCACTAAATCTAAGCTGAATGGCAACAGCAAGTCATAATCGAACCAACGCGGTTGTTCGTATTGTTTTGGGCTAGCCTAGAGATGTTTTTTCCTATCTGACCTAATCATTGGTGCTGAGTGTAATTAGGTGGTGTTTCTAAGGTGACAAATGGGGTAGGAAGTTGTCCGTACTTAAGTATAGTTAGGGGTAATGTCTATAGCTTCTAAATTGGTAATGTAAGAGAGAGTTAGGTAGGCTGTTTGTGGGACACAGGAATCTAATGGTAGGCTCCCAAAGGAATATCTAATTCAACGCACCGGTAAGTGCTTTTGATTGTTTGCTAGAACCTAAGTAACCTAACTGGGGTGTCTACCCACGCTATCACATTTGGCGACGAGGATGGGATTCAATTAAGCTCATGGGATTCGATTAAGCTCATGGGATTCGATTAAGCTCATGGGATTCGATTAAGCTCATGGGATTTAATTTAGCTCAATGGATTGAATTTGGCTCATTTGATTAAATTTTGTTCATTGGGTTAAATTTGGCTCATTGGTTTAATTTGGCTTATTGGGTTCAAGTGGTTGTTTGGAAAATTGGATGTAGCCTAGTGGGTCGTCCGATTTGGTTTGTTTGTGTGGGTAAGCTACCGTACTATAGCGTAGGTCCCGCCGGCCTAACTCTAAAACTAATTCCTATTCAGCCCTAACTCTAAAACTAATTCCTACTCAGCCCTAACTCTAAAACTAATTCCTACTCAGCCCTAACTCTAATACAATTCACTATTCAGCCCTAACTGGGGAGTAACTAGATCAAATTTAAACCAAATCTAACCTACTTCACGTGATTTGGCCTAATTCGGTTTTGCTCTAGCATGTCGGTGAATTGGCCATATAAGCCCCTACGAAGACTCTGGGGAGGACTTCGAAGCTTATGCCAGGGTGAGGTTGTTTTTCGAGGCAAATTCCATTCCTGATGCTAAGAGTACCTACATTTTTAACTATAATAGGCCCTAAAACGTTTGGTTTAGTTATGGACCTAGTTTCTCCTAAAGCACCGGAAACCTGCACCTATAATGAATTGGTACAGGCCCTAACCGATCACTACAAACCCCGAGTAGTTCTCATCTATGAACGTTTCAAATTTTATTCAAGGCATCAGACGGGAAATGAAAGCATTGCAGAGTTTGTTGCAGGAATAAAAAGCCATAGCCGTACGTGTAAATTTGGGGACAAATTAGATGAAATGCTAAGAGATAGGTTTGTAATGGGTCTCAAAGAGGAGTCTACCCAGAGAGCCCTATTAGCCATACAGGACCTAACTTTTAGTCAGGCTGTAGAAATAGCTACGGCTAGAGAAGCAGCTGCTAAAGATGTTAGAGCTTTTGAAAATCACAGTTGTAAAGCCCAACACGTAAATAGCTTTAAATCTTCTAGGCCTGGCAGACCTAATGAGCCTACTAGACAGGCAAATAAAAGGTATGAGGCGAATACGACTAAGCCTACTAATTCTACTAAGCCTTCCAAGCCATGTACGGGGTGTGGAAAACACCATTGGAAGAAGGACTGCCCTTTTAAAGAAGCAGTTTGCTGAAACCCTAGTAAAATAGGGCACATAGCTAAAGTGTGTTTTTCAAAGAAAACGAAGGGTGAAAATTCTAATTTTAACATTTCTAGTGTAAATCCTCAAAGGGGAAATACTTCGAACATTGGAGTGGAGTACCTATTTTATGAGCAGCAAAGTGGGAAAAATACAGGCCCATATATTGTAGAGGTAGGCCTAAATGGAATTACAGTTCCTCTAGAACTAGATACAGGTGCTGCCCGAACTGTCATGTCCAAAACAGTTTTTGATAAAATTTTCAAAAACACACCTAAACTACATGCATCTAAAACGATTTTGAAGAAATATGGGGACATACAAATACCTATTTGTGGAGAAGCATCCGTCACAGTTACACTCAACCAGAAAACTTTGTCTCATCCCTTAACCCTTTTAGTGGTGGATGAGCAAGGGCCTACTCTACTAGGCCGTGATTGGATTGATGCTTTGAAAATGCCGATTGACAAAATCTTGCCAAGGGGTCAGGCAGATATGCATACACTCTCCTATCCATCTGACATAGACTCATTGTTAAGGGAGTTTTCTTCTGTTTTCGGGCCTGAAGTAGGCAACCTAAAAGGCCATCAGGTCTGCATAGAAGTAGATCCTAATGTAACTCCGAAATTTTGTAAGGCTCGTTCAATTGCGCATGCACTGCGGGAGAAAGTAGATTTAGAAATTGACAGGCTGCTAAAAGATAAAATTATTGAACCAGTCACACACGCTAAGTGGGCTGCCCCAGTAGTTCCTGTACTAAAACCGGACAAGTCCGTGCGGTTATGTGGGGATTACCGTTTAACAGCAAATAGAGCTATGGAAAACTGATGAGTGGGTAGTTGGGAGGTAACGAAAATGGTTCACTGAGTAGGTAGGTAGTTAATCTAACAATTATTAAATTCCTTTTATGTCAATAACTGGGTGGATGAAACCAATTGGTTGCTCACCAGAGTTATTCTCCACACTAGTATTTATATACTGTGTGACAAGAGCGTGCTCGGTAATAGATATACATTACCGATCAACCAACCGAAGAAAAAAACTAAGAGGACGCTGGTGGAAAAAGCCCCGCGAAAAAGGAGAACAAGGAAGAACGAAAACGAGGAACGGGGCGAGAAGACGGAACGAGAGAAGGGAGAAGAACAGACAACGAAAAAGATCTCCACCAGCAAGTACGCTCTCTACAATTAGACAGAGAGGGAAAAGAGACTCTCTAATAACTAGCAGTAAGTGACTAATTGTGTTTTAACCCAGTTAGAAGTAAACTCATTAAATTAAGCTGGGTCAGACAACTTAGGCCTACATTGTGGCCTAAGACCTAGCATCAACTCATAGCTTAACAAAGGTGAAGGTAGATTGCCCTAACCTAATTTGGTGAGGAATCCTACTGTGGACCTCAATTTATCTGCCTGCTCTGGACCATTTCCGGAATCTCTAGGCTGACCCTTACAAGGCTAGACTTAATCTACTCTATAGTTAGACTGGAGATATTAGGGGTGGGTTAATTGTGGACCAATTCATACAGAGCATTTTTCACATTGGTGGTCCGTGTGTGGGGAATTTACAAACCTTAACCTTACTTAACAAAAATTGCAGAATTAGGCTAAATGGTCTAGCCTAAGCCTAACCTAATCAAGCCTAATTAGGTCTACAACCTAGGGCCTAACTAGGAAACATTTACATTTAAGGAGTCGCATTCTCTTATAAGCTTAGACCTGAGTGACATATAAGTACTTGGGGGGGATTAAACCAAATTTAAAACTTGACTGTTTTGTCTGTGCTCACTCTTCTCTGGTAATTTCTTCTTGTCCTCTATTTCATTACGATCCCCAGTTAAACAATTTTGACTTAAACATGGACAGTGAGGAATTGAAAAAGTTAAAAAAGAAAAGGGGGGGAAAGTTGGATGCTGTTACAAAGGCCGTGAACACTTTTAACAATATTACACAACCGGGTAAGGAAGATTTAGAGTGTGTAATTCTTAAATTGGAAACTAAAAAGAAGGAAATAATAGCCATTGATGAGAGTATTTCAGAGTTAGTTGAATCCGAAATGGCTGAAGAACAACTGATAGACCTTTACGCTGATAATGATGTTCAGGTAATCTCAATTGAACAGCAAATAAGGAGACTAGTCTCGTTTGACTGACTTAACACCAAATAAACCTACTTCTGATTTTAATCAAAGTAGAGCTAACTTTCAACCAAATTTAAGTGGCATGCCAAATCCTGAGTCACAAGAATTTAGGGTTACTTTACCCACTTTGCTAGTACCAACATTTGAAGGGGACACGGTACAATTCCCATCTTTCATTGAAAAATTTTAGAGTTTAATAGGTAATAAACCTTATATTTCAACTGTTGATAAGTTTAGCTACTTAACTAGTTTCCTTAAAGGCCCAGCCTATAACCTGATAGCCTATTTACCAGCCGTAGGGAATTCATATGAAGTAGCTATTGATCTCTTAAAACGTAATTACATTAATAAAGATGAGATTGTATTTGAATTATCTCAACAAATTATTGATTTTGCACCCATAAAAGATAACCATAGTGATATGGAAAAGTTTTATTCAAAATTAGAAGCTATTATAGGACAACTGGTTAGCAATGAGATAGATGTTAAAGCTTCATCTTGGATTATACAAGGCATAATTCTTAGGTGCCTTCCTTTGAGGGTTAAAGATGTTTTAGTTCTAAAGACGGGAGAAAATTATCCTACTCTTGAAAATATCAGAAAACACATTCCAACTCTCCTAACTAATTACAAACTGAGAAATATTGAAACACAAAATAAGACCCAGACTATGGATAAACCAAAGACTGTCCCCAGAGACCAACTAGCTACAGCCAAACAGACAAAACTTGATACTGTAGAATCAAATGTGACCAACTGGAATACACGAACACCTACATTACAGAACTTTAATGTAACTGCTGCCTCAACTTACACACTATATTGCAAATTTTGTGCAAGTGATGAACACAGTAGTACTGGGTGTGACAAATATTCAGACTTTAACTCAAGAGCTAAAAGATGTGAACAGTTGAACCTATGTAAAAAGTGTACTGGCCAGGGACATTATAAGAAAGACTGTAAATCTAGGTTAAGATTCAAGTGTAAGTTTTGTAAAAGTTTACGACATGTCTCATCAATGTGTGATTCACCAAAGTGTCCAGACAATAGTACTCAAACTCAAAAGATACCTCCACCAAACAAAGGTAATCAAGAAAATGCCACTTTCATGGGACATTCTGTTTGTTCAAACAACGTAACAAGAAACACTGAGATTCTTTTACCAACTATTACTTTGGACTTAGTGAATAGTGAGGGTAGCACCACTCCAGTGAGATATCTTATAGACTGTTGTTCTCAACAAACATTTGTTTCGCAAAATGTAGTTAATAAATTGGGTTTGACACCAAACCCGAATGAACAAAAACTCAATATTGCATCCTTTGTTAAGGATAACTCGGACAAAAATAGCTATCAGACAATTGACCTGGAACTACATTTAGAAAATAAATTAGAGAAAATTGAAGCAGTTATTATTTCTAAAGTAGGACAAAACAAACTGGTTATACCCCAACTAGAACAAACCATAAATCATTTGGGAAAACACTACAAAATAGCTGATAGACATATCACAAACAACACAGTAGCTAACATTGAAATGTTAATAGGGGCAGATTATATTAATCTTATTCATAAGGGCATAGTAAAGATAGGTAATGGTATAGCTTATCAGACTATATCAGGGATAGCCCCTTTGGGTGACCTATCCAAATACAACCTAGACCTAAACCAAAATAGTTCATGACTAACAAATACTATGTGCCTCAACTCAGTCCTACATAACACCTATAAGAATAGCAACACTTTGAATAATATTATATCAACTGAGAACATTAATTCATCACTATCAAATGAAACTCTGGATGAGGCAATTCAAACTTTATGGTTGCTAGAATCTGTGGGTATACATGACACAAATCAAACTTCAGAAGATCAGTTAATGGTAGAAAGATTTGAAGACACCATTCAGTGCAAAGACAATAGTTATTTTGTTGAGTTACCTTGGAAAATAAATTGTCCAACTTTAAGAGATAATCTCAAAGTAGCTAAAGGACATTTATATAAAGTAATGAAAAAACTCAAACAAGATAATAATATTCAAAAGTACAGTGATGTCTTCAAAGAACAGCTACAGAAAGGCTTCATTGAAGAAGTAACAAATAACCCTTTTAAAAAAGATAGTTGTCATTATTTAACCCACAGGGGGGTTTATCGACAAGATGCCCCAACAACAAAACTCAGAGTAGTATATAACTGTAGCCTCAAAGACAGTGATAAACACAGTTTGAATGATTGCCTGATTGAGGGTCCTAATCTCATTTCTGACCTTGTGAAGATCTTACTGAGGTTCAAGTTAGATAAATATGCCGTACAAAGTGACATTTCAAAGGCATTTTTGAGAATAAATCTTAAAAATGAATATGATAAGAACCAACTTAGGTTCTTATGGTTCAAGGATCCATTTGATTTGAATAAAGGGTTCATAACCTATAGATTTAATGTTGTGTTGTTTGGAGCCAATTGCTCACCTAGCCTATTAGCATTGACAATTAGACATCATTTGAACCAGTTTAATAACTCTTTAACATTGAACTTCCTCAAGGAACATTTTTACGTAGACAATCTAATAGGCTCAACAACAACAAAATCTGAATTATCTGAAGTCTATGAACACTCTCAGAACATTATGCAACAAGGTAACTTTGAACTTAGAGAGTGGATTTCAAATGATGAGGATTTAAACAAAAGGATTTTAAAGGATAATAATGGTCTTACTGAGCCATCAGACAGAGTTAAAACTTTAGGTATGAACTGGTATTTGGATGCAACTTCTAACAGTCATGATTCAATCTGTACTAAAGGTTTTAAACTTGATGAGGAAGCAAATACTAAAAGACAAATATTATCAGAGGCTTCCAAAATTTTTGATCCCATGGTATTGCAAAATTTATTATTTAGCTTGAGAGAGATTATTTTGATTTAGGTGTAGTATTAAGGTTAAGTTTACTTTAAATAGACTCGGTAATTATAGAAATAATAATGGCCTATTTAGACACTGTCAACACAGCTACAGACTTTTTCACTGTAGGTTGCAGTGGTTTTTAAGTTAAATTTGGTCAGCAGCCAGATTACTAACTATGGTGAAGCTAAATTCATCAAAATTAATTTAGACTTACCAAAAATGAAGTTGCCAGTTGAACGTTACCCTTTCAGTTTCTAACTGATTCATAAGTTTCATTTAGTTTCCAGGTTTTTAAATTTCGTTGTTAAGTTTTAGGTTATTGTTTAACACACTGCTAGGTTATTTATTTGTAGGGGCTATTTCCCAGACCTAGGTTTTGCAGGTTAAGTTAGGCTAGGGCTGGATTGCCCTTAAGTTTTTGGTTTTAAAGGTTTAAGGTTTAGAAGGTTTTATTTAAGTTAAGTTAGGGCTATATTGCCTTTAGGTTTTAATAGGGGCTATAACAGCCATTTAATTATTGAGTTAGGGCCGTTGTAGCCCGGTTCGAGTTTCGTCTAGGTACCTAGTTTTTCTCTTACCTTAGTTATTTTCTTTAACTTACTTGCACCTAGTTCTGATAGGCCTCTATTTAGTTAAACATGGGTTTTGATTAATTGCAGTGGTTATTAATTAAGGATACGTTTAATTAAAGGTTGTTAGGTTTGAAGGTTGACTCAGTTTCCCGGTTTGGGTAACCACGAGCATTTTAATTTTTTTGAGAAAAAAGGGGCCCGCTTCATGCGGTCAAAAATTTTCAAGACTGGGCAAAGCTCCGTTTTTCTTTGTCCCAGAAACTTTTTTTTTTCCTTCTTTTGGTTAATTAGGGAAACCCAACTTCACTAGTTGGTTAGAAACGAGGGTTTTTATTTTTATTTATTTTGTTTATATTTTCTTTGGAAATATATGCGGTTATTTCTAACCACTTTTTTCAACATTCCCCCCAAGGGGAAAAATTTACCCAGAATTGTATTCTTGGGAAATTTTATTTATTTATTTTTATTTTTTTTTTGAATGAAAATGACATGCTCTTCAGAAAAGTTCCTTTTAGGTGAAATATGAAGATGAAAGCGTCTTTTCTGTAGAACGTTGGTCCTAAGTTATAGCTATTTACAATTATTTACAATTTTCTATTTGTGGTCTTCACAAAGATCCACTCTGTATTTTCCTTTGCAGTTCTTCCCGAAATCTAACTGCAGCTTGTCTTTGTGGTCGGGGTTGAGTAGCGGCAGTAGTAGTGTCAGGAGAATCTACAGTTCCTGTTTCTGTGGAAGAATTTTCCAGTTCTTCCAGGTCAATATTCGGCTTATCAGTTATTTCCAGTGGGTATAACCGATATATGTGTCTTCTGGAGAGATGACCATTGGGTGTTTTTACAGTTACATGCCTGATTATGCCATCTTCATCTGGGTGTAATGTTTCAATTACAGCAATCTTCCAGAAGTATTTGGGATTCATAGAATTTTCATCTAAGAGACATAGTTCTCCTACTTTAGGTTCTTTACTTACTGGTTGTTTGTGTTGTTGGTATTCTTTTTCCCTCAAACTACTCAAATATTCGTATCGCCATCTTTTCTTGATTTCTTGAGATTGTTTAGCTCCCTTATGAAAGTAATCCAGTATTTTCTTTCTTTCTTTGTCCTCTGTTGTTGTCATATAATCAGCATCCACCTGATCGTCTTCATTAACTGCTTCTTGGGTATCATTAGTGGTTAAAAAGTTGAATTTGGTATTGTCATACCCAAAAAGCAACTTGAAAGGAGTTAGTAGATCAGAGGAAGGATCTTCATTTGAATTAACATAAGTGAGTGGTCTTGAATTAATTGTGTTCATTATTTCAAGAACAATTGTTTTTAGTTCAGTTAACGGGATTTTTCTTCCTTTTAGGGAGGTATAGAGGGCTCTTTTGACTAAACCCACCATTCTTTCAGCTATTCCTAAGGTTCTGGGTGAATAGGCTGCTGTAAATTTCCACTGGATACCATGATCAGAGAGGTACTGAGACACAAGAACATTTTGGAACCAATGTTTAAGGTAATCTTCAGATCTTTTGAAGGTGGATTGATTGTCTGAAATCAAAACCTTTGGAAGGGAGTAGTTTAAGGACAAATGGTAGAGTTCTCTTAAAAAGGTTTTAGCAGAAAGGTCAGTGCAGATGTGAAGGCTGGTGAATCTGGTGGCGCAGCAAGTGAACAATAATAAGTAGACTTTCATGAATTGGTTATTCTCATCCTGGACAGAAATTGGACCAACATAGTCAAGGGCAGTTTTTTCAAAGGGTTTTTCATAGCTTAAACGTTCCGTTACTAAGGGTCCAGTAGTAGGCACTTCATAAGCCATGGCAAAGTATTTTTGGCAAAACAGACATTGTTTCAGAACCTTTTTAACTACTTGCCTTATTTTGGGGATCCAGAATTCCTGTCTGAGGAAATTGCATGTGGTAGCTAAGGTTGCATGACTGGCTTTTGCATGACATTCAGTTACAATTAACGTTGTTAAATGAGAATTTTCAGGCAGTAGTACAGGATACCTAGCAGAATAGTTAAGGTTAGTTGCATATTTATATCTCCCCATTGTTCTGACTAACCCTTCTTTGTCAATGAAGAGTTTTAGATTCTTTTGCAGCTTTGTTAGGTCCTCAACTTTTTCTCCTTTATTTAGTTTGTGGATTATTTCTTTTTCTTTTGAGAAATGTTGTTGCTGGACTAATTTTAGCCAGTAATTTGTGGCCTTAGTTTTGTAAGCTGTATGATTTTTCTCCAAGACAGCAATTTGTTCTTCCATTGTCAGGTTACATTTGGGGTTATATTTGTGAGTGCGGAAGTACTTTAAGTTTTCTATGAACCGTAGAACATAGGCAGTGATTCTGACCAGTTTTTTCCTGTTAGAGAATCTTTCCATATTTAACAAGGGAGTTTTTTCATTTATTTCTTTACAAGTTGTTTGACACACATTTATTGTTGTCTGTAAGGTTTCTTGGTGGGGGTTAAAAATTAAGTTGGTGGGCCATTCAATTCATTTCTCAAAAATGTGGGACCATGTTGGTAAAAGTGAAGAAGTTTTTGAAATTTCTTGAAAGATATTGGTCTGGTGAGTAGGTCTGCTGGGTTGTCTTCTCCTGCTACATGTCTGAATTCCAGGTGATGGTTTAAGTTTCTTGTTGCTTCCTGAATGTCTTTCACTCTGTTTTTTACAAAGATTGATTTCATTTTTAGAGATTTTTGAGCAGTCCAATTTAAAGCCACTTGTGAGTCTGTCCAAATTATTGTTTTGAAGAACTTTTGGTTTTCTGAGTTTTCTTCTAGGTAGGTTTCTTTAAGGTATTCTAGGACTTTGGTTCCTAGGCAGATTGCCATTAATTCCAAGTTACAAATGGTCCAATTTTTTGATTTGGGATTGACTCTTGATTTAGCGTAAATTAGTTCGGATTTTCCATTTCCAACTAGATAGCAACTTACTGCATAACCTTCTTGGCTGGCATCACAAAAGATGTGGAGTTGAAGATTTTCCATGAGAGGTTTGGGATTTTCAAAAGCTTGTCTAGGAAAATTCAGAAATTCCACTTTGTTTATTTCTTTACAAAGTTTTTTCCATTCACGCAGCATTTCCAGTTCTAGATATTCATCCCAATTTTTTTTGGTAGCTGTTACTTTCTGCATGAAGAGTTTTAATTTAAACACTAAGGGTGCAACAAATCCAATTGGATCAAACAATGATTGCACCGAACTTAGTATTTCTCTTTTAGTTTTGGCTTCTGAGTTCAAGTTTACCGTTTTTAGATGGAGTGTATCAGCACTTGTGTTCCAACCATATCCTAATAGTTTTACATTTTCTTTATCTTCGGAGGAGGCTATGTCATGTTTTTCAAATAGTCCTTGAAGTTCTGAGTGATTGTTGGCATTAATTAAAGCATTGTCCATGTAAAAGCGGTTAGCTAGGTAGTCTGCCACTTGGTTTGTTGTTCATTAAATATGTGTTGTAGAGATTGTTGTAGTAAAAATGGACTGCTTTTGTTGCCAAAGGTAACTCTTTTATATTTATAGCAGCTCAGGTTGTTGTCATTTGGAGCCAATTGGGTATTCTTTACCCACAGAATTTTGTGGGCATTGCAGTCAAATTCTGTTTGATATTTAAGTTGTAAATATGCTTTTTGAATGTCCCCAATCATCAAATATTTACCATGCCTTAATTTAATGCACAATTTTGCTAAGTGAGGTAGGAGTGAAGGGCAGTCCTCAGTAGCATCATTTACGGTTATTTCTTCTGGTTTGCTTTTACCCGAGGGATCTACTACAATCCTAACTTTAGTTGTTTGTACCCCAGGGCGAACTACGGGAAAGTGAGGTAAAAAATTTCCTGCTTGTCTTAAGTGTTCTGTTAGAGGTACTTCTTCTATTATTCCTTCCTGGAATTGTTGTTCAAGGATGTCTGAATAAGGTTGCATTAAGTTATCTTTTTTTAATTTTTTGCAAGTGGACTTTAACCTGCTAATAGCATAGTTAAAGTTTGGTGAAATTTTATCTTTTTGGTCATTCCATGGTACCTTAACAGACAATCTTTCATCTTCTATTTTAACTTCCTTTTCAAAGTTTGTAATCAGATCTTTTTCTTTGTTTGAAAGTGGTTCATCCCCAGAAATACCCAAGTTTTCTAGTTTGCTAAATTGTGCAATCTGGTGTTCAATTTTTTTTAGATCTTCATTAGAAGTTGTACTAGTAGGTAGCGGGTTGGTAATACAGAAGCTGATCTGATCTCTTATTGGTTCTTTTTCTTTTTCAGGGTAGTAATCTGAAGGGAAACCCAATAAAAGTATTCCATAGGGAGATTTATAACAAGAGGCCGTATGAATCTGATGACTGCTGAGGGCAAAAAGTTTGTGGGTTGCAGCCCCAAAAATTAACATGAAGTCAGCCACTTCATCAGCTTCAAAGTGATCTGCAAGCTGATAATTTAATGATTTTAAATAAGTTTGAAGTTTCAGTAATCCTGGAACTTCATATTTAATATTAATATCATCAATTATGATAGCTTCTATTTCTTGGTAGTTTCCAGGGTTTCTAGAATCCTCCAATTTAATTATAGCTACTTCATAATTTGGTTGTTTCTTGTCGGCTATAAATCCGGTTATGGTTATGGATTCCTCGTAGTGTTTAGTTGGAAGATTTAATTTTTTCACGAGTTCCTTGGTAATGTAGCTGGCTTGACTACAATTATCCAAAAGTGCTCTGCATTTAATTGATTTTTCTGAGTTTCTTATTCTCATTTGCATGGAAGGGATTAATGCTACTTCTTGATCAGTGTTTTTTAAACTTAATAAGTTAGTAACTTGTTTCCCTTGTTTGGAGTTTTCTTTTTGGGTAGCTACTTCCGTACTGGTTTTGGTTTTCTTATCTCCCTCTGGTTTTCCTTTTTGTTTGGTACAAAGGAAGGATAAATGGTTAGAAAACCTACAAAATGAACAGGGTTGTAAAGAAATGGGGCATTCTTTGGCTTGGTGTTTAGATGAGGTACATTTAGTACAATAATTTAATTTAGCAAGTTTTTTCAGTTTATCCCAACTTTCAGGGAAAGAATCACATTTTGAGATTTTGTGAGAGTTTTTCTTACACAATTTGCAGTAAGGTTCTCTCTGGTCAGTATATTGAGCTCTTCTTGAGGATTGTTTTTGGGTAGAAACCGCCAGAGCAGCTGTAGTTTGGCCAGAATACCATGGTTTTCTGGCTGGTTCTGGAGAGAAGTTTCTTTTTTGTTTAGGTATCAAGGTAGTCAACTCACTTTGTTCCAGATCAAAATTAACATTAGCTAAGGTTTTGGTAGCTTCAGCAATTGCTTCTTTAAAATTATTAAAGGGGTCATAGAGTTTAAACCCACAAGTTCTTAAAAATTCCTGAGTTTCTTGAGTTAGTTTATTATAATATACATACAAGAGTATATCTTCTAATTCTAATTTTTGAGTTTGCATTAAATTTATGGTAGAGTGCATATCTGCTTGAAAGTCATGAAGTGATTTAAAATTTTTGGTTATTATGGATTTAGTTAAAAGGGATTTTATTATGGAGAATTTAATTTGGCCTGGTGTTGCATAACAGCCCTCCAACTGCTGCCATGCTTCTTCATAAGAGGTTTTACTTTCTTGCATGCAGTTGATTTGAATGGCAGGGTTTCCACTCAAATGTTGTTTTAGGTAGGCAAATTTCTCTTCTTCGGAAAGACCTATGTTATCATAAATGTTTCTGAATGAGGTCTTAAAGTTTTGAAATTTAGAGGGATTTCCATCAAATGGTAATATTTGAAGCTCAGGAATTTTAGTACTTATTCTTAGTTTAGGTTTGGCTTCGGCATTATTTTCTTTTTTAGTTGTTAATGCTTGTATCATTTGATCTATTTCAAAGTGGTAATAACTATTTTTTTCATCTAGTTCTTCTTGTTTATCCTCTGAGAAGCCTTCGGAACAAACATACATTCTAAGGATTTCCTCGTCTAAATTTTGTAACTTGTCCAGTTGTGAGGACAAAAGCCGAGCATGTGAATTTTTTTGTTCCTCAGTCCAATCATCCCATCTCTCTTTGATTGTAGCTAAAAGTTTAGTAGCTGAGGTTCTGATTGCTCCCCTCCTTTTTACCAGTTTACTAGTTTCAAGTGCTTCCACATCACTTCCCAACCAGGTCTCCATACTTTTTCCACGAGTGGCTTCAGTTTGATTAGCCATTTTTAGGTTTATTATGGGTAGGTAGGTTAGGTATTTTAGGTTAAGTAGGGTAGGTTATGTACGTTTGGTAGGGTAGGTTAGGTTGGTTTGGTAGGTTAGGTAGGGTAGGGAGGTTGGTAGGGTAGGTAGGTTGGTAGGGTTAGGCTAGGTTTGTTTTTTAGGTTCAGCCAGGTTAGGCTAGGTTTGTTTTTTTAGGTTCAGCCAGGTTAGGCTAGGTTTGTTTTTTTAGGTTCAGCCAGGTTAGGCTAGGTTTGTTTTTTTAGGTTCAGCCAGGTTAGGCTAGGTTTGTTTTTTAGGTTCAGCCAGGTTAGGCTAGGTTTGTTTTTTTAGGTTCAGCCAGGTTAGGCTAGGTTTGTTTTTTTAGGTTTAGCCAGGTTAGGCTAGGTTTGTTTAGGTTGTGTAAAAAATTTAATTCACTGGATTTAAAACTATTGTATCAGAATTAAAACAAAAAAAGGGTAACTAACTTCTCGACTGCCCACCCGGGGGCGCCATATTGAAAAATTTATTATTTAGATTGAGATATATTATTTTTATTTAGGTGTAGTATTAAGGTTAAGTTTACTTTAAATAGACTCGGTAATTATAGAAATAATAATGGCCTATTTAGACACTGTCAACACAGCTACAGACTTTTTCACTGTAGGTTGCAGTGGTTTTCAGTTAAATTTGGTCAGCAGCCAGATTACTAACTATGGTGAAGCTAAATTCATCAAAATTAATTTAGACTTACCAAAAATGAAGTTGCCAGTTGAACGTTACCCTTTCAGTTTCTAACTGATTCATAAGTTTCATTTAGTTTCCAGGTTTTTAAATTTCGTTGTTGTTTTAGGTTATCGTTTAACACACTGCTAGGTTATTTATTTGTAGGGGCTATTTCCCAGACCTAGGTTTTGCAGGTTAAGTTAGGCTAGGGCTGGATTGCCCTTAAGTTTTTGGTTTTAAAGTTTAAGGTTTAGAAGGTTTTATTTAAGTTAAGTTAGGGCTATATTGCCTTTAGGTTTTAATAGGGGCTATAACAGCCATTTAATTATTGAGTTAGGGCCGTTGTAGCCCGGTTCGAGTTTCGTCTAGGTACCTAGTTTTTCTCTTACCTTAGTTATTTTCTTTAACTTACTTGCACCTAGTTCTGATAGGCCTCTATTTAGTTAAACATGGGTTTTGATTAATTGCAGTGGTTATTAATTAAGGATACGATTTAATTAAAGGTTGTTAGATTTGAAGGTTGACTCAGTTTCCCGGTTTGGGTAACCACGAGCATTTTAATTTTTTTGAGAAAAAAGGGGCCCGCTTCATGCGGTCAAAAATTTTCAAGACTGGCAAAGCTCCGTTTGTCTTTGTCCCAGAAACTTTTTTTTTTCCTTCTTTTGTTAATTAGGGAAACCCAACTTCACTAGTTGGTTAGAAACGAGGGTTTTTATTTTTATTTATTTTGTTTATATTTTCTTTGGAAATATATGCGGTTATTTCTAACCACTTTTTTCAACACATGGGTCTATTCCTGCCTTCAACAATAAAATCAAAGATTCTCCTCCAAGAAGTTTGGAGGACAAATGTTGGGTGGGATGATCCAATAACAAATGAAGATCAAAAATCTTGGAAGAAGTTAGCTGCTGATTTAACAAAAGTGCAGAACATTAAAATTCAAAGGTGCTGTGGGTTTAGGGATAAGCCCCAGAGACTTCATGTGTTTGCTGATGCAAGCACACAAGCTTATGGGTGCTGTGCGTATCTTGTAAGTCCTACAGAAAGTCATCTAATTTATGCAAAAGGGAAAGTTGCACCTCTCAAACCTACCCGAACCATACCTCAATTGGAACTATTGGCTGCTGCATTAGCCATTAAAACCATTTCATTGCTTAAGGATGCTTACCATGCGAAAAATGCTCTGTCTGAATTGGTCCACAATTAACCCACCCCTTATATCTCCAGTCTATACTATAGAGTAGATCAAGTCTAGCCTAGAGGGGTCAGCCTAGAGATTCCGGAAATGGTCCAGAGCGGGCAGATAAATTGAGGTCCACAGTAGGATTCCTCACAAGAATTAGGTTAGGGCAATCTACCTTCACCTTTGTTAAGCTATGAGTTGATGCTGGGTCTTAGGCCACAATGTAGGCCTAACTTGTCTGACCCAGCTTAATTTAATGAGATTAACTTTGGTGTAAAAACTCAATTAGTCACTTACTTTTTGTTATCGGAGTGTCTCCCTTCTCCGGTTATGTTTTCGAGAGCGCACTTTGCTGGTACGTCCTCTCGCCCCGTTCTTCGTTTTCGTTCTCCCTTTGTTCTCCTTTGTTCTCCTCTTCGCGGGCTTCTTGTACCAGCGTTGTCTTGGTTTATTCCTCGGTTGGTTTAGCGTAATGTATCTCCATTACCGAGCACACTCCCCCCACACAGTATATAAATACTAGTGTGGAGAATAACTCTGGTGAGCAACCAATTGGTTTCATCCACCCAGTTATTGACATAAAAGGAATTTAATGATTGTTAGATTAACTACCTACCTACTCAGTGAACCATTTTCGTTACCTCCCAACTACCCACTCATCAGTTTTCCATATACTGGGGGCCCCGGGAGATAAAAATTTTGGTGTCATTGTCACCAATTTTTGTCTGGGTGTAGACTAGCTAACTATTTAACTGTAAATGCCTGTTAATCTGATTAACAGTGCCTATCCTCACCTTCTCATTGAGAAGGTGTAGCATTTAATTAGAAGAGAAAATATACATCCATAGGATGAAACTGTCTATGGTCTTTACCATAAGAAAAGAAAAAATGAAAGTTAGAAGATAAAATTACAATTCCCCAGCATCTATTTTTTGTTGTAAAAATAGTCGCGCTTTTAATGCTGTTGTCGCTGAGGTCTTGTGTCTGTCAATGTTGTAGTAGGATGCGTTACCACTCCTACTGTCAAAGGAATAGTTACTGGAAGTTCAGTGTCTCCAGTTGTTACTGTCAGTGGAGAAGGTTCTCCAAAGTCCATTGTTTTGGGTCCAGACTCTAAAGGGTACAAAAGAGAAATGTCTCTTGTTGTGTCACCCGTTGAAGTCCTTAATTTGACCACTTTTGTTACCCCGTCTGCCCCTGGTCTGAGTTCTGAAACTCTAGCCAGAGGCCAGTATTGTCTTGGAGTACTGTCATGTATGAGAACAAGGTCCCCTACCTTAATTGTGTCAGACCAATCCTTCTTAGTCAGCTTTGTTTATGTCTCTCCCTTAGACCCATCAAGTACTCAGTTTTCCACTGTTTAATGAAATGAGCTTTAACTCTAGTTAAATGTTGTAACTTAGTCTGGAGCTCATCATGTCGTTGAGTCCAGTTTGGGTCTTCTGAAGAGTCTATATTGTAGTCCGGCAGGAGACTAACTTGTTCTCCCCGAATCAAATGATTTGGAGTTAATGGTTCTGGGTCATTAATGTTGTCACTCACATAAGTGAGTGGTCTATTGTTAATGATGTTCTCAATCTCAGCCAGGAGAGTGAGTAACCCAAATAAGTGTATCTGTTTTTTGCCAATTGCTTTCTTCAAGCAATTCTTTACTGTTTGTATATTCCTCTCCCAGATAGAACCATACCAAGGAGGCAACCGGAATATACTTCCACTTTATGTTTGTATTTTGAATATATAATTGTGTGATTTCATTGCTTAACAAGTCGTGGATGACTTGTTCATCAGCCTTGAAATATGTAGCATTGTCAGTCCAAACTGTCTTTGGTACTGAATGTCGTGCACAGAATCTCTTAAAGACAGCAACAAAAGATTCTGCTGTAAGGTCCTCCACAACATCCAAATAAACAGCTCGTGAGGCAGCACATGTAAACAGTACAATGTACATTTTTTGTTCAGTGTCACCCACCCCTACAGTCAATGCTCCTGTATAGTCAATGCCTACAGTCTCAAAGGGTCTGTTGAGAGTAACTCTCTCCTCTGGCAAAGCAGGAGGATTTGGTTTCCTATAGGGCCTAGCATGAATACGCCTAATGTGACACACTCACTCAGGACTGTTTTAACAGTGATCCTTCCCTTGGGTATCCAATAAGTTTTTTCTTAATGTAGTTAGTGTCTGTGGTACCCCCAAATGATATACATCATTGTGTGTTTTCCTGATTATTAATGTTGTCAAATAGCTAAATCTAGGTAAAAGGATTGGATTTTTGCTTTGTATGACAAGTTTTGATTTGTCTAATCTCCCTTTACACCTTAGAAGGCCTTCCTCATCCCTGAACAAGTTTAGATCCACAACTACTGATGGTACAGGTTCTTTGTTTGTTTCCCATTAGTTAAGAATTCTAACTCTTTATTGTACTCTTTTTGTTGGGCTTGGCCTATCCAGTATTGGGTTGCAACCTCTGTATAATTATGATTATTTTTATTTAGCTGTTTGTTAATTGTAGCTAAACAGTTGTGAGCAAACCTCAAACAGTAGGCTGTCACCCTAACAAGTTTGTTGAAATCAGAATACTTTTCATAATTAGTGATTGGTTCAACCTTTTCATTTGAAAAGATTAAATTTAATGTCAAGTTAACTTGTTCCACAGGCCATTGGTCTGTATTACAGAGCCACTTAGGTCCCATAAACCAAGTTTTGTTTGACTTCAACAACTTGTAGGATAAACCTCTGGTCAGAAAGTCTGCTGGATTCTGTTTTAGTTGGAACATAGTGAAAGTTTACTTGTAGGCTTTCATTAGCGTCAGCTATTTCTTTTAGCCTATTTCTTACAAGATATTCTTACTATTAATGCTATCATTCCGTATCCATGCAAGACAAATCTGACTGTCAAGCCAGACGTGGATATTAGTTATGAACACATCATAGTAAGCATCCTTAAGCAATGAATGGTTTTAATGGCTAATGTAGCAGCCAATAGTTCCAATTGAGGTATGGTTCGGGTAGGTTTGAGAGGTGCTACTTTCCCTTTGGCATAAATTAGATGACTTTTCTGTAGGCTTACAAGATACGCACAGCACCCATAAGCTTGTGTGCTTGCATCAGCAAACACATGAAGTCTCTGGGGCTTATCCCTAAACCCACAGCACCTTTGAATTTTAATGTTCTGCACTTTTGTTAAATCAGTAGCTAACTTCTTCCAAGATTTTTGATTTCATTTGTTATTGGATCATCCCACCCAACATTTGTCCTCCAAATTTCTTGGAGGAGAATCTTTGATTTTATTGTTGAAGGCAGGAATAGACCCATAGGATCAAAAATTTTGGAAGCCTCTGATAATATTTGTCTTTTAGTATTTGCTTCCTCATCAAGTTTAAAACCTTTAGTACAGATTGAATCATGACTGTTAGAAGTTGCATCCAAATACCAGTTCATACCTAAAGTTTTAACTCTGTCTGATGGCTCAGTAAGACCATATTATCTTTTAAAACCTTTTTGTTTAAATCCTCATTATTTGAAATCCACTCTCTAAGTTCAAAGTTACCTTGTTGCATAATGTTTTGAGAGTGTTCATAGACTTCAGATAATTCAGATTTTGTTGTCGTTGAGCCTATTAGATTGTCTACGTAAAAATGTTCCTTAAGGAAGTTCAATGTTAGAGAGTTATTAAACTGGTTTAAATGATGTTTAATTGTCAATGCTAATAGGCTAGGTGAGCAATTGGCTCCAAACAACACAACATTAAATCTATAGGTTATGAACCCTTTATTCAAATCAAATGGATCCTTGAACCATAAGAACCTAAGTTGGTTCTTATCATATTCATTTTAAGATTTATTCTCAAAATGCCTTTGAAATGTCACTTTGTACAGCATATTTGTCTAACCTGAACCTCAGTAAGATCTTCACAAGGTCAGAAATGAGATTAGGACCCTCAATCAAGCAATCATTCAAACTGTGTTTATCACTGTCTTTGAGGCTACAATTATATACTACTCTGAGTTTTGTTGTTGGGGCATCTTGTCGATAAACCCCCCTGTGGGTTAAATAATGAAACCATCTTTTTTAAAAGGGTTATCTGTTACTTCTTCAATGAAGCCTTTCTGTAGCTGTTCTTTGAAGACATCATTATATATTTTTACATTATTTTCTTGTTTGAGTTTTTTCATTACTTTATATAAATGTCCTTTAGCTACTTTGAGATTATCTCTTAAAGTTGGACAATTTATTTCCAAGGTAACTCAATGAATAACTATTGTCTTTACACTGAATGGTGTCTTCAAATCTTTCTACCATTAACTGATCTTCTGAAGTTTGATGTGTGTCATGTATACCCACAGATTCTAGAAACCATAAAGTTTGAATTGCCTCATCCAAAGTTTCATTTGATAATGATGAATTAATGTTCTCAGTTGAGATAATATTATTCAAAGTGTTGCTATTCTTACAGGTGTTATGTAGGACTGAGTTGAGGCACATAGTATTTGTTGGTCATGCACTGTTTTGGTTTAGGTCTAGGTTGTATTCTGATAGGTCACCCAAAGGGGCTATCCTGATGGAGTCTGAATAGCTATACCATTACCTATCTCTACTATGCCCTTATGAATAAGATTAATATAATCTGCCCTATTAGCATTTCAATGTTAGCTATTGTGTTGTTAGTGATATGTCTATCAGCTATTTTGTAGTGTTTTTTCAAATGATTTATGGTTTGTTCTAGTTTGGGTATAACCAGTTTGTTTTGTCCTACTTTAGAAATAATAACTGCTTCAATTTTCTTGAATTTACTTTCTAAATGTAGTTCCAGGTCAATTGTCTTATAGCTATTTTTGTCCGAGTTATCCTTAACAAAGGACGCAATATTGAGGTTTTGTTCATTCGGGTTTGGTGTCAAACCCAATTTATTAACTACATTTTTGAAACAAATGTTTGTTGAGAACAACAGTCTATAAGACATCTCACTGGAGTGGTACTACCCTCACTATTCACTAAGTCCAAAGTAATAGTTGGTAAAAGAATCTCAGTGTTTTCTTGTTACATTGTTTGAACAAGCAGAATGTCCCATGAAAGTGGCATTTTCTTGATTACCTTTGTTTGGGGGAGGTATCTTTTGAGTTTGAGTACTATTATTTGGACACTTTGGTGAATCACACATTGATGAGACATGTCGTAAACTTTTACAAAACTTACACTTGAATCTTAACCTAGATTTACAGTCTTTCTTATAATGTCCCTGGCCAGTACACTTTTTACACAGGTTCAACTGTTCACATCTTTTAGCCCTTTGGTTAAAATCTGAATATTTGTCACACCCAGTACTACTGTGTTCATTACTTGCACAAAATTTGCAATATGGTGTGTAAGTTGAGGCAGCAGTTACATTAAAGTTCTGTAATGTAGGTGTTCGTGTTTTGTAGTTGGTCACATTTGATTCTACAGTATCAAGTTTTGTCTGTTTGGCTGTAGCTAGTTGGTCTCTGGGAACAGTCTTTGGTTTATCCATAGTCTGGGTCTTATGTGTTGGAAAATCTCTCAAGTTGTAATTAGTTAGGATATTGGGGAAGTGTTGTCTTATTTGTGCTAAATTAGGATAATTTTCTCCCGTCTTTAGAATTAAATTATCTTTAACCCTCGAAGGAAGGCACCTAAGTACTATGCTTTGTATAAGCCAAGATGAAGTTTTAATATCTATCTCATTGCTAACCAGTTGTCCTATAATAGCTTCTAATTTTGTATAAAAATTTTCCATATCACTATGGTTATCTTTTAATGGGTGCAAATTCAAAAATTTGTTGAGATAATTCATATATAATCACATCTTTATTAACGTAATTACGTTTTAAAAGATCAATAGCTACTTCATATGAATCCCCTACGGCTGGTAAATAGGCTATCAGGTTATAGGCTGGGCCTTTAAGGGAACTAGTTAAGTAACTAAACTTTTCAACAGTTGAAATATAAGGTTTATTACCTATTAAATTCTCAAATTTGTCAATGAAAGATGGGAATTGTACCGTGTCCCTTCAAATGTTGGTATTTGCAAAATGGGTAACTGAGCCCTCAATTCTTGTGACTCAGGATTTTGCATGCCACTTAAATTTTGTTGAAGGTTAGCCCTACTTTGATTAAAATCAGAATTAGGTTTTTTTGGTGTTAAGTCAGTCAAACGAGACCGTAGTTCCCTTATTTGCTGTTCAATTGAGCTTACCTGATCATCATCATCAGCGTAAAGGTCTATCAATTGTTCTTCAGCCATTTCGGATTCAACTAACTCTGAAATACTCTCATTAATGGCTATTATTTCCTTCTTTTTAATTTCTAATTTAATAATTACACACTCTATATTTTTCTTACCTGGTTGTGAATATTGTTAAAAGTGTTCACAGCCTTTGTAACAGCTCCCAACTTTGCCCCCTTTTCTTTTTTAACTTTTTCAATTCTGCACTGTCCATGTCTAAGTCAAAATTGTTTAACTGGGGATCGTAATGAAATAGAGGACAAGAAGAAATTACCAGAGAAGAGAGAGAACAGACAAAACAGTCAAGTTTAAATTTGGTTAATCCCCCTAAGTACTTGTGTGTCACTCAGGTCTAGCTTATAAGAGAATGAGACTCCTTAAATGTAAATGTTTCCTAGTTGGGCCCATAGGTTGTAGACCTAATTAGGCTTGCTCAGGTTAGGCTTAGGCTAGAATTTAGCCCTAATTCTGCAATTTGTTAAGTAAGTAAGGTTAAGGTTTGTAAATTCCCCACACACGGACCACCAATGCGAAAAATGCTCTGTCTGAATTGGTCCACAATTAACACCCACTTATATCTGCAGTCTATATTATAGAGTAGATCAAGTCTAGCCTAGAGGGGTCAGCCTAGAGATTCCGGAAATGGTCCAGAGCGGGCAGATAAATTGAGGTCCACAGTAGGATTCCTCACAAGAATTAGGTTAGGGCAATCTACCTTCACCTTTGTTAAGCTATGAGTTGATGCTGGGTCTTAGGCCACAATGTAGGCCTAACTTGTCTGACCCAGCTTAATTTAATGAGATTAACTTTGGTGTAAAAACTCAATTAGTCACTTACTTTTTGTTATCGGAGTGTCTCCCTTCTCCGGTTATGTTTTCGAGAGCGCACTTTGCTGGTACGTCCTCTCGCCCCGTTCTTCGTTTTCGTTCTCCCTTTGTTCTCCTTTTGTTCTCCTCTTCGCGGGGCTTCTTGTACCAGCGTTGTCTTGGTTTATTCCTCGGTTGGTTTAGCGGTAATGTATCTCCATTACCGAGCACACTCCCCCCACACAGTATATAAATACTAGTGTGGAGAATAACTCTGGTGAGCAACCAATTGGTTTCATCCACCCAGTTATTGACATAAAAGGAATTTAATGATTGTTAGATTAACTACCTACCTACTCAGTGAACCATTTTCGTTACCTCCCAACTACCCACTCATCAGTTTTCCATACCATGATGTGAACATAACTGATATCCACATCTGGCTTGACAGTCAGATTTGTCTTGCCTGGATACGGAATGATAGCATTAATAGTAAGAATATCTTTGTAAGAAATAGGCTAAAAGAAACAGCTGAAGCTAATGAAAGCCTACAAGTAAACTTTCACTATGTTCCAACTAAACAAAATCCAGCAGACTTTCTGACCAGAGGTTTATCCTACAAGTTGTTGAAGTCAAACAAAACTTGGTTCATGGGACCTAAGTGGCTCTGTAATACAGACCAATGGACTGTGGAACAAGTTAACTTGACATTAAATTTAATCTTTTCAAATGAAAAGGTTGAACCAATCACTAATTATGAACGTTATTCTGATTTCAGTAAACTTGTCAGGTGTCACAGCCTACTGTTTGAGGTTTGCTCACAACTGTTTAACTACAGTAAACAAACAGCTAAATAAAAACAATCATAATTATACAGAAGTTGCAACCAAATACTGGATAGGGCATGCACAACAAAAGGAGTACAATAAAGAGTTAGAATTCTTGACTAATGGGAAACAAACAAAAGAACCTGTACCATCAGTAGTTGTGGATCTAAATTTGTTCAGAGATGAGGAGGGCCTTCTAAGGTATAAAAGGAGATTAGACAAATCAAAGCTGTCTTACAAAAGCAAACATCCAATCCTTTTACCTAGATTTAGCTATTTGACCACATTAATCATCAGACAAACACACAATGATGTACATCATATGGGGGTACCACAGACACTAACTACATTAAGAAAAACTTATTGGATACCCAAGGGAAGGATCACTGTTAAAACAGTCCTGACTGAGTGTGTCACACGTAGGCGTATTCATGCTAGGCCCTATAGGAAACCAAATCATCCTGCTTTGCCAGAGGAGAGAGTTACTCTCAACAGACCCTTTGAGACTGTAGGCATTGACTATACAGGAGCATTGACTGTAGGGGTGGTTGACATTGAACAAAAAATGTACATTGTACTGTTTAAATGTGCTGGCTCACGAGCTGTTTATCTGGATGTTGTGGAGGACCTTACAGCAGAATCTTTAGTTGCTGTCTTTAAGAGATTCTGTGCACGACATTCAGTACCCAAGACAGTTTGGACTGACAATGCTACATATTTCAAGGCTGTTGAACAAGTCATCAACGACTTGTTAAGCAACGAACTCACACAATTATATATACAAAATTCAAACATAAAGTGGAAGTATATTCCAGTTGCCTCTCCTTGGTATGGTTCTATCTGGGAGAGGAATATACAAACAGTAAAGAATTGCTTGAAGAAAGCAATTGGTAAAAAACAGATACACTTATTTGAGTTGCTCACTCTCCTGGCTGAGATTGAGAACATCATCAACAATAGACCACTCACTTATGTGAGTGACAACATTAATGACCCGGAAACATTAACACCAAATCATTTGATTAGGGGAGAACAAGTTAGTCTCCTGCCGGACTACAATATAGACTCTTCAGAAGACCCAAACTGGACTCAACGACATGATGAGCTCCAGACTAAGTTACAACATTTAACCAGAGTTAAAGCTCATTTCATTAAACAG
This sequence comes from Bathynomus jamesi, assembly GCA_023014485.1. Lineage (NCBI taxonomy): Eukaryota > Metazoa > Arthropoda > Malacostraca > Isopoda > Cirolanidae > Bathynomus > Bathynomus jamesi. Next base: position 750,524 of record JAJOZX010001856.1, read on the forward strand.
TGGAAAACTGAGTACTTGATGGGTCTAAGGGAGAGACATAAACAAATGACTAAGAAGGATTGGTCTGACACAATTAAGGTAGGGGACCTTGTTCTCATACATGACAGTACTCCAAGACAATACTGGCCTCTGGCTAGAGTTTTAAAACTCAGACCAGGGGCAGACGGGGTAACAAGAGTGGTCAAATTAAGGACTTCAACGGGTGACACAACAAGAGACATTTCTCTTTTGTACCCCTTAGAGTCTGGACCCAAAACAATGGACTTTGGAGAACCTTCTGCACCGACAGTAACAACTGGAGACACTGAACTTCCAGTAACTATTCCTTTGACAGTAGGAGTGGTAACGCATCCTACTACAACATTGACAGACACAAGACCTTAGCGACAAACAGCATTAAAGGCGCGACTAGTTTTACAACAAAAAATAGATGCTGGGGAATTGTAATTTTATCTTCTAACTTTCACATTTTCTTTTCTTATGGTAAAGACCATAGACAGTTTCATCCTATGGATGTATATTTTCTCTTCTAATTAAATGCTACATCTTCTCCATGAGAAGGTGAGGATAGGCACTGTTAATCAGATTAACAGGCATTTACAGTCAAATAGTTAGCTAGTCTACACTCAGACATAAAAATTGGTGACACTGACATCAAAATTTTTATCTCCCGGGGCCCCCAGTATATGGAAAACTGATGTGTGGGTAGTTGGGAGCTAACGAAAATGGTTCACTGAGTAGGTAGGTAGTTAATCTAACAATTATTAAATTCCTTTTATGTCAATAACTGGGTGGATGAAACCAATTGGTTGCTCACCAGAGTTATTCTCCACACTAGTATTTATATACTGTGCGACAAGAGCGTGCTCGGTAATAGATATACATTACCAATCAACCAACCGAAGAAAAAACCAAGACGACGCTGGTGGAAAAAGCCCCGCGAAAAAGGAATAAGGGAGAACGAAAACGAGGAACGGAGCGAGAAGACGGAACGAGAGAAGGGAGAAGGACAAACAACGGAAAAGATCCCACCAGCAAGTACGCTCTCAACAATTAGACAGAAGGGGAAAAGAGACTCTCTAATAACTAGCAGTAAGTGACTAATTGTGTTTTAACCCAGTTAGAAGTAAACGCATTAAATTAAGCTGGGTCAGACAACTTAGGCCTACATTGTGGCCTAAGACCTAGCATCAACTCATAGCTTAACAAAGGTGAAGGTAGATTGCCCTAACCTAATTTGGTGAGGAATCCTACTGTGGACCTCAATTTATCTGCCCGCTCTGGACCATTTCCGGAATTTCTAGGCTGACCCCTACAAGGCTAGACTTAATCTACTCTATAGTTAGACTGGAGATATAAGGGGTAGGTTAATTGTGGACCAATTCATACAGTGTTATTTTATTTATTTGTTGGGTTCAAAATCCCAGCTGAGCCGTGAACGGCCAAATTCTAAAGGGCCAGTTCTATCTGAAGCCCAAGTTAAGCTAAATTAAAACTTACGGATTTGAGATCCTATTAGGTCCTACCTCAGGGTAACCTCAGGGTTGCTGACTCGATGCGGGCCTACCTTAGACCTTTGTTACATGAATTTAATATAAACAAAAGGGGTACTATTTATGGTCTTCTTTCTAAACCTTGCAACAACAACGCAACCTGGACTATTGCACGATGCAACAATCTTGTATCTACACAACCAAACTGAATTGCAAGAGAGCTCTCTAATCTCTATCAGACCACACCCTGTACGTACGACATCCCACAAACGAGTAGAAAAGACGCGCAGCGCCCCAAAATGATGCCACCAGCGTCCCAAACACTGATGCCACAAGAGCCCAAAAATGCTAGCTCTTATTAAGTGAATTTTTCACTAACCTTACAATTATGAGATGGATATATATACACCTTAACTTAATATATACAAGCAATGCTGCATCAATCAGCTTAGTCATCATATCGCCTTGGGACAACAATGGTTCTTCCTCTTCTAGATTTTCTAACACTCCCCACCGAAGAGGCATTGTTGTCGTTACCTTCCGCAAGGTCAGCCAAGCCTTCTCCATGAGGCTGTAACTCAAATGTTTCATCTTGACTCTCTGTGTTTTTGCTGATTTCTAAAGCATAGAGTTTTTGTATAGGTCTCTTTAACTTTCTTCCTTTTTTTCTTAGCCTGTACAATGAAGTCTCCAACCTCCGATTAGCTAGCTGAAGGTTTGAACCGGGTTTGCAAGAATCCTTCCATGGTAGGCCAACCTCATAGCACCATCTCTAAACCCAATCCCTTTTTCAAATTGCTCTAAAACATCATTGTTCACTGTACTTGCCTGGTTGTCCTTTATGCCAATAGATTCAAGTTCCCAAAACGCTTTCAAATGCCTTTCCAGACCATGGCTGTTCTCCTCAATCTTAACAAAAAGAGCCTTAACTTCCATTTCATTGCAATAACTACCATGTAGCATCCAGCCTAGCTTACTTTCAATAGCTACCGGGCCTTGAGATGTACGGACAATATTACCAGTGATGAAGTCCCAATAATAGTCAGCTCCAATCAAAAGACTAATATCTTCTGTTCCCTCAAACTTATTATTGCCCAAATTAATTCCTTTAACTTGCAATTTGGTTCGGTTTTGAACGGAACCCCCAAACCAAGAAATTCTTAAATTTTCCCTCTTAAGTTCTTTAAACTTCAATTTTCTGGAAATTCTGGTCTTAATAAAACTACACTGGCTACCACTATCAAACAACACTCTTACAGTAGCTTCTCCCTCATTCCCAATTAATAAGGCTGCAGTTGTTTGCAATAATCCCCCTTTACTTTTACTCCCTTGCATAGCAGTGGCATGTGCCACTGATGTCTCTACTTCTGGGGTAGGCCTACTAAGAGTGTTTTCACACAATAATGGCTGATGCCTACCATGACATTTTTTTGCACAAAATTTTAAACTTACAAAACCTTGCTCTATGACCTTTCAAAAAACATTTAAAACATGCTGTGGACTTAGTTACCCTGTCCTTTCTCTCCTCAAAGGGTAAGGCCTCAGCCACCTCACATTTATATGACTTGTGGTTGCCTTCGCAAAATATGCATTCCTTGATTCCCTTTAATTTATTCTCAGAGGAGGCATGTAGAGCTGACACTGTACCTGGGCTATTCCTTTTTGTGGAAACTTTGGTGCTGTGCCTGCCTTTGTCCCCTTGTTTACCATCCCACTGTGGCAAACTCAACTCCCTCTCGTCTTGCTAATTCTGTGCCTAAAAGACTTAACATCTGCTGAAGGGGGATGTACACATGTTCTGCAGAGTGTCCCTTACTTAATTCAAGCAAAATTGAGCTAGGCAATTTAGACTCCAGTGTAGGAACCAACATTATACCATACTTTTCCATTCCTACACCCAAGTTGTCCAGGGACCTAGTTCTAATTTCAAATTCATCATATAACTGCCGTAACTCCTTGACACTATTAGGATTATTAACAGGAGGTATAGCTAAAAGTGCACGGAGGTGGCTTTTAATTAAGATCTCTGGCTTACCAAACCCGTTTCTTTAATATATCCCAAGCCACATTATAATTAGCCTCTGTTAATGCTAATCCTGCTATAGTCTTTGCTGCCTCCCCTTCCAAGAGGGACCGCAAATAATTAAACTTCTCCACGGCACTTAACACTTGATTAGAATGAACTGCTGATTGAAAACTGTCTGCCCATCCTTGCCATTCCTGAATACTCCAGAAAATGTTTTGAGTACAAGCCTCGTAATTGAACTACAGATCTGTTAACTTTAACTTCACAAACATCATTTGTTGAGTGTTGTGTTTCATTATCAGACCTGGTCTCTAACTGTACTGAGCTACTAAACTCTTTTGCTCGGAGGCCTACGTTAATTATATCATCAATAATCTCTTCAAAGTAAATTATGTTATTTTCTATTTCATCCTCTTCTATAAGAGCCTCAATTTTAACATTTACCTCACTTAGAGCAACCTTTTTAGTTTCTAATATGGAAAGCTGCGCAGTCACTAAGCGTAAATCCTCTTGCTCTATGGCAGAATCTATAGTGGCAATGACCTTTGTAATTAGACCTTTGTATGCGCTTCTCCTTTTTATAAATTTGTTCAATTCAGATGCACTCATCTTCAATGCAAACAACAATTGGGCTCAATGCCAAATAAGCTGAATTGGCAGAAATACTTAACCGAACTGATCAAACGCAAATTTTACTTTCAAATAAACTGAATTGCTAGGTGGTGTGAAAAATGCTCTGTATGAATTGGTCCACAATTAACCCACCCCTTATTTCTCCAGTTTGACTATAGAGTAGATTAAGTCTAGCCCTGTAGGGGTCAGCCTAGAGATTCCGGAAATGGTCCAGAGCGGGCAGATAAATTGAGGTCCACAGTAGGATTCCTCACCAAACTAGGTTAGGGCAATCTACCTTCACCTTTGTTAAGCTATGAGTTGATGCTGGGTCTTAGGCCACAATGTAGGCCTAATTTGTCTGACCCAGCTTAATTTAATGCGTTTACTTCTAAGTTAGAAGTTAGAAGATCTAACTGGGCTAAAAACACAATTAGTCACTTACTGCTAGTTATTAGAGAGTCCCTTCTTCCGTCCTGGTTTGTTGTTAAGAGCGTACTTGCTGGTGGGGATCTTTCTTCGTTGTCTGTTCTTGTCCCTTCTCCAGTTCCGTTCTTTCGCCCTGTTCCTCGTTTTCGTTCTCCTTTGTTCTCCTTTTCGCGGGGCTTTTTCCACCAGCGTCGTGTCGGTGTTTTCCTCGGTTGGTTTATCGGTAATGTATATCTATTACCGAGCACGCTCTTGTCACACAGTATATAAATACTAGTGTGGAGAATAACTCTGGTGAGCAACCAATTGGTTTCATCCACCCAGTTATTGACATAAAAGGAATTTAATAATTGTTAGATTAACTACCTACCTACTCAGTGAACCATTTTCGTTACCTCCCAACTACCCACTCATCAGTTTTCCATATACTGGGGGCCCCGGGAGATAAAAATTTTGGTGTCATTGTCACCAATTTTTATGTCTGAGTGTAGACTAGCTAACTATTTGACTGTAAATGCCTGTTAATCTGATTAACAGTGCCTATCCTCACCTTCTCATGGAGAAGGTGTAGCATTTAATTAGAAGAGAAAATATCATCCATAGGATGAAACTATCTATGGTCTTTACCATAAGAAAAAAAAAGTGAAAGTTAGAAGATAAAATTACAATTCCCCAGCATCTATTTTTTGTTGTAAAAATTGTCGCGCCTTTAATGCTGTTTGTCGCTGAGGTCTTGTGTCTGTCAATGTTGTAGTAGGATGCGTTACCACTCCTACTGTCAAAGGAATAGTTACTGGAAGTTCAGTGTCTCCAGTTGTTACTGTCAGTGGAGAAGGTTCTCCAAAGTCCATTGTTTTGGGTCCAGACTCTAAAGGGTACAAAAGAGAAATGTCTCTTGTTGTGTCACCCGTTGAAGTCCTTAATTTGACCACTTTTGTTACCCCGTCTGCCCCTGGTCTGAGTTCTAAAACCCTTGCCAGAGGCCAGTATTGTCTTGGAGTACTGTCATGTATGAGAACAAGGTCCCCTACCTTAATTGTGTCAGACCAATCCTTCTTAGTCCTTTGTTTATGTCTCTCCCTTAGACCATCAAGTACTCAGTTTTCCACTGTTTAATAAAATGAGCTTTAACTCTAGTTAAGTGTTGTAACTTAGTCTGGAGTTCATCATGTCGTTGAGTCCAGTTTGGGTCTTCTGAAGAGTCTATATTGTAGTCCGGCAGGAGACTAACTTGTTCTCCCCGAATCAAATGATTTGGAGTTAATGGTTCCGGGTCATTAATGTTGTCACTCACATAAGTGAGTGGTCTATTGTTGATGATGTTCTCAATCTCAGCCAGGAGAGTGAGCAACTCAAATAAGTGTATCTGTTTTTTACCAATTGCTTTCTTCAAGCAATTCTTTACTCTTTGTATATTTCTCTCCCAGATAGAACCATACCAAGGAGAGGCAACCGGAATATACTTCCACTTTATGTTTGAATTTTTATATATAATTGTGTGAGTTCATCGCTTAACAAGTCGTGATGACTTGTTCATCAGCCTTGAAATATGTAGCATTGTCAGTCCAAACTGTCTTTGGTACTGAATGTCGTGCACAGAATCTCTTAAAGACAGCAACAAAGATTCTGCTGTAAGGTCCTCCACAACATCCAAATAAACAGCTCGTGAGGCAGCACATGTAAACAGTACAATGTACATTTTTTGTTCAGTGTCACCCACCCCTACAGTCAATGCCTACAGTCAAAGGGTCTGTTGAGAGTAACTCTCTCCTCTGGCAAAGCAGGAGGATTTGGTTTCCTATAGGGCCTAGCATGAATATGCCTACATGTGACACACTCACTCAGGACTGTTTTAACAGTGATCCTTCCCTTGGGTATCCAATAAGTTTTTCTTAATGTAGTTAGTGTCTGTGGTACCCCCATATGATATACATCATTGTGTGTTTTTCTGATGATTAATGTTGTCAAATAGCTAAATCTAGGTAAAAGGATTGGATGTTTGCTTTTGTATGACAGTTTTGATTTGTCTAATCTCCCTTTACACCTTAGAAGTCCTTCCTCATCTCTGAACAAGTTTAGATCCACAACTACTGATGGTACAGGTTCTTTTGTTTGTTTCCCATTAGTCAAGAATTCTAACTCTTTATTGTACTCTTTTTGTTGTGCATGGCCTATCCAGTATTGGTTGCAACTTCTGTATAATTATGATTGTTTTTATTTAGCTGTTTGTTAATTGTAGTTAAACAGTTGTGAGCAAACCTCAAACAGTAGGCTGTGACCCTGACAAGTTTACTGAAGTCAGAATAACGTTCATAATTAGTGATTGGTTCAACCTTTTCATTTGAAAAGATTAAATTTAATGTCAAGTTAACTTGTTCCACAGGCCATTGGTCTGTATTACAGAGCCACTTAGTCCCATAAACCAAGTTTGTTTGACTTCAACAACTTGTAGGATAAACCTCTGGTCAGAAAGTCTGCTGGATTTTGTTTAGTTGGAACATAGTGAAAGTTTACTTGTAGGCTTTCATTAGCTTCAGCTATTTCTTTTAGCCTATTTCTTACAAAGATATTCTTACTATTAATGTATCATTCCGTATCCAGGCAAGACAAATCTGACTGTCAAGCCAGATGTGGAATCAGTTATGTTCACATCATGGTAAGCATCCTTAAGCAATGAAATGGTTTTAATGGCTAATGCAGCAGCCAATAGTTCCAATTGAGGTATGGTTCGGGTAGGTTTGAGAGGTGCAACTTTCCCTTTTGCATAAATTAGATGACTTTCTGTAGGACTTACAAGATACGCACAGCACCCATAAGCTTGTGTGCTTGCATCAGCAAACACATGAAGTCTCTGGGGCTTATCCCTAAACCCACAGCACCTTTGAATTTTAATGTTCTGCACTTTTGTTAAATCAGCAGCTAACTTCTTCCAAGATTTTTGATTTTCATTTGTTATTGGATCATCCCACCCAACATTTGTCCTCGAAACTTCTTGGAGGAGAATCTTTGATTTTATTGTTGAAGGCAGGAATAGACCCATGGGATCAAAAATTTTGGAAGCCTCTGATAATATTTGTCTTTTAGTATTTGCTTCCTCATCAAGTTTAAAACCTTTAGTACAGATTGAATCATGACTGTTAGAAGTTGCATCCAAATACCAGTTCATACCTAAAGTTTTAACTCTGTCTGACGGCTCAGTAAGACCATTATTATCCTTTAAAATCTTTTTGTTTAAATCTTCATCATTTGAAACCCACTCTCTAAGTTCAAAGTTACCTTGTTGCATAATGTTTTGAGAGTGTTCATAGACTTCAGATAATTCAGATTTTGTTGTTGTTGAGCCTATTAGATTGTCTACGTAAAAATGTTCCTTAAGGAAGTTCAATGTTAAAGAGTTATTAAACTGGTTCAAATGATGTCCAATTGTCAATGCTAATAGGCTAGATGAGCAATTGGCTCCAAACAACACAACATTAAATCTATAGGTTATGAACCCTTTATTCAAATCAAATGGATCCTTGAACCATAAGAACCTAAGTTGGTTCTTATCATATTCATTTTTAAGATTTATTCCCAAAAATGCCTTTTTAATGTCACTTTGTACGACATATTTATCTAACCTGAACCTCAGTAAGATCTTCACAAGGTCAGAAATGAGATTAGGACCCTCAATCAGGCAATCATTCAAACTGTGTTTATCACTGTCTTTGAGGCTACAGTTATATACTACTCTGAGTTTTGTTGTTGGGGCATCTTGTCGATAAACCCCCCTGTGGGTTAAATAATGACAACCATCTTTTTTAAAAGGGTTATTTGTTACTTCTTCAATGAAGCCTTTCTGTAGCTGTTCTTTGAAGACATCACTGTACTTTTTAATATTATTATCTTGTTTGAGTTTTTCATTACTTTATATAAATGTCCTTTAGCTACTTTGAGATTATCTCTTAAAGTTGGACAATTTATTTTCCAAGGTAACTCAATAAAATAACTATTGTCTTTGCACTGAATGGTGTCTTCAAATCTTTCTACCATTAACTGATCTTCTGAAGTTTGATTTGTTTCATGTATACCCACAGATTCTAGCAACCATAAAGTTTGAATTGCCTCATCCAAAGTTTCATTTGATAATGATGAATTAATGTTCTCAGTTGAGATAATATTATTCAAAGTGTTGCTATTCTTACAGGTGTTATGTAGGACTGAGTTGAGGCACATAGTATTTGTTGGTCATGAACTATTTTGGTTTAGGTCTAGGTTGTATTTGGATAGGTCACCCAAAGGGGCTATCCCTGATGGAGTCTGAATAGCTATACCATTACCTATCTCTACTATGCCCTTATGAATAAGATTAATATAATCTGCCCTATTAACATTTCAATGTTAGCTACTGTGTTGTTAGTGATATGTCTATCAGCTATTTTGTAGTGTTTTCCCAAATGATTTATGGTTTGTTCTAGTTTGGGTATAACCAGTTTGTTTTGTCCTACTTTAGAAATAATAACTGCTTCAATTTTCTCTAATTTATTTTCTAACTGTAGTTCCAGGTCAATTGTCTTATAGCTATTTTTGTCCGAGTTATCCTTAACAAAGGATGCAATATTGAGGTTTTGTTCATTCGGGTTTGGCGTCAAACCCAATTTATTAACTACATTTTGCGAAACAAATGTTGTGTTGAGAACAACAGTCTATAAGACATCTCACTGGAGTGGTGCTACCCTCACTATTCACTAAGTCCAAAGTAATAGTTGGTAAAAGAATCTCAGTGTTTCTTGTTACGTTGTTTGAGCAAACAGAATGTCCCATGAAATGGCATTTTCTTGATTACCTTTGTTTGGTGGAGGTATCTTTTGAGTTTGAGTACTATTGTTTGGACACTTTGGTGAATCACACATTGATGAGACATGTCGTAAACTTTTACAAAACTTACACTTGAATCTTAACCTAGATTTACAGTCTTTCTTATAATGTCCCTGGCCAGTACACTTTTTACATAGGTTCAACTGTTCACATCTTTTAGCTCTTGAGTTAAAGTCTGAATATTTGTCACACCCAGTACTACCTTGTTCATTACTTGCACAAAATTTGCAATGTAGTGTGTAAGTTGAGGCAGCAGTTACATTAAAGTTCTGTAATGTAGGTGTTCGTGTATTACAGTTGGTCACATTTGATTCTACAGTATCAAGTTTTGTCTGTTTGGCTGTAGCTAGTTGGTCTCTGGGAACAGTCTTTGGTTTATCCATAGTCTGGGTCTTATTTTGTGTTGCAATATTTCTCAATTTGTAATTAGTTAGGATATTGGGAAAGTGTTTTCTGATATCTTCAAGATTAGGATAATTTTCTCCCGTCTTTAGAATTAAAATATCTTTAACCCTCAAAGGAAGGCACCTAAGAACTATGCCTTGTATAATCCAAGATGAAGCATTAATCTATCTCATTGCTAACCAGTTGTCCTATAATAGCTTCTAATTTTGTATAAAAATTTTCCATATCACTATGGTTATCTTTTATGGGTGCAAATCAAAATTTGTTGAGATAATTCATATACAATCTCATCTTTATTAATGTAATTACGTTTTAAGAGATCAATAGCTACTTCATATGAATTCCCTACGGCTGGTAAATAGGCTATCAGGTTATAGGCTGGGCCTTAAGGAAACTAGTTAAGTAGCTAAACTTATCAACAGTTGAAATATAAGGTTTATTACCTATTAAACTCTCAAATTTGTCAATGAAAGATGGGAATTGTACCGTGTCCACTTCAAATGTTGGTACTAGCAAAATGGGTAACTGAGCCCTCAATTCTTGTGACTCAGGATTTAGCATGCCACTTAAATTTTGTTGAAGGTTAGCTCTACTTTGATTAAAATCAGAATTAGGTTTATTTGGTGTTAAGTCAGTCAAACGAGACCGTAGTCTCCTTATTTGCTGTTCAATTGAGATTACCTGATCATCATTATCAGCGTAAAGTCTATCAATTGTTCTTCAGCCATTTCGGATTCAACTAACTCTGAAATACTCTCATCAATGGCTATTATTTCCTTCTTTTTAGTTTCCAATTTAAGAATTACACTCTCTAAATCTTCCTTACCTGGTTGTGTAATATTGTTAAAAGTGTTCTTGGCCTTTGTAACAGCTTCCAACTTTGCCCCCCTTTTCTTTTTAACTTTTTCAATTCCGCACTGTCCATGTTTAAGTCAAAATTGTTTAACTGGGGATCGTAATGAAATAGAGGACAAGAAGAAATTACCAGAGAAGAGAGCACAGACAAAAGTCAAGTTTAAATTTGGTTTAATCCCCCCCAAGTACTTATGTGTCGCTCAGGTCTAAGCTTATAAGAGAATGAGACTCCTTAAATGTAAATGTTTCCTAGTTAGGCCCTAGGTTGTAGACCTAATTAGGCTTGATTAGGTTAGGCTTAGGCTTAGGCTTAGGCTAGACCATTTAGCCTAATTCTGCAATTTTTTTGTTAAGTAAGGTTAAGGTTTGTAAATTCCCAACACACGGACCACCAATGTGAAAAATGCTCTGTATGAATTGGTCCACAATTAACCCACCCCTTATTTCTCCAGTTTGACTATAGAGTAGATTAAGTCTAGCCCTGTAGGGGTCAGCCTAGAGATTCCGGAAATGGTCCAGAGCGGGCAGATAAATTGAGGTCCACAGTAGGATTCCTCATTGTGGTGCCGCGTTTGTTAGCGGGCTAAAGATAAAGTAAAGGCCAATTTGAGGCTTTATTCAACATAAACATAGCATAGATCTGAAACACAGAAAACAATAATTAGTAAAGACTCATTACATTCCTCTCTTCTTTTATAATACGTGATCACAGAAAACAATAATTAGTAAAGACTTGTTACACAGAAAACAATAATTAGTAAAGACTTGTTACACAGAAAACAATAATTAGTAAGACTTGTACACAGAAAACAATAATTAGTAAAGCCTCATTACATTCTCTCTTCTTTTATAATACGTGATACATTGCACGGTAAGAAACAAAACGACAAGTTCAAGATATTTTGGAAGAAAGAAGAGTCTACAAGTTTAGGCGTTGAGCTGGGTATCTGATTCGAGTGCTTCTTCTCAGAGGGGGACTCGTCTCGGAGGTTACTGACACAGGTGGGCCTCTCTCGACTTCGACTGGAGTCGCTTCGACGGGAGCTGTTGGGACCGTGTGTCGGGATCTCAGCGGGTTCTGAGTCGTCCGTTAGCGGGTGGAATTGATTGGCGGACTGAGTACGGGGGGTTCATAGTGATTCGTGTCATCCGTATTGCTACGTCCCGCCGGTGCCAGGTCCCTGATGGATACGGTATCTTCTCTCCCATTCGGATGCCGTATAAACGCGTAGTTGGGGTTTGCCTCAATTAACTCAACTTCCTCGACGAGGGGGTCGTTCTTGGATCGGCGAATGAATTGGCGAAGGAGTACAGTTCCCGGAGAAGACAGCCACGTCGGTAGTGCAGAACCGGTAGAAGTACGCCGCGGGTGCGTGAATAGACGCTCGTGAGGAGTTTCGTTCGTGGCCGTACACAGCAGCGATCTAATCGAGTGCAGCGCGTCTGGTAGGACGGACTCCCATTGCGACATCGGCAACCCGCGATCTTCTATGGCTAGTTTGATGGTGTTCATGATGATTCCATTGTAACGTTCGCATTGCCCGTTTCCTTGGGGGTGATACGGCGTTGTGCGACTAGTCGCGATACCATGTTTAGTTAGGAACAGTTTTAGTTCCGAAGACATAAACGATGTCCCTCGATCTGTGTGGATGTAAGAGGGAGTTCCGAAGGTAGAAAATAACTCGGTGAGACGGGCGATAACGGTTGACGTGTTCGTATCACGGCACGGGAAGGCAAAAGGAAAGCGTGAATACTCGTCGATTACTGTTAGGATGTAAGGTCGCGAAGTTGCGCTCGGAAGCGGGCCTTTAAAGTCGATGTTAAGTCGGTCAAACGGGGACATGGCCCGTATTAAGTGACTAACTTCTGGTTTATAGTACTGTGGCTTACATTTAGCGCATGTTTGGCATTCCGACGTAACTCGTTTGATGTCATCCACTGAGAATGGTAGGTTCCTAGCTCTCACAAAATGAGTCATTCGGCGGACTCCTGGGTGTATCAGATTAACATGCAGCTGGGCGAGGGATATTCTTGGAGTAGCAGCGCAAAAGGATCGCGACAATGCGTCTGCGGCTCGGTTCTCGGGGCCCGGTCTGTATTTTATTGTGAATGAGTAGCCGGCTAGTTCTACACGCCAACGGAGAATCTTATCGTTCTTAATACGACCAGTAGCTTTTCCATCGAACATGAAAGATACGCTCCGCTGGTCGGTGACGACAGTAAAGTGTCGATAAGCTAAGAAGTGCTTCCACTTGCGAATGGATTCGATTACAGCGTATGCCTCCTTTTCAACGATGTGATGGCGACGTTCTGTGTTATTCAGAGCGCGAGAAAAGAACGCCACCGGGCGGCCGTTCTGGGTGAGGGTGGCTCCGATTGCTGAAGAGGAAGCGTCCGTCTCCACAGTGAACGGCAGTTCTTCATCGATTGAACCGACGACAGCTTTCGAGATATCATCTTTGAGTGTTTGGATCGTTGATACTTCCTCGCGAGTTAATGGGAATGATGAAACGTTGAGCAGAGGTTTGATCTTGAGGGAATAGTTCTGAATCCATTTAGCATAGTATGCGAATAGTCCGATTACGCGTTGTAGAGACGACTTGTTGCGAGGAGTTTGAAGTTCTTGTAGTGGCCGGAGGCGTTCGGGATCGGGCCGCAATACGCCATGAGAGATAGAATATCCGAGCAGGTGCACTGATGTCATCGAAAGCTTGCATTTTTCCTTGTTTAGACTCAGATTTACTCGTTTAGCGGCTTCCCAGAAATGTCGAAGGTTCTCATCGTGCTCTTCCCAAGTGGTTCCGCAGATGGTGAGATCGTCGAGGTAGGCGTATGTTGATGATAAGTTGTTCGAGGATATGAATTCGTTCATGACGCGCTGGAAGGCCGCGGCTCCGTTAGTTACTCCCATAGGGATCCTTCTGAATTGGTATAGATTTCCGTCAGCCTCGAATGCTGTGAAAGGTCGTTCAGACGGATCGATTTCTACCTGGTAGTATGCGCTTGACAGATCAATTACGCTGTAGTATTTGTGTTGTGAGACTTTGTTGGCTATATCATCGATTCGCGGAAGAGGATATGCATCTAGCATGGTAAATCGGTTGACGGTTTGAGAGAAATCGATTACCATGCGTTTTTTTTTTGTTTCGGTAGATGTGATGACTACTTGAGCACGCCAGGGTGAGTTACTGGGTTCAATTATCTCATCCCTGAGTAGCTTTTCGATTTCTTTCCCAATGAAAATTTTGTCCTCAGAGCAAAATCGTCTGGACTTCGTGGCGATGGGACGACAATCGGCAGTTAAGTTGCCGAATAGTGGTGGGGCTGAAATTCTTGATCGAGTAAGGCCGCATATATGGAGTGCTGGCTCCGGACCTCCGAAATTGATGTTCAATTCCTTGTGTCTGATTAAGAATGGGGTACCGAGTATTATGTCAGCGCACAGATCCGACAAGACGGATAGTTCGAGCTTTTCGTAGTCGCGGTCTCCCATCGTAACCTTCACTGTACATCGACCTGAGATGGCTGCGGATAGATTAGGCGAAGCCATTGATACGACGCCCGAGTGCGGAAGAATGGGCAGCTCTAAGTGTTTGGCTAGATCCTCACGAATGAAGTTGTCCGAGCTGCCAGTATCCAACAAGGCGAGACACGAACGGCCGTTGACGAGGATATCGACTGTTGAGTTGGTAGGCATGGAGGAGCTACACGATAGAGTGGTACTAATGGTCGCTAATGCTGCGGCTGAATGAGACGCTGTGGTTTTATCCTGTTTTTGACGTGCCGAGGAAGTACTTGAGCGGCAGACTTTGGCCCAGTGGCCGGTCTTTTCACATTTCGCACAGATAGAATCCTTTGCCGGACACCTGCTTCGTGGGTGGCGTCGAGACCCGCAGAAGAAGCACAGAGCGGCTTTGTTGTCGAAATTCGTAGCGGCTGAAGAGTTTGGGAGATCGTCTCCTTGGACGCAGGCAGGCCGGGCAGAGTCAGTAGTCGGCGACGGTTCGTGGCGAGAGCCAGTGGCTGCAACAGCACCGTAATGAGTGAGGTACGATTCTGAGTTTTTCTGGGCCTGATCTAATGTTCGAGCCTGGACGATAGCCTTTTCCAGTGAGAGTGTGTCATTTTCGAGTAAGCGGGTGCGGATGGCGCTATCTCTAATTCCTCGGATGAAAGCGTCTCTCACAGATGAACTCCTGTTTTCGTCGGCGGAAACCGATTTGAAGTTGCAGTCATTGGCTAGTTGTTGAAGAATTTGCAAGTACTCATCGAGGGTTTCCTCGGGCTTTTGGTGACGGGTGGACAACAGGTGGCGAGCGCATACCTCGTTTGGCTTCTTGACGTAGGTGGCCTCTAAGGCTGCCATGGCATTCTCATAAGTAGAGCAGTCTTGAATGATATCAGCGACATCGGGGCCGATATGTATGAATAGAACCTCCAATTTATTGGGGTTGTGTTCGGCGATAGTACTCAAGAAATATTTGAATCCGCGCGACCATAATTTCCATAGTTTCCCAGCTTGGGGAGAATTCGGAGAAGTAATAAATTTATCCGGGCGAATCACCTTCTCCATGATATAGTAAGATTACTGGATGAATATTTGCTTGCTGTATCTGAAAGGCCGACTGAATGGCTGATTGAAATGTTGAATAAATTGTGGTGCCGCGTTTGTTAGCGGGCTAAAGATAAAGTAAAGGCCAATTTGAGGCTTTATTCAACATAAACATAGCATAGATCTGAAACACAGAAAACAATAATTAGTAAAGACTCATTACACTCACCAAACTAGGTTAGGGCAATCTACCTTCACCTTTGTTAAGCTATGAGTTGATGCTGGGTCTTAGGCCACAATGTAGGCCTAATTTGTCTGACCCAGCTTAATTTAATGCGTTTACTTCTAAGTTAGAAGTTAGAAGATCTAACTGGGCTAAAAACACAATTAGTCACTTACTGCTAGTTATTAGAGAGTCCCTTCTTCCGTCCTGGTTTGTTGTTAAGAGCGTACTTGCTGGTGGGGATCTTTCTTCGTTGTCTGTTCTTGTCCCTTCTCCAGTTCCGTCCTTTCGCCCTGTTCCTCGTTTTCGTTCTCCTTTGTTCTCCTTTTCGCGGGGCTTTTTCCACCAGCGTCGTGTCGGTGTTTTCCTCGGTTGGTTTATCGGTAATGTATATCTATTACCGAGCACGCTCTTGTCACACAGTATATAAATACTAGTGTGGAGAATAACTCTGGTGAGCAACCAATTGGTTTCATCCACCCAGTTATTGACATAAAAGGAATTTAATAATTGTTAGATTAACTACCTACCTACTCAGTGAACCATTTTCGTTACCTCCCAACTACCCACTCATCAGTTTTCCATAGTGGGGTACTAACCAACACCAGTATGGAATACCAAATTTTCCACCCAAGTAACTGGCGCACTGGTCTGCAACCTTCGCCTACGAATAATAAACCAAATTAACCAAACTGGTAAATGTAGGCCAAAAACAACGACAGACAAGTGGCCAAGTTTCACAATTGGGCAACCAAACTTTCTACCCTGGGACCTTAATTCAATAATAACCCAAAATTAACCAAACCGGTAAAATGTAGGCCAAAAACAACGACAGACGACTGGCCAAGTTTCGCAATTGGGCAACCAAACTTTCTACCCTGGGACCTTAATTCAATAATAACCCAAAATTAACCAAACCGGTAAAATGTAGGCCAAAACAACGACAGACGACTGGCCAAGTTTCGCAATTGGGCGACCAAACTTTTTACCCTGAGACCTTAACTCAATAATACTCAACCCGTCTAGGCCTAACTTGGGCTACAATTTGCACAATCAGAACTTTGCCGAAAAATAGTCACTGACTCAGTCTTGGGGTAGAATCCGGTTCTGATGGACCATGTTATTTTATTTATTTGTTGGGTTCAAAATCCCAGCTGAGCCGTGAACGGCCAAATTCTAAAGGGCCAGTTCTATCTGAAGCCCAAGTTAAGCTAAATTAAAACTTACGGATTTGAGATCCTATTAGGTCCTACCTCAGGGTAACCTCAGGGTTGCTGACTCGATGCGGGCCTACCTTAGACCTTTGTTACATGAATTTAATATAAACAAAAGGGGTACTATTTATGGTCTTCTTTCTCAACCTTGCAACAACAACGCAACCTGGACTATTGCACGATGCAACAATCTTGTATCTACACAACCAAACTGAATTGCAAGAGAGCTCTCTAATCTCTATCAGACCACACCCTGTACGTACGACATCCCACAAACGAGTAGAAAAGACGTGCAGCGCCCCAAAATGATGCCACCAGCGTCCCAAACACTGATGCCACAAGAGCCCAAAAATGCTAGCTCTTATTAAGTGAATTTTCACTAACCTTACAATTATGAGATGGATATATATACACCTTAACTTAATATATACAAGCAATGCTGCATCAATCAGCTTAGTCATCATATCGCCTTGGGACAACAATGGTTCTTCCTCTTCTAGATTTTCTAACATACAGAGCATTTTTCACAAGTACCTTGAAGAGCTACACGATCAGTTATGGAAGAGGTGGCAGATAGAATACTTGCCAGAACTCAATTATTACCCATCAGGCAATGTAAAGGGTTCCAATGCAAATTGTATCAAGGTGGGAGAAGTGGTAATGATTGGGGATGAAAGATCAAGGCAATGCTGGAAGCTTGGCATAATTGAAGAGTTGTTTGTTGGCAAAGACAATTTAGTTAGGTCTGCACTAGTAAAGACTTCAGGAGGAAAATTAAAGAGATCTATACAAAACTCTATGCTTTAGAAATCAGCAAAAGCACGGATAGTCAAGATGAAACATTTGAGTTACAGCCTCATGGAGAAGGCTTGGCTAAATTTGCAGAAGGTAATGACAACAATGCCTCTTCGGTAGGGAGTATTAGAAAATCTAGAAGAGGAAGAGCCATTGTTGTTCCAAGGCGATATGATAACTAAGCTGATTGATGCAGCATTGCTTGTATATATTAAGTTAAGGTGTATATATATATCCATCTCATAATTCTAAGGTTAGTGAAAAATTCACTTAATTTAGAGCTAGCATTTTTGGGCTCTTGTGGCATCATTGTTTGGGCACTCTTGTGGCATCATTGTTTGGGCACTCTTGTGGCATCATTTTTTGGGGGCACTGCGCGTCCTTCCTACTCGTTTGTTGAATGCGGCACTTACAGGGCGTGGTCTTATAGAGAGCTCTCTTGCAATTCAGTTTGGTTGTTTAGATACAAGATTGTTGCATCGTGCAATGGTGCAGGTTGTGTTGTTGTTGCAAGGTTTAGAAAGAAGACCATAAATAGTGCATATTTTGTTTTTTATCTTAATTTTATGCAACTGAGGCCTAAGGTAGGCCCACATCGAGTCAGCAATCCTGAAGTAGGACCTAATAGGACCTCCAAGTCCGTAAGTTTTTAGTCTAGCTTAACTTGGGCTGTAGGTTAAACTGGCCCTTCAGAGTTTGGCCGTTCACGGCTCAGCTGAGATTCTGAACCCAATAAAATAAAAAATAACATTCTATGAGTCGATAAGCCCTACGCGCTATTTCTATTATAGTTTGAATTAGATGCGATATAAAGGCTTAGAGGATAAATAAATGGATAAACATGTTAAGATTTTATAAAACTAAATTAGATTAAGAAATGTCATGTATAATAATATAATACGCTAAGCAAATAACGTACTTGCCTCAAGCCTGAGAGAAACCTATTCTGTAAAGGTGCGTCTTGACTTGAGTATTTTCGTCCGAACAAACCGAACGAGCAGACAGCGCAGAGCAGAATTCGGATAGTAAGTACGTGTCTCCGAGCCGAGCCGAGTGCGCCAAACGTTTTCCGTCGCTTGTCGGTAAATAGTGCGTTCTCAAAAGGATTCAGTTGCTCGTTGGTGCGCAGTCAGGATGGGTGTTCGCGCTGTTCCAGCTATTCGGTGTGTTTTATTTTTATCATGGAGTGGAACAGAGAGAAATGTTTAACCTTACTTGATGAATATGAGAAATATCCTGAGCTTTGGAATTCCCAACATGGCTTATACTACAATAAAGCCAAGAAGCATGATTGCTGGGTTAGCATGCACAAGTTATTGAATGTTCCCCGGGAGAAGCGAAGAAGAAAATGGAAAGCTTGCTTGCCAGCTTCAGGAGGGAAAAGGCAAAGGGAAAGAAAACCGTCGGGACTGGCAAAGGTAAGCTATTTTAACTATCAAACGTCAAAATTGATGCATATGATGAAAAATAATAAATATAAATAAATAATATATTATATTATAAAACAAACTCTTTCAATAATCTTTTTTTTTACAGGCACACAGGAAGTGTATGTGTCGAAATGGTTTGCCTTCAAGCGGATGGCGTTTCTGATGGACAGGGATGAACCCAGAGCTACATTGAATACCATAGAGGTAAGTAAATGAATACAAACATTTTGAAATATTTATTTACTTAATTAGAGAGAAGAAAATAAGTATGGGTATAAAGTACTGTATGACCTATATTCTTTATTACATTTTCACATGAAGTATTTACAAAATACAGATAAATGAAATATGATGTTACTGTTATCAGTTCCTCTTGCACTTTACTTTATCTGTCTTTGACACTTTCACATCCAATTTTTCGAAACGTACTGGGCGAAATCATTACGAATTTTTTTCGCCTTCATTGCTGTCTTCCGTGGTACGTTCCTGATGGGAAGGAAGGATGATATTTCAGAATTGCTTTCCAATCTCCAGCTACAAGAAACAACATTGCCATCCTCGTCTTCATGGTCAAAAGTTCCATGTGGTGTGTAAACATTTCTGGAATTGTGGCTTCTTCTGAGAAAGTTGTGTAGACAAGCAACTGTCATAACAATAATCTGTGCCTTTTCTGGCTCTAAAAGCATGGGTTTTCTGAGGACTCGAGAAACTGAAGACGAAATTCCAAAAACATTCTCTACTATTCTTCTTGCGCGACTGAGGCGATAATTGAATACTCTTTCATTTGTTCCCCTCTCATGAATCCCCGAATAAGGCTTCATTATGCGGTTTGTTAGAGCAAATGCTTCGTCGGCTACAAAAACATATGGCATCGTCCTATTCAGGCCGGGTAGCATTGAGTATTGAGGCAGGCCTAAGTTTCCATCCTCTAACTTTTTGTGAAGCAGTGTGTGTTTGAAGACGCCGCCGTCGGAGATCCTGCCTTGGCAGCCAACATCTACAAATATGAAGTTGTAGTCAGCGTCCGCAAGTGCAAACAAAACAATGCTGAAATTAGACTTGTAATTGAAAAAGTCACTGCCACTGTGAAATGGGGCTTGTATGATGATATGTTTCCCGTCCATAGCACCAAGACAGTGAGGGAATTGGCACTTTTCTTGAAATTGAGTAGATATGTGTAGCCACTCCTCTGGCGTCGATGGAACCTAAAAAAAGCCAAGAAATACAAATATTGAAAAATGCTTTATACTATATACTGTGTATGTATATATATATATATATATATGTGTGTGTGTGTGTGTGTGTGTGTTAGTGTGTTAGGGTGGGTGGGTGTATGTTTGTGCCACTTATTTTTGTTACTTTCATTTCTGTAGAATAATATTTACATTTATTGCCCGTGTTTTAGGGTGGGACTCCACCTGATGATGAGCCTCAAGAAACATTCAGCCAACAACACACAACAGCTGATGACACCAATTTACAGACACCGCTGCAAAACGATGAAGAAAATAATGATGATACCCACCCGATAATTATTGCACCACCAACTACTCGGGCACAGAAACAACCTAAGCGAAAGAAACCTGAGTCAGGAGAGGACCCACGAATAGGGGAAGCTCTTAACATTTTTAGAGGACAATGATTATGTTTATGTTTATGTTTATGTTTTATTCAAGTGATTACTTATTATGCTTATTCCTTTTTCAGAAGACCGTTGTCATTGTTTGACTTTATATAAATAAATAAATGATCACAAAGAGTTGGTTCTCATTTATGACAACGGTCTTAGGTACAAATGACTGATTAATTAAATAAATAATAAAATAAGTCTACATACGTGGTAAATTCAAGCAACTGTCAACCACCCCAACCTAATTAAGCAACTTCAACAAACGCTATCCACAATGCCTGCCGTAGAATGTCCTATCACAGGTTGTACCTATGTCACAGCAGACCTGGACCCAGCCATTGTAGCCGCACTTATAACAGCCCACTGCACGACCCATGTCCCAAGCCCGACAGTCTCTGCAAAGGTTGAGAAAGTAAGACGGCCAACCATTTCGGCTGCAGGTACCAGTGAAGACTGGGCATATTTTACGTCGCGTTGGACAGATTATGCGGAAGCTACAAAAATCACTGGTAGGGACAAAGTGGTACAACTACTTGAATGCTGCGACGATTCACTCCGCAAAGATTTGACAAGATCCGCAGGTGGAAGCCTAACAAACAAAACCGAAGATGAAGTCCTTGCTGCAATCAAGAAACTAGCTGTCCGTGAGGAGAACACCATGGTAGCCAGGGTTACCCTACACAATATGCGACAAGACCGCGACGAAACTGTGCGCAGTTTTGGAGCCCGTCTTCGTGGTCAGGCCGGAGTCTGCAAATTTCTTGTTGAATGCCCAAGCTGCAACAACAACGTAAATTACACTGACCCCATCCTTCGCGACGTCCTTACCCGCGGAATTGCTGACCCGGAAATACAACTGGAACTCCTCGGCAACAGTAACCAGGAGATGACCCTGGAAGACGTCTTTCAGTTTGTCGAGGCGAAGGAAGCAGGCAAGCGCTCAGCATCACGACTGCTGGACTCCCATGCCGTGGAGGCCGCAGGCAGCACATACAGGAGAAGTAAGCAAATACCCCCACAAGACAAAAATGCCCCCTGTTCATATTGTGGTAAAAAAGGACACGGCAGAAGAGCCCCAGTCCACATACGCAAGACGGATTGCCCTGCGTACAACCACAAATGCAAAATTTGCAAGCGCGACAGCCATTGGGAATCCGTATGCAGGAGCAAAGACAAGGACAAGAGCCTTTCAGCCACTCCTAATAAAGCTGATGAGTGCGAAGGTGCGGTATTTGATCTTCTCTGCGCCTCAAGCAACACTTCCGAGCCACATAAGAAAAGAGCAATCGCCCTCGACCATCACATTTACAATGAACTATCGGACATATGGATCAAGGAGAACTCACAACCACAGCCACACATCAACCTGACAGTCAGGACTCTCCCCGAAGACTACGAGGCGCTTGGGGCAACCCTCAATGCCCACCCAAAAACCGTGGTACTGCCTGCCATGGCAGACACAGGCTGTCAGAGCTGCCTCACCGGTATCAAGGTTATCCACCGCCTCGGGCTTCTCCAGTCTGACCTCATCCCTGTGACCATGAAGATGCACGCCGCCAACAACAAGGGCATCAAAATCCTTGGCGCAGCCATACTTCGCCTCACTGGCAAGGATGAACAGGGCCAACAAGTAGAAACGAGACAGGTAACATATGTGACGGATTCTTCTGACAAGTTCTTCATCAGCAGAGAGGCATGCGTTTCACTCGGCATTATCTCGGGAAGATTTCCTACAGTGGGGGAAGTCCAACTGGATCCAGCACAATACTGTAACAACAGTGCCAGCACGCCACACAGTGACAGCGGACTTGTAACTAACTGCGACTGTCCAAGACGCCAACATCCTCCATCACCTCCAATCGAGCTACCGCTACCCGCTGTTGCGGCGAACCAGCAAAAGCTCAAGGAATACCTGCTGGACTATTACAAATCAAGCACCTTCAACACTTGTGACCACCAAGCGCTGCCCATGATGGACGGCCCCCCAATGAAATTGATGGTGGACCCCAATGCCAAACCAGTCGCACATCACACCCCCGTCCCAGTACCAATCCACTGGCAGGAGGACGTGAAGGCTGGCCTCGACCAAGATGTCAGACTGGGTGTCCTTGAACCAGTACCCGTTGGTGAGCCCGTAACCTGGTGTCACAGAATGGTGGTGTGCGCCAAAAAGAACGGAAAACCAAGGCGTACCGTTGACTTTCAACCCCTCAACGCTCACGCCACCCGCGAAACACACCACACTCAATCGCCATTCCACCAGGCCAGATCAGTACCGCAAGGCAAAAAGAAAACAGTGTTTGATGCATGGAATGGATATCACAGCGTACCAATCTGTGAAGAAGACCGCCACTTGACCACCTTCATAACGCCCTGGGGTCGCTACCGTTACAAAACCGCTCCCCAGGGTTACATTGCATCTGGTGACGGTTACACAAGAAGGTACGACGAAATTGTATCGAGCATCCCTAACAATACAAAGTGCATTGACGACGTCTTGCTCTGGTCAGACACAGTGGAGGAGAGCTTCTTCCAGGCCACCCAGTGGCTTGACACCTGCGGCAGACACGGAATCACACTGAACCCCGACAAGTTTGTGTTCTGTCAGGACAAGGTTGAATTTGCAGGCTTCGAGATCACATCTGACAGTGTCCGACCCTGTAAAAAATACCTCAAAGCAATCCTAGAGTTTCCATCTCCAAAGAACATCACCGACGTTCGATCATGGTTCGGGCTCATCAACCAGGTGTCGTATGCCTTCAGCATGGCCAAGAGGATGCAGCCGTTCCGCCTACTTCTGAAGCCAGGAACACCTTTCAAGTGGGATGACGAATTGGAAACCATCTTCGAAGAATCAAAGGATGTCATCATCACAGAAATAGAGGAGGGTGTTAAAATTTTTGACAAAACCAAGCCCACATGCCTCGCCACAGACTGGTCGAAAACAGGCATCGGCTACTGGTTACTTCAGAAACACTGCACCTGTACACGAGTCGAACCCTTCTGCTGCCATACTGGATGGCGTGTCACATTGGTCGGCAGTAGATTCACTACCTCAGCTGAGTCCCGCTATGCACCAGTAGAAGGAGAAGCACTTGCTGTCGCCGATGCCCTTGACAAGGCGAGGTACTTCGTGCTGGGATGCGAAGACCTAATAATTGCAGTGGACCACAAACCTCTCCTCAAAGTGTTTGGTGACAGATCCCTAGAGGACATATCTAATACACGCCTCAGAAACTTGAAGGAAAAAACCCTCAGGTACCGCTTCCGGATGATCCACGTACCAGGCGCGAAACACAAAGCTGCTGACGGGGTGTCACGATACCCCACTGGCGACCCCATACCACTGACACTCCCCGATGATGTAGCAGCCATCCATCAACCATGCGAGGGAACGGCGTTCTTTCCCCCCCCCACCTTCCTAGCCGGCATACGGACATCACTGACAGATGGTAATGGCATGGAAGCCTGCGTCATTTCTGCAGCCGCATCAACACTCAACTCGCTGAGCCTGGCGTCAGTGACATGGGATCGAGTACGCACCGCCACGACCAGCGATGAAGTCATGAATAGTTTAGCCAATGTCATAGAGTCCGGTATGCCTGAATCCCGCCATGCACTCCCTGCACAGCTGCGGGAATATCACCAGTTTCGCGACGACCTCCGCACTGTTGACGGCGTGGTAATGTACAGGAACCGCACGGTTATCCCGCCGGCCCTCAGGCAAGAAGTACTGGCTTCACTCCACTCAGCTCATCAAGGTACTTCATCCATGATCTCCAGAGCAGAAGACTCCATTTTCTGGCCTGGCATCACACCAGCCATCACAGCACTACGGGCTAGCTGCAACCACTGCAACCGCATGGCACCAACCCAGCCCAGCGCTCCACCCACTCCACCAACATCACCAGAATACCCCTTCCAGTGCGTCTGCGCGGACTACTTCCACTACAAAGGAGTAAACTACCTGGTCGTGGTGGACAGATACTCAACTGGCCAATAGTAGAGAGGTCATCAGATGGTGCTGCTGGACTCATCGCCTGCCTCCGACGGACCTTCGTCACCTTCGGCATCCCCGACGAACTGGCTTCCGATGGGGGCCCTGAATTTACCGCAGCAGCCACACGGCAGTTCCTCAAAAACTGGGGCGTACACCACCGACTCTCATCAGTGGCTTTCCCTCACAGCAACTGTCGGGCAGAAGTTGGTGTCAAGACAACGAAACGCCTAATAACCGACAACACTGGACCAAACGGCGACCTCAACACCGAAAACTTTCAACGGGCCATGCTTCAATACAGAAACACGCCGGATAGAGATACAAAACACTCCCCAGCAATGTGTGTATTCGGCCGCCCTATCCGGGACTTCATTCCAATCCTTCCCGGCCGATATAAACCACACGACACGTGGCGTGAAAACTTGGCCACCCGAGAAGAGCTCTGAGGAACCGCCACATGAGGGGTGCGGAACGCTGGTCAGAGCACACCAAGAGACTCCCACCACTAGCAGTCGGAGACCTTATACGCATCCAGAACCAGGTCGGTCCACACGCCCGTAAATGGGACAAGACAGGTGTGGTCATCGAAGTCAGGCAGTTTGACCAGTACGTGGTTAGGGTCGATGGATCTGGGAGGGTAACTGTAAGGAACAGGAAATTCCTTAAAAAATATGAACCCTTCAGCACACCTGCTCCAAAGATGACCATAGACCAACATTTGAAGAACTTCCTAGCGGTGCCCACCAACAGCCCACCTGCTGCACCACCTACACCTGCCAGGTCAGCACCAGGACCAAAGACACCCGCTTCACCCCGTAGTCCGACACGGTCCAGCCCGCACGTTGAACGAAGGCGCCCGATCCCTGAAGAGACCACACCCCCACCCAAGAAGACATGTCAACGCCGCCCATCGACATACTACCCCGCACCCCCTAGGCCAATGGGTACGGCACCCCAAACTGCAACTCCACTAAGGCATTCGAACCGTACCAGACGCCCCCCTACCTGGCATGAAGACTACCATATGAATCAAGAAGAGTAACCAATCAAGTATGCTTTAAATTAAGGGCACTGACAAAATAAGGTTTAGTCTTTATCCGTAAACATACAAATTTTTTTTTTTTTTGCCATATTATCCTTAATAATCTTCTTTATAAAATTGCTGGCTCAAAGACTTGGGGGAGAGATAGAGTACAGTACACTTTACACTTTACTTACTAAGAACTTTATATTGTGTTCCCAATACAGCTGTAACCTCACTACTGTACTATTACTTTTGTCAGGAATACCGTTGTACAACCCTTATTTTAATATATGATTCAATCTCTCGCTGAACTCTCTAATTGTATTGTAATATGTTTGATTGGATATAATGTACTGTATAATTCCATAAGTATTTATATTTTAGTTTCTACAGTATCGTATTCATCATGATGTAATAGCAAAGCCTTATGTCTCATATTACTCTTAAATAAACTAGTATCTATGTTTTCCTATTAAAGTACTATACTGTATTCACTTTATAAAACAATATAAGTCTTTGCACTACTGTACTGCAATTACCTCATATCACATCTAGTATCAAAGACTTGGGAGGAGATAGAGGACAATGATTATGTTTATGTTTATGTTTATGTTTTATTCAAGTGATTACTTATTATGCTTATTCCTTTTTCAGAAGACCGTTGTCATTGTTTGACTTTATATAAATAAATAAATGATCACAAAGAGTTGGTTCTCATTTAATTTTAAAAGGTGCCGCTGCAAGTGTTTCTTCGCAACAAGATGAGTGCGGCGTCTATGGGCAACACGTGGCAAACAAATTAAGAAATTATAGTAAGAGAACGAGAGCCATAGTCCAACATCAGATCAATAACACACTATTCAATGCTGATATAGGACATTTTGACATGGAAACTAGACCTTTTTCCGCATCTTCCAACTCAACCTCCACCCTTAGTCCAATTACACACTTAGTCCACTCCTCTCCTGCACCTACTCCTTCTCCCCAAGCCCAGAATGAATCCCAGTCCATGCTTTCCGATGAATCCCAGGCTGAGTCGCAGTTACAGTCATTGTTTTATTGGAAAGATTTGAGTTAAAAAGAGTTACTTTGTATTCTTAAGAAATAAAATTGAATAAAGACATTTTGTGAATATATATTTCTCGTTTTTTATTTTATTCCCTACACATAATAATATTAGGGTAGCATACAACCATGGCCGTAACTACCTATGAGGTCACTGAGGTCCGGACCTCGGTAATTATTTCCTAAAAAAAAAAAAAGAGACTGAACCGTTCTCCGTGTATGAAACGCATATTACCGCTTTTCTTTTGAAAAGAGGGAGCGTCGAACGTGTATTAAACATTAGAGGGCTTTTATTATAGACAAGGGTTTTGTGTTTAGTGTATAGCTTGGGTTGTGTTTGTAGATGTCATTTTGGTCTGAATTTTGCTCGTCCCGCCGCGCTCGAAAAAAATCTGGACCTCACTAATTTCTAAACCTTAGTTACGGCGCTGCACACAACTTTACAACACATGTGTAGTATGGTGCCTAGAAAATTCGGTCTTGAAAATTCGGTTAGGTTAGGTTAGGTTAGGTCAAAAAATTGCCTCGAACTAATAATGCCCTTGAAGCATTTCATTCCGCACTGAAATCATCAGTTACAAGCAGACTAAAATTTCACATTTGCAACGAGGAGACAAGCCAAATAAAAAGAAAAAATATGAAACACTTGACTCGCGCATCGAAATACTTGTGCAAAAGTATGTTGAAAGTGATAAAATTGCCTTCTTAAAATCTGTTCCTCATAGCTTAATTTCATTTTAACTTTTCTTTTCGAGTCTCAAGACCGAATCTTCCAAGACCGAATTTTCTGAGACCGAATCTTCTTTTATGTTTTACTCATTATTTAGGGTATCGTTTTTAGTTTTAAGTTTTAAACAACAAAACAATTCCTTTAATAAATCTTTTCAAATTCTCGTTTATGTTTTCATTATACCTGGCAAATGCAAATGTGATTTAAATATGTTTTGCTATCTGAGCTCATAGATTTACTTCAATTTTCTGAGACCGAATTTTCCAAGACCGAATATTCCTAGCACCGTGTAGTATTTATGTATAGCAAAATATTATGCTAATATGTTATTTATTATTACTATATTAATGTTTAATTATTACCTTCATGTAATCCTTCAGTGCTTCAATCAAAGCGTTGCATGTTTCTGCAATTATCACACTAATGTGTTGCTTGGATATCTTGAATAAATACTGCAGGCTGGTGTATGAGTCTCCTGAGGCTAAAAAGCGTAGAGTTACAGCCAAACGATCTTTGACCGGTATGGCTCTTCGGAATTGTGTATCCTTCTTCGCAATTCTGGGGCCTACAAGGTTAATTAATATTTCAAAAACCTCTGCTGTCAATCACGAAAAGTTTTCCAAATGCCCATGGTACATTTCACTCAATAGCGACATATTTTTACGTTCAGAAAATAGTCGCCTTAACCACTGTGAAAAATGCTCTGTATGAATTGGTCTCCAATTAACCCACCCCTAATATCTCCAGTCTAACTATAGAGTAGATTAAGTCTAGCCTTGTAGGGGTCAGCCTAGAGATTCCGGAAATGGTCCAGAGCGGGCAGATAAATTGAGGTCCACAGTAGGATTCCTCACCAAATTAGGTTAGGGCAATCTACCTTCACCTTTGTTAAGCTTTGAGTTGATGCTAGGTCTTAGGCCACAATGTAGGCCTAATTTGTCTGACCCAGCTTAATTTACGGCGTTTACTTCTAACTGGGTTAAAAACACAATTAGTCACTTACTGCTAGTTATTAGAGAGTCCCTTTTCCCCTTTTGTTTAATTGTTCAGAGCGTACTTGCTGGTGGGGATCTTTTTTCCGTTGTTTGTTCTTCTCCCTTCTCTCGTTCCGTCCTCTCGCCCCGTTCCTCGTTTTCGTTCTCCCTTGTCCACCTTTTCGCGGGGCTTTTTCCACCAGCGTCCTCTTGGTTTTTTTTCCGGTTGGTTGATCGGTAATGTATATCTATTACCGAGCACGCTCTTGTCACACAGTATATAAATACTAGTGTGGAGAATAACTCTGGTGAGCAACCAATTGGTTTCATCCACCCAGTTATTGACATAAAGGGAATTTAATAATTGTTAGATTAACTACCTACCTACTCAGTGAACCATTTTCGTTACCTCCCAACCACCCACACATCAGTTTTCCATAACCACATTCTCTTCGATTTCCTCTTCTTTTTGGCTAAGGAATAAATAATGAAGAAAGCACCTGCTACCAGTGTCAAATCCATATTTACACTGAGCAAAACGGTGGGAATAAGACGAGCACTGGCGAACACCCAGAATACAGCGAGCTTGCGCTCGAACAGCTCGTTCGGTTCGTCCGTGCGCTGTCTGCTCGTTTGGTGCCTATCGAGGTTATCCAAGTCATGCACTATATTTTATAATAATAATTAAATCTGGCAAAATATCAATCACTATCACTAAATGTAGTTTTATGTTACTTAGCTGACTTGAGATTGACATTTTGCACAATTTTATTATTATAAAATATAGCTCATGACTTGAATAATCTCGATAGGCCCAAGTGGCTTCATGTTTTCCAAATAAAATGTAATGTAATGTAGTTGTGATTAATTTTTTTTTAATTTGGGTAACCTTGATAGATCTGAGTGATTTCATATCAAAGTATTATGTAATGTAACATATTTCAGTGAAAATTGGCCCCAGTGGCTTCATGTTTTCCAAATGAAAAATTGCTGCGCTTATCTGGATGAGTTCCGTGTTTTCACGATCGCTTTGAAATATACAGTTAGACCAACTAACGAAACACCTTACACCTTATTTACAGCACACGACCTATTTGTCCTTCAGACTCCGGAGGGCCAAGTCCAATGTCAAAATTTTGTGTTGGGCATTAAAAAAAAAAAAAAAAGATTTGGTGAGAACGGTATTTTCTCAAATCTATATACTAAGGACGTTTGAGACCGAAACGCGAATTCTGTGATATCAAATCGAGAAAGGTAAGCCTTAATTAAGTAACTCGTCTTTGGTCTGAAGTTGTCTTATTTCCAGCAAAGGAGCCTAAATGAAATACGTTGAATTGGTAAATTTTATGGTAGGCTTGGGCTAGAGCTGCAGTAGTTGGGTTCTATGTTTGGTTTTATCCTATCATGACAACTGACCAAGCCCCCTATCTATTATTAAACTTTGGCTATGTAGGCTAGTTTCATGGCCATCAGATTTTATACAGAGTTGAAAATCCTACCCATTTCATATATGTAGTCAGTTACGCCTGGGGTAATTACTAATTTTCCAAATCACCAAATTTGTTAAACAGGGCTCCATAGGTGTTGCCAAACAATAGGTGGCTGTGAAACTGCATATTTATTCTGACTTTACATTTCATGGTAGTAGCATTTCATTTGGAAAACATGAAGCCATTGTGGCCTATCAAGTTAATTAAAATCAAGTTAATTTTTAATTAACTTTCCTCAAAAACCTGTAATGTACAAGAGTACAGTACATTACAGGCTTTTGAGAAATTTTGGAATTTTAAGTTGTGTTAGGTTATATATTAAAACTGTTTTTCAGATTATTTTTGATTTTGTTTGGACGAAATTAACCTTCATTCAAACTGCATCAAAAACCATCAGAAAAACATAGTTTTGGTTTACAAAGCCTGTAATGTACATTTGTACAAATTTACCAGCCTATTTAAGCTCTATTTAGTTGTTTGACATGTAAATAAATGGCAATAGTGCATAAGTTGGTTGTAAATTCTTGAAAATATACTTGGCTGTAAATTATAGATAAATAGGTATTATTAATTTCAACCACAACTCATTTTGAAAAATAAAAATTAGGTTTTCCAGTGGTTTCTGATGTGATTCATCTGAAAATGACATTAATTTTCAGCGCAAATTACTCGTTTTTGTGAAATCTGGGTTTTTGGGTGGGGGGGATAAAAAAAATGAGTGATTTGCGATGGAAATGACCCCCTCACCTCAGTTTCTAATAAAAATTATTGCAATGTAGAAAATAATAAATAAAGATAATTATTCATTTTTTGACCCAGTCTGTTTTTATAATGAGAGCAAACTTTTCTGGTCAATTTTGAGGTGTTCTGCACGAATCTGCCATCCGTTTCCTGTGTAAATACGTAGTTTTCGAGATATTGCCATCTTGAAAACTACGCATTTGCACAGGAAATGGATGGCAGTTTCATACAAAACACCAAAATTAACCAGAAAAGGGTATTTTTTTACTATCACTCCGGAGTCATTCCAGCTCAACTGGTATAGATTTCAGAAAGTTGGTCGGGTGACCATCTCTGATTTTCTTCAAATTTTCAGGGTTGATTCATACACTATTCAATAGCTTAAATCTAAAATTTTAGCTTCCTCAGTCAAAAATGTTTAATTTTATGGTCGCTTAAATGGCCCCCACCTTCGACAAAAAATGCCCATGTTGGGCTTGATCGGCCAACGCCTTCATTTTGAGAGGCCTTGAAAAGTGTCTTCTAATAGGAGTAGAAGCTTCAAATTTGTCATGCCAATACAACTTCTGGTGGGCTTTTCAATTTTGCAAGCTAAAAGGTTGTGGAACAAATAGTTTCTGAGTTACAAGGGCTTAAACATGGCGTTGGCTTGATTGGCCAATGCCTTCATTTTGAGAGGCCTTGAAAAGTGTCTTCTAATAGGAATAGAAGCTTCAAATTTGTCATGCCAATACAACTTCTGGTGGGCTTTTCAATTTTGCAAGTAAAAAGGCTGTGGAACAAATAGTTTCTGAGTTACAAGGGCTTAAACATGGCTCCATTTTGAAGCTTGCATCAATTCCTCCCACTTTTACGACTCTACCATTTTCAAAAGTTTTAGTTCTACATCAATCACAGCTGTTTTAATACTCCTAATAGTCTCTATGGGTTGTAAATTTATGAGTAAAATAAAAAAATAACCAAAAAAGGATTTATTTTTATTTTTAAAAATTTCCAAAAGTTGATATTTTCACAAAATTTGCAAAATTAATATCAACTTTGGGGCTTAATAATATATAGGTGTCTGAAATTAGTCAGGGAGTTGATACTTCTAGTAAAGAAAGATACATATGTGTACAAAAACATATATTAAGGAATAGATCTCAACTCAATTCCTTCATATAGTTTTGGCTATTCAAAGAAAAGTACTTTTTGTGAAAAATTCTGAATTTTTTCAAAATTTTGAAATGTTTAAATTTCTTTTTACAACATTGAATTGTAATTTTACTTCCATTTTATTACTTGGTAAGTTAATTCACAAATGTTAAATTATCTAAATAAGTTTTACTCATAAAAAAGACAATATATACCTAGATTATTACTACATTTGCAGTTAACACAACAGATGGACCAGCTTGTAGGCTCAATACTTGGATCTACCAAAGTAAATTATGTAGAACTGTGTTCTACTGCTCTTTAAGCAGTAACCACCATTTTCAGTACAAAACCTTAAATTTAAGTACCGTAGCTTTCTTGTATTACTTCCCTTAATACAAGTGTACAGTACTTAGCTATATACAATAATGAATTCCTGAGTTTTTAAGCATATGAATTATTGGCTATAAGTTCATATTCTTTTTTTAATATGTGTTGTTTTATGTAAATTCGTATGTAAACTTATATATAGAGTCATTCCAGCTCAATTGGTACAGGGGTGGTTGGGTGACCATCTCCGATTTTCTTCAAATTTTCAGGGTTGATTCATACACCATTCAATAGCTTAAATCTAAAATTTTAGCTTCCTCAGTCAAAAATCTAATTTTGTGGTAGCTTAAATGGCCCCCACCTTCGACAAAAAATGCCCATGTTGGGCTTGATTGGCCAATGCCTTCATTTTGAGAGGCCTTGAAAAGTGTCTTCTAATAGGAATAGAAGCTTCAAATTTGTCATGCCAATACAACTTCTGGTGGGCTTTTCAATTTTGCAAGCAAAAAGGCTGTGGAACAAATAGTTTCTAAGTTACAAGGGCTTAAATATGGCTCCATTTTGAAGCTTGCATCAATTCCTCCCATTTTTATGACTCTACCATTTTCAAAAGGTTTAGTTCTACATCAATCACAGCTGTTTTAATACTCCTAATAGTCGCTATGGGTTGTAAATTTATGAGTGAAATAAAAAAATAACCAAAAAAGGATTTACAGTGGACCCCCGATTTGAGTACGTAATCCGTTCCAGCATGGCGTACTCAATTCGAAATGTACTCAAATCGAACTTAATAACCTATGGGAATTATTTATGCTATATTTTCACTATTTTATGCCGTAATCAACAGAAACTAACATAAACAAACACTTAAGTACAAAGTCAGAAAACAAAATGTACGAAATTCTAACAGAAATCCCTAAGAACACCTGTACTATTCAAAACATTAGACCCCGAATGTTCCCGCAATGAACACACTAGAAACGCGTTTGGTGTCGCTGGCTGGCGTACTCAAATCGAGATCAATCGAGTTTCTACTCAAGTCGAGTCAATAGGAGCCTATGGACGAGTGTACTCAAATCGAAAATACTCAAATTGATGCGTACTCAAATTGGGGGTCCACTGTATTTCTATTTTTTAAAATTTCCAAAAGTTGATATTTTCACAAAATTTGCAAAATTAACATCAACTTTGGGGCTTAATATAAAGGTGTCAAAAATTAGTCAGGGAGTTGATACTTCTAGTAAAGAAAGATACATATGTGTAAAAAAACATATTAAGGAATAGATCTCAACTCAACTCCTCCATATAGTTTTGGTGATTCAAATAAAAGTGCTTTTTGTGAAAAATCTCAAATTTTTGCAAAATTTGTAAATTTTTAAATTTCTATTTATGACATTGAATTGTAATTTTACTTCTATTTTATTACTTATTAAGTTGATTTACAATTGTAATAATATGTAAATAAGTCTAAAACATACAAGAAATTTAATGTCTGTCAAAATAACCAGCGACTCGAAGGGCTCTGGGTAGCTCATTTCGCTTTGTATATTCTTATAAATGTAAAACATGATCGTTAATCATTAATGTCCAGGCCTATTTATAGATCATGATCTTTTATTTTCAGAAAATTAACTAGAGCAATTAACTTAATTTTACTGCCTGTAATAATGGCTTATTCTAATCAAGAATCAAAGTGCAGCTTGGTATGTACTTGGATGATCCATGTCATGAACACAGACTCACCAGGAAGGTGGGTATGTATACCTTACATGAGCTGACAGATGAAACAAGGAAACTGCTATTGTGGAGAAGAAAAGCAACTGTAATCAACCCAAATAGTGCTACTGTATGCTACCACCATGAAAAAATGTTTGGAATGCATTACCAACAAATGCAACGTAGCTGCCAAGATCCATGGAGAAATCATCGAAAGAAGATAAGTAAGTAAGTAAATATAGGTACTAATATATTTATATCAGGGTTGGCAAGAAACCCACTTTTTTTGAAAAAGCCCACCCCAGGTGGGTTTTTCGGGTTTTTTCACCTAAAACCCGAAAACCCCCGGGTAAAATTGGTTTTTTTCATATGTCCAATGGTAGTTCATATTAGACTACCTATTCTTATTTTTATAATAATACTGTACTGTACGTACACTATTAATATAACATTTGTCTTGTTTTTAGCAAAAAGGTTGCCTTCCAGGCAATTAAGCATAAAAAGTTATTATTTCAGATTGAGCTTCACAACAAAATTGGAAAACATGGACCAATTTGAACTAAATTTGGTGTGGTAAATTATCCTATTTGTTAGGCTATACTTCCTATGGAAGACAGGCCCCTGTGTCTTCTGCTGGAAGTAGATGAATTACAGCTCCCAAAGGGAACTTAATTCAGCTAGTTATATCTATTTAATTCATTACTGAATATTTTTTCTTTTATTTCACAGTTTAATAAAACAAACTGGCAACAGCATATTTATTTTTACTGCTAGCCTACAGAATTAGTCTGTTGAAGTTATAACTGCATTAAATAATGCCAAAGACCTTTGGATCAGGAAGAAAATCAGGGCATGAATGGAGTGAAGTCAATATTATTGATGGGACTAGTAAAGTTAGATGCAAACATTGCAGTAATGAAATAAGTAATAAAATAGAGTGAATAAAAATGCATTTAATGAAATGTTTGAAACACATGGAATCAAGAAACAAGACTGACATACGCCAGTACATCATCTTCATACTGCCATGACATAGACCTCTCAGATGATCCAGTCTCATCCTCACCACCACTGACACAATTACAGATGAAAAAAAGAAAAAATTCAAAAGAAAGTAAGCGATTTTGGCATGATGATAACAACAACTTTGCAGAAAAATGTCATTGATAACAAAATAGCCAAATTCTTTTATGCAAATAATATTCCATTTCTATGTGCAGAGTCTAAGTATTTTATTGAAATGATAGAGACTCTAAGACCAGGCTACACTCCACTTCCCGTCGAAATTTGTCTGGTCCACTTTTAAATACAATCCATGAAGAAGTAGAAAATTCCTTGAAGATGCAGTTGACTGAAGAATCAGGATGTATAACACCCTGATTGGCTGATGTCTACACACTATAACCTGCTACCTCACCAAAGAGTTATACCTGTAGGTCTATTTGTTGACTCATGTTTGCTTGCTTTGCATGTAAAATCATTACGGGCCTATATGACAATTTTTTAAAAATAATTGCATATGCACTTCTTAAGTTTCATGAAAAAACCCACAAGTGGGTAAAAAGTAGGTTTTCAATGGGGTTTTTGAAAAAACCTAGGTGGTTTTTTTTTGGGCTGGGCCCACTAGTGCCAACCCTGATTTATATTTCATAAAGAAGTTTATATTGTAAATTGTAACCTAAATTAGCTATTTAATTTTAATAGGGTAGGCTATATACTGTGCTACTGAATGCATATGTTTTGAATATTTTATACGAATAGCCTATAACCAAATGTTGAGGTTTTAAAATTATTTTCCAATGTGTTTAGAGTTTACATTACCCTACTTTATTTGCAGAATCACTATAAATTATTGACAAAGACATAGCAACTAGACTGAATCTGATACCAGGACAGAAACTTTGCTCAACATGCTTCTCTAGAGCCAAGACGATTGAAGATGAAAAAGACTCGGGTAGTGATGAATATGTTCCAGAAGAAATAGTTAAGGAGACATTTGACGAAACGTTAGGTTCACTAGAATGCTCATTCTAGGGTGCCACACTCTATAGGGGCAGTTTTTAGAATTTGGAAATTTCGAATGGCCCTTAGTCATATTGTTTGGTTGGATGAGAAAACCCTAAATATGAAGTTTGAGCCCGATCGAAGTACATTTAGAGGTTCCGCATCGACTGTTTCTGTTGTACTGTGTGTTTGAAATAATGGATTTATCTGGGAAATCTGTAACCATGGCACTATTACATATATACAGGGTTGAAAAAAAACCATGGTTTTAAAAAAAAATCCAAAAACCAATGGTTTTTAAAAAAAAAAAAAACTTAACTCAGATAACTCAATTAGGTACTGGTACTCAGAAATTAGAATTGCTGACTGTCTCATTTTTTAATTGGAAGATGTTAGATGTAAGAAGTATAAACCTAATAACAACATTTATATTTGTAGCTACATGCGTTTATAATGTAATTGATACAGGTAACTTCAATCCTTTATGTGCAATGCCACTATTAAATAGGCCTGCTAGTGCAAGGTAGATTATATACTACTGTACATACTAGGCTACCCTGAACTGATGGTTTTTAGGTCTTGTCAATATAAATATAAGTTTTAGTTTTAGAGCTATTAGTTTATGAATTAATAATTTGTGTTGTAAAAATTGAAATTATAAAAAAACAAAAAAAAAACAGAAAAACGTGGTTTTTTAAATGGTTTAAACCATGGTTTAAAACCATTTGGGTTAAACCAATGGTTTAAACCATTTGGGTTAACCAGCCAACCCTGCATATATGTGCTATAATTTTATGCATTTCATAAATTTAAATATTTATATCAGCCAACCCTGCATATATGTTGCTATAATTTATGCATTTCATAAATTTAAATATTTATTAATATTTGCTTCTCATTGTATATATTTTCACTACTTTTCAGCATTGAGATCTGGCAACAGCGCAATGCCGGGTTAGTGTGGTGAGTCACACTGTCACAGTCTTCAGTCAATCAGTCTCCTTCACGCATTCAACACATGATCATCTCGTGATGGCTACCGCAAGCTCACTGAGATCCAAGACCGAGATATGGCTAATCGGACACACCAACCCAAGCCCCCTAATGGGAAACAGGTTACCTTCAAATGGTGAAGTGCTTCGCCGGTTTATACAGTTTCATAAGGTGCAAAAACAACTTCTAGGTGAGGCGGCGCGTAATGTGATTGTCGAGGTGTATACTTTCTGGGCTATGGCCAGAATCCCGACCATGACCTCCAAAAGCGCCGCGCGAAAACTGCTTAGACTTTACGACAATTGGCAGGCACTGCAGTGCAGCTGGAAGTGGTCCGGCGCCACAGGTGAGGCAGCCAGGGCGGCCTTCACCGAGGGAC
This sequence comes from Bathynomus jamesi, assembly GCA_023014485.1. Lineage (NCBI taxonomy): Eukaryota > Metazoa > Arthropoda > Malacostraca > Isopoda > Cirolanidae > Bathynomus > Bathynomus jamesi. Next base: position 787,625 of record JAJOZX010001856.1, read on the forward strand.
TCGATGACATTTTTGACGTGGCTCTCAACAACGCCCTCTCCGTCATCACCATCCAGGAGGATCGCGACTTCCTTCTTGCTCAATGCGAAAAGGGTCGCCGTGGTGTCATGTCCGGGGTAGACAAAATCCTCACTGGAATTGAGCAACGTGCATCCGCGCGTGAAGCTGCCAAAGAAAGGCAACGCCAAAAGCAATCAGAGCAATCACTGGCAACAGCAACCCTTACATCATCAAACTCGTCGCCATCACCTAATTGCTTGACAGAAGAGGAAACCAATCCACCTACAAAGCGCCGTCGCAAAAAGAACATTATGACTCAAGACCTAGCGTCGGCACTGGACCGGACCAAAACAAGCAACTGTGGAGCCGTTCAACTCATGAAAGCAGCTGCTTCCAGTCTGGATATTCAAGACACAGATGAACTGGCTCTCAGTCACGAGACGATTCGGCGTTGGCGATTGCGTCATCGAGGGGAAATCGCCAAAGAAGTGAAGATGACGTTCGATCCCAGTGTCCCGCTCATCGTTCACTGGGATGGGAAGATGGTCTCCGACTTCAGTGGCAAGAAGGTCGATCGCCTCGCCATAGTCGTGTCCGGCGATGGCGTCGACAAACTTCTCTCCGTGCCAAAGCTGCCTGCTGGAACTGGTCGCGCCCAAGCAGATGCTGTGCTGAACTCATTGGATGACTGGGGAATCGCTGATCGTGTCGTCGGGCTCTCCTTTGACACGACAGCTGCCAACACGGGCGTCGTTTCGGGTGCTTGCGTCTTCATCGAGCATGGCCTTCACCGCCAGCTGCTGAACCTGGCCTGTCGGCACCACATGCTAGAATTGGTGGCAGAGAAAGCCTTCATCGAGTGCATGGGCCCCTCCTCTGGTCCTGACATTAAACTGTTCTTGCGACTGAAGGAGTGCTGGCAATCCGTCTTCACCGACCAATTCAGCGCCATCTCTGAGATGATCTGATCGCGCGTTTCAAGGGTCACATCACCAAGGGCCAGCCGCGGGACGACTACCGAGAGCTCCTGGAGCTGGTGATCATAGCGCTTGGAGGCATCCCCCAGCGAGGTGTGCGTGGCCAAAGTGATATACGCCATCAAGCTCCACCTCTTCTGGCAGCAGCTCCCCATTAAGGCTCGCGAGGCCCGGGGCATCCTGTGCTTCATAAACTTTGCGCTGCTGGTTTACATTCCAGCCTGGTTTATGGCGCCCCTTCCCGCCGCTGCCCCTCGAACTGACCTGGCGATGTTCAAGTCGCTGGTTGACTACGACAAGGTGGACAAGGACGTGTCCAAGGCTACCTCCCCTGTGTTTCGATGACATCTCTGGTACCTAAGTGAACACCTGGCCGCCCTCGCTCTCTTCGATGACGACACTCCGCTGGAGGAGAAGAGTCGAATTGCGACGGCCATCAAGGATGTCGAGGGCACCGAGGAGCCACCCAAGCACATTGCCCTGGATGTCTGCCCGGAGGAGCTCGAGCGAAAGACAGTCGCAGACTTTTGCACGACATCCAGCATGCTTCTTTTTGAGTGGCTCGTGATCAATACTTCTTTCCTAGAGTTGGAGCCGGCTACCTGGCGGGGAAATGCCGTGTCTCTACGTTGAGCGTTGTCAATGTCCGGGCGGAGCGAGTGGTCGTGCTGATGCAGAACTACAATCTTGCACTCACCAAGGACGAGGAGCAACGGCAGTACTTGATGCAAGTCATTGAGAAGCACCGCAAAGAGCACCCGAGCGCCCGCAGCGGAAATCCTTAATGGGTTTGGGAGTACTTTATGGTATATTTGAATTTGCTTCATTTTTATAGGGTGTTACTCCTATTAATCCTGTATAACAATGTATAATCGTATATACTTTATTTCTTAGTTATTATTTTGATTTATATGGCCAGTAGGCTCAGTATATTACTGTGATTAATACGGAATAAAATGTTTTTTATTTTAATAATATTAAGTTGTTTTGTTGCAATAAAATTGAAATTGATTTAATGATTTTGTACTATTAATAACATTACACACAGAGAATAGTATCCTGCTACCCAGGCATGGTGGGACAAGTTTATTCCAATTAATTATGAAATAATGTTGAACAATATTGTTAAGGTGTTTGCACCGTTTGCTAGTTGCGTATTGTGTTGTTATAAGCTGGTTGCCAGTTGGTGTGGTTTGGATTACAAAGCATAAACATATTAAGGTGAAACTTTGAAAAAAAACTTTTGAACCGCGACAAAAATATTAATATAAAAAAATATATTGGAGATGGAATAAACTTAATGCTATGGAAATATAGCTGTGACTGTCCTCTACGCCATGGTATATGATAGCATTTATATTGACATTGTACATGTTACTTTACCCCTTGGAGCTGGAGCAATTTCTTGGAGAAACTCATTACTTCTGACACGTGGTACGCCAGAGATGGTCGATGCGGAACCCCTAAATATCCTTAAATTTGGCTAAAATTTCATATTCAGGGCTTTTTCACCCAACCTAACAATCCCACAAAGGGCCGTCCTAAAAATCAAAAAATGATTTTTATGTGGCACCCTAATGCTCACCCATTAAGTATGTAAGAGCAAGAGATCGAAAATTTTACGTGAAAAGGAAACTAAAGCAAATTGAAACATCAACAAAATCAAAGATGTCAAAAGTACTTCATATGAAGCCTAGCATTTTGGATGAGGAAGTGGAGAAACCTATAGAGAGTGAGGAAGAAAAGTGTTATCAGCATATGATAGAGGAACTGAAAGAAAAGTGTAAAACTAGTACCAGACAAGAAAAGATACAAATTCTAACACTCCTTCCAATTGGTAAAACCTGGTCCAGAGAAAGAATTATGAAAGAATTTGAAGTGTCAGCCAGAATGGTTAATGCTGGGAGGGCCTTAAAGAGAAAAGAAGGTATCCTTCCTATAATGAGAAATAAAAAGAGTAGCAAGGGTATAAACAATGAAATAAAGGAAAGAGTGATAGAATTTTTCCAAAACAATGAATATACTAGAGAATACCCTGGTAAAAAAGACTACAAATCAATAAAAACACCACAAGGGAAGGTTCACAAGCAGAAAATACTGTTGTTGACAAATATCAGAGAATTATATACTGTGTGTTGTTTACAGTTAAAATGTATATATTGGTATGGCATGCGAAGGTGCCCCCTCAGGGCATTGGTTTCTGCTCATATGTAGGAGAATTACGACATTTGATTAATCGAGGCTCATGGTGTAGTGGATAGCATATCTGACCAGCAATCGGAAGATCCTGGGTTCGATTCCCAGGTGGTAACCTCATTTTTCATTTGTTCGTTCTTCCTCCTCATCTTGTGCGGAACGTTCTTCTACACAAGCATTGTTCTTTACATTAATTATACTGTATGTTATTTGCAGTTAAAATGTATATACCAGGTGGCCCAAAAAAAATGGCACCAATTTTGAGAAGTGATATCTCAATAACCATTGCAGCTAGGGACTTAAAAAAACAACCAAATGAAAGATAATTCTTTTCTCTTTAAATACTTATTCTAGGGCTTGATGGTTATAAGCCCATATAATGCCCAAAATTGGCTTCCAAAAAAAATATACAAAAAAAAAGTTGCGCATTTATATTTATTCCTTGATCCTAATTTTAAATGAAATTTTTCTATTCCAGACCCCTCAAGATGGGATTGAGAGAATCTGATAAGAACATTATACAAGCACTACGTGAAGAAAAAGGATATTCATTAAACAGAATCCTTTACGAATTTCCAAATAGAAATTGGAAAAAAAGAACTGTGGCACATTTTTTACAAAACTTAAAGAAACCGGCAGCAGTCAACGGCGTCCGGGAAGTGGTCGACCAAAAAGTATTAGAACGCCAGAAAACATTGAAAAAGTAAATGAAATGGTTTTAAGTCAAGAGGAACAACCGGGAACAAGTAAAAGTGAACGTGAAGTTGCGAAAGAAACCAGGATTTCATGTTCATCAGTACAGCGAATAATTTGAAAAGATCTTGGGTTGAAAACATTTAAGAGGGTGAAGGTTACTGCTTTATCGGAGCCTGTGAAAGAAAGATGTTTCCATCGATGTAAAAATCTATTGTGAAGATTTCGGTCAAATGAGTCTGTGAAAAAAATTTGGTTTTCTGATGAGAAACGATTTACGGTCGAAACACCACGAAATACCCAAAATGATCGGGTTCGTGCAGCAGTGGCGACAAAAACTCATGTTGACCCAAAAGGACTTTTGCGTGAAAAAAAACACTTTTCAGATTCGATAATGGTTTCCCTTGCAGCGTCATCTGAGAACAAAACATCCATCATTTTTATTCAGCGAGGCGTTAAAATTAACTCAATTTACTACTGTAATGACATTTTGTCTCCAATGTTGTCAGAGATCAAGGAGACGAGCACTGATTTTGTGTTCATGCAAGATGGAGCCCCATCTCATACAGCCAAGGAAACAATAACATTTCTCAATAATAATTGTCCTGGTTTTATCGAACCAAATAATTGGCCACCATGCAGCCCAGATCTAAACCCCATTGACTACTTTGTGTGGTCTGCCTTAGAGAGAGAAGTCTACCATGGTCAGAAAATCTGTGATGTGAACCATCTTCGTGAACGAATTCAGGCTGCATGGGAAAATCTCTCACAAGTGACGATCTCAAAGGCAATTTCAAAATGGAGGGCGAGATCACAGGCTGTGGTTGACCATAATGGAGTGCAGATTGAGCCATTTATTGAAAATTAGGTTCAACTTAAAAGGAATAAATATAAATGCGCAACTTTTTTTTGTATATTTTTTTTGGAAGCCAATTTTGGGCATTATATGGGCGTATAACCATCAAGCCATAGAATAAGTATTTAAAGAGAAAAGAATTATCTTTCATCTGGTTGTTTTTTTAAGTCCCTAGCTGCAATGGTTATTGAGATATCACTTCTGAAAATTGGTGCCATTTTTTTTGGGCGACCCTGTATATAACCTATAGGTACGGCATGCGAAGGTGCCCCCTCAGGGCATAGGATTCTGCTTGGATGTAGGAGAATTATGACATTTGATTAATCGAGGCCCATGGTGTAGTCACTGTAGTGGATAGCGTATCTGACTGGCAATCGGAAGATCCCGGGTTCGATTCCCGGGTGGTAATCTCATTTTTCATTTGTTCGTTCTTCCTCCTCATCTTGTGCGGAACGTTCTTCTACACAAGCGTCGTTCTTTACAATACTTATATATATACACACACACACACACATATATATATATATATATATATATATATACCATTATATATATATATATATATATATATATATATACCATATATATATATATATATATACCATATATATATATATATCCCCGCAAGGGGGTTCTAAGCTCGTGCTCTTGAGTGCTCTTTGCTCTTTGTGCTCGTTTGTACGTGCTTGTTCCTGGAGGTTTCACGTGCGCCCTCCCGGCCCTAGCACCCAAGGGTGATGGGGCTCGGCCCTGCAGTCCTTGTCATCCTTGGTCTTTTTCCACTTCGACTGTCCCCTCCACCCTTTCTTTTTCCTCTGTCTTTCCTCTCACTTTTTCTTAGTTTTTCCGCTGAGATATGCCCTTTAAATAGAGGCGAATCGGTTCTTCCTGAACTAAAAAAAAAAAAAAAAAAAAATAAATATATATACCATATATATAATAACCATATATATATATACCATATATATATATATATATACCATATATATATATATACCATATATATATATATACCATATATATATATACCCCCCGCAAGGGGGTTCTAAGCTCGTGCTCTTTGTGCTCGTTTGTACGTGCTTGTTCCTGGAGGTTTCACGTGCGCCCTCCCGGCCCTAGCACCCAAGGATGATGGGGCTCGACCCTGCAGTCCTTGTCATCCTTGGTCTTTTTCCACTTCGACTGTCCCCTCCACCCTTTCTTTTTCCTCTGTCTTTCCTCTCACTTTTTCTTTGTTTTTCCGCTGAGATATGCCCTTTAAATAGAGGCGAATCGGTTCTTCCCGAACTAAAAAAAAAAAAAAAAAAAAAAAAAAAAATATATATATACCATATATAATATACCATATATAAATATACCATATATATATATATATACCATATATATATATATACCATATATATATATATATATACCATATATATATATATACCATATATATATATATACCATATATATATATATATACCATATATATATATATATATATACCATATATATATATATATATACCATATATATATATATACCATATATATATATATATACCATATATATATATATATACCATATATATATATATACCATATATATATATATATATACCATATATATATATATATACCATATATATATATATATACCATATATATATATATATATACCATATATATATATATATACCATATATATATATATATACCATATATATATATATATACCATATATATATATATATACCATATTATATATATATACCATATATATATATATACCATATATATATATATATATATACCATATATATATATATATACCATATATATATATATATACCATATATATATATATATACCATATATATATATATATACCATATATATATATATATATACCATATATATATAATATATATACCATATATATATATATATACCATATATATATATATATACCATATATATATATACCATATATATATACAGTGCCCGCGAAAAGTATCCGATCACCCTTGAAATTTGTATTTTTTTACATAAAAAACAATGTTTAAATGTATACTAACCTTATATTAGTATTTTGTCATCTGTCCTTTGGTTTGGATGACTTGTTCTAGACGTTTTGGCATGGATTTAATCAAGTTTTGACAAACTTCCACTGATATTTCCTTGCACCATACCTTTTTGATGGCCTCTTGTAATTTTTCGACTGTGCCAGTGTCGTGGCATTCAACCTTATTTTTTATTATTAGCCACAGATTTTCTATCGGATTGAGATCTGGACTATTACCAGGCCAATCCAAAATATCAAATTTATTGTCAGTAATCCATTTTGTCACTATTTTGGCCCTGTGACATGGTGCACCATCATGCATGTATGTTTTTGTCCTTTGGATTGCCATTGCCATTGGAAGTTTATCCTGTAGCATTGCTAAATACCGTGCACCATTCATAGTTGTGTTCTTCGGAAGAAAATATAAGTTTCCACGCCCATAGTAACCGAAACAACCCCAAACCATCACACTTGGAGGGTGTTTCATTGTCTTTAGGGTGTATTTAGGGTCCATCCTATTTGAGCCAATAGGCCGGCGAACCTTTTTTGGACAACTTCTGAATGTCAAAAATGTCGACTCATCACTAAATAAAACCTTCTTCCAGTCATCAACAGTCCAATGAATGTATTTTTTACAAAATGCGACACGTTTTTTACGCATTTTTTCATTAATGAACGGTTTCTTAGCAGCATGGCGAGATGGTAATCCGAGTTCTTTTTGGAGCCGCTCCTGGATAGTTCGTTCAGAAACACCAGATAACAAATTATTCATATTAAATTTTATTTCTTTCGCAGTTATTGTTGGGTTTTTCAATACTAAACGTTTCATAAGTTTGTCTGTTCGCGAATTTGTTTTTCTCGGTCTGCCAGATCGTTTTTTAGGGACTGGCGTGGTTAGGCCACCATTGTTCTTAGCCCGTGAAACCCATAAATTAACGGTACTTTGGGATATGTTTAATTCCTTAGCTATCGGTCTCTGTGATTTCCCACATGCATGCAAAGCAACAATAGCACCTCGACAATCACTCTTAAGTTGTTTTTTAGCACACATTATATATAAATTTTATTTACACCACTTTCTGTAAAAAAAAAAAAAAAAATCAAGAAATTTACACAAACAGTGAAATCTGACAAATTTGAGACACAGCCACCCGCAACGAAGGCTACCAGAACACTAATTTGAGAATGCGTTGGATAGCTCTCATATCAGCGAGCAACCTCAAAGTTACCAGATGTCGCTAGAACAAATAGAAAGTGAATTACGTGTCTCTGAATATCAAGGGAAAATATTGTATTTTCTTGAGTGATCGGATACTTTTCGCGGGCACTGTATATATACCATATATATATATTACCATATATATATATATATACCATATATATATATATATACCATATATATATACAGTATACCCCCTCGATTAGGTAATCCTGCTTGCCGGGCCGAGGGGGCTCGTACACCTCGTGGGTTGTTGAGGTTTCCTCAACTCCTCGCGGGGTGTGGGCGAAGAGTTACCTAGTTGCATTTTTTTTTTTTTTCCCCGTCTCTCCCGGAATTTCTTTTGTCTTGACTCGGTCCTGTGCCTCTGTCAATCGTAGTATCCCCCCCCCTCTGTTTGTATTTGCAGTCTTGGGGTCATCGGGTGCACCCGCCAGGGGGCATCGCTCCGTGGCTGAGCTGTGCTCCGGGGATGGTACGGGCGCCCGGACTGCTGCTGCGTCTGGGTTGGGTCTTTGCTTGGCCCTTAACGGACAAATCTCCGTAGTGCCAATCTGCTGTTTTTAAAACGACAGTTAGGTTGGGGGGCGGGCTACCCGGGACGTTGGGCCTGCGCTTGAAGGATGCAGCGGCTGGTGCTTCGCCTTGGGTCCGAGGCTGCCTTTTTGTAAAGCTGTTTATGGGTTCTATTTCTAAACTTCACTCCCCTCTGTTGACGACTCTGGCCCGCCCTTGGATTTGGATAAGACTACTACTTCTGGTCGTTCAGCGGCCTCTGCCTCCGCTGGATTGACCTTCAAGCCGTATGGCCCCCTCTCGTCCTCTGCGGCGTCTGGCTCTCGTGGCCGGACTCGTGGTGGCCGTAGGGCGGGGTCTTCGCGGCCCTTGTTCTCTCGCCCACTCTCGGTTACCGTTACACATGGACCTGTCTCTGCTGTCAATTTCTGTCCGGTGGACAGGTTCCTTGTTCTCCGCCCTTCCGCTGGCTCCCTTCCGGGCAACTCGGAACGGGTGTTTCAGCGCCTTAAGACGATAGGGGTTCCCTGTCGTTATGATATCCGCCCTCTGAAGGATGGGTCTCTTCTTTTGAAGTCCCGTTCTTCGGGGGTGACTGGTCCCTTCTACAGTTGCAGGATGTCTTGGGTTGCAGAGTTTCTGTGACTCCCCATCCGCAATTGAATAGCTGTCAGGGCACCATTTTCGCTTCCCGTCTGCTGTCAATCCCGGTTGGCGAGTTGCAGGAGGATCTTGCCCCCCAGGGGGTAACGAAGGTCTTCCGCTTTTCGTCGCGCCGGGATGGTGCTCTTACCCCGTCCGCTCGTCTGCTCCTGACCTTTGACTCCCTTGTGCCTCCGGCCCAGGTGTTCTGGGGCATGGGTGATCGCCGGTCGTGTGAGTTTTCGGTGCGACCATATGTGCCTGACCCGGTTCGCTGCTTTGGCTGCAACCGGTTCGGCCATGTTAGCTCTGCGTGCCGCCGTGAGGGTAAGCTATGTGTCCGCTGCGGTGGGCCTGCGCACCCTACCCCGTGCACGAAGCCCCCGCGGTGCTCGAACTGCTCGGGGGCCCACCCTTCCTCCTCTCGGGACTGCCCCGTTTTCAAGTTTGAATTCGAGGTGCGGTCCTTAAGGACTACCGAATTCCTTAGTGCGCGGGAGGCGCGCGATAGGGTCCGTGACCGGGAGCCGCGGCGGGGGTTGTCCTATGCTGCGGCTCTTGGCCCTGGCGGGTCCTCGGGCCCCTCCCGTGCTACCCCGGCGTCTACCGGAGTGGTGCCCCCCCTGGAAGTTCCGGGGGTTGGTGGTCCTCCTGGCGCGCGGGTCCTTCTTGTTCCTCTGCCTCACTTTCAGACATCCCATCTGATTCCCTGCCTACAAGTGCCCCTTCTCCCCTCCGGCCTTGGGGTCTGGATCCTTGCCTACTCGTCTCTCGGGTGGGGAGGGTGATGCCCCGAAGGGGAGGAGGAAGCGTCGCCGTGGTCGGAGTCGGAGTCCTCCGACCCGATCTGACGCTGCTCGCCCTGCTTCCCCTTCTTCACCGGAGGGGAAGCGGCGCGCGCTCCTGATCCGCTCGGGCCCCCCCCCTATACGGAGGGCTGGTGAGGCGTCACCTCCCGGTGCCCCGACCAGTGTCCGGGTGTCGGTCGAGGTACACCGCCCCATGACACCCTCGATTACTGACTCTGTTCCCATGATAGACCCGGTCGAGAGGGCCTGGCCCCTTCATGGAGTCTCTCTCCTGGATCTACCTCTCCCACCTGTGGTCGACCTTTCTCCCCCCCGTCAGTGCTTGTCTGGTTTGACGAGCCCTCGAACAGCTGGTTCCCCCCGGTCCCCCTCTGGTGGGGAGTTGGGGGTTTCGGCTGGGCCCGACTCGTCGTCTCTCCCCCCCCGGGAGAGCCCCCCTCTGACCTCCCTGTTCTACTCTCCACTCTCGTTCTACTACGGGTGCAGCAGATGCGGAGTCGGTGGCCCCTACCCCCCCAGTTCTGGGTGAGTCGGGGAAACCGATTCCGTCCCTGGTTACGGACCGTTGAGTTTGCTGCTCAGCTTGGTCCGTGGCTATTTCGCTGTTTTCTCTGCCTCTTATAATGCCGCTTCCCCTTACAGTTCCATCTTGCATTGGAACTGTAGGGGGCTTTTAGCTAACTGGGAGAACCTTGCCTCCCTGCTGGAGAGCGAGCGGCCTTCCTGTGTTTGTCTCCAGGAGACTATCCTGGCTGCGCGGGGACTCCCTCGTCTCTCTGGCTATGTTGGTTTCCCTTGCACCCCGGATGAGCGCACACGCCGGCGGGGTGCGGCGATTTACGTGCATCATTCGTTACCATCGCGTGGTGTGCCTCTTCGCACTTCCTTGCAGGCTGTGGCTGTGCGGCTCTTTTTAGATCGCCAGTACACTGCCTGCTCGGTTTATATTCCTCCTCATGACCCTCCTTCTCGCGACGCGGTTCGCGAGTTGGTGCTGCAACTACCTCGACCGTTTCTCCTCCTCGGGGACTTTAACAGTCGCGACCCGGCTTGGGGAGATGTTCGGTCGACTAATGTTGCTGGTATTTTACTCTCCTTAATGGAGGAACTTTCCTTTGCGTGTCTCAATTCCGGTGAACCTACTTACTTCCACGAACCCACGGGTTCATTTACCTGTATTGATCTCTCCTTGGTGTCCCTCGATGCCTTACTCGATTTTTCGTGGAAGGTGTTGGGGGACTCTTATGGCAGTGATCATTACCCAGTCTGTCTTGAGCCGGTCGGTCCGCAGCCGGGCGTTCGTCTCGACCGAGGTGGTGCCTTGCGCGGGCTGACTGGCCATCTTTCAGAGCTCGTTCCGTCATTGTCCGTTCGGTATTGAGCTTTGGCTCTGTGGATGAGAGCTTGGAGTTCTTCGAGCGGGTGGTGATGGGCGTCGCGGAGGACTGTATTCCTCGATCTTCCGGTAACCCGCGGACTCGTAGCGTCCCGTGGTGGACTCCAGCATGTCACCAGGCGGGTGTGCGAGAGGAAGAGGGCAACGCGCCGCTTCCACCGCACCCGGCGCGCGGACCACTTGATTGAGATGCGGCGGGCGAAGGCTTTCGCCCGCCGGACTCTCAAGTTGGCCCGTCGGGCCTCTTGGCGTGCTTTTGTGTCCGGCATCTCCTCATCTACCCCTTCTGCTGCTGTGTGGCGGAAGGTACGTAGTATCGAGGGGAAGCCGGTCCCTGCTAGTCGCCCTGTCCTTCGGGACGGGGACGGCTTCCTTTCGGATCCTGCTGCTGTGGCTGATCGGCTGGCCGGTGCTTTTGCTGCGGTTTCCCGTTCGCCTTCAGCTGCGGATCGCCCTTTATCGGAGGTCACGTTCCCGCCCCCTGGGAACGAGCCCTATAACCATCTCTTTCCGATGCGGGAACTTCGGGCTGCCTTGGCAACCCGTCGTTCTTCCCCCTGGCCCTGATGACATTCCGTATGACTTTCTTTGGAATCTGCACCCGATGGCCCTGCACTTCTTGCTGGATCTTTTCAACCGGTGTGGGTTGAGGGGTCGTTCCCTTCCCGTTGGAGGGAGGCGATTGTGGTCCCGATACCTAAGCCGGGGAAGGATCCGGCGGAGGTGGCGAGCTATCGGCCTATTGCTTTGACGAGCTGCTTATGCAAGCTCCTCGAAAAGATGGTGGCCGTCCGACTTTCCTTTACACTGGAGTCGCTTGGGTTATACCCCCCGACCCAGTATGGTTTTCGTCGATTTCGGGGTACTCTGGACCCCCTTCTCCTCCTTGGCCATGATGTACGGGAGGCATTTTCCCGCCGGAATCTTGTTCTGGCCGTCTTTTTTGACGTCCAAAAGGCCTATGACACGACCCGTCGGGGAGTTGTCATGGACCGTTTGAAGTCTCTTGGTTTTGTGGGCTTTTTGCCCACGTTTCTTCGCACTTTCCGCGTCCGTAATGGGGCGGCCCTATCTGCCCTGTATGTTCAGGAGGAGGGGGTGCCCCAGGGGTGTGTTAAGCGTCTCCTGCTTCAACCTAGTTATGTCTGCGCTACCGGGAGCTCTTCCGCCCTCGGTGCGCTGTTCCATCTACGCAGATGATCTGGCTGTCTATGCCGCGGGGACGAGTCCCCCCCTCGTGGAGAGGCAAGTCCAACTCGCGGTCAATCGGGTTGAACGCTGGGCGTCGTCGGTGGGCCTTACGTTGTCTTCCCCGAAGACTTCGTGTGTGGCCTTCCTTCCGTCGAGGAGACGGGGATCCGGCGCCATCCCGGCCTTTAACCTTACACTCGGGGGTCAGCCTCTGGCCCTCGTTCATCAGTACTCTTCTTGGGTATGGTTTTCGACAGCCGTTTGAGCTGGGTTCCCCACCTTCGCCGGCTGCGCGAGTCCGCGAGACGTACCCTGGATTTGCTGGGGCATCTGTCGCATACTACATGGGGCGCGGATAGGCGGACGCTCCTCCGTTTGTACGTGTCCCTGGTACAGTCCAAATTAGACTATGGGAGTGTGGTGTATGGCTCCGCCTCCCGCACGGCCCTTCGGATACTGGATCCGGTCCTCTCTAGAGGACTGCGCATGTCATCTGGCGCCTTCCGCTCCTCTCCGGTTGATAGTCTGCAGGTTGAGTGCGACATCCCTCCCTTGGAGGATCGGAGGTCGTTCCTCATTGCTAAACACTATCTCCGGATCCTCCGTCTTCCCACCTCTCCTCTGTTCCAGGTGGTTGAGAGGGCGTTCTGCCGGGATGGGGGTTGGTATTTCACCGACACGGTGACCTCCCTCCTCGATGGTATGGGCACTCCCCTCCATCCGTTATACCGGTCTCTTTCAGGGTGTTGCACCTTGGGAGAGCACCCCTGTTGCGTGCTGTAGGGCGTTGCGCCCCGTTCGCAGGACCGAGTCGGACTCTGCCTTGCTTCGGTCTCTGTTCCTTCAGCATGCGGCGTGTCACTCTGCATGTGTTGCGATCTTCACGGATGGCTCGAGGTCGTCGGGGGGCGTTGGATCCGCGGCTGTTCCCCAGTCGTCTGCCCTTGCTCCCCGATGTACCCGTCTCCCTGATGAGGCTTCCGTTTTTACGGCGGAGCTCTATGCCATTCTGAGCGCTCTGGAGGTGGTGCGGGAGCATCCGGATGGGTCGTTCGTCATCCATTCGGATTCCCGCAGTGCCCTGGATGGCCTGGAGTGTTTTGACCTGTCCACCCGCTGGTCCGACGAATCCAGCTACTGTACCATACTCTTGTCGCTTTCGGTGGCAAGGAGGTGGTATTTTGCTGGGTCCCAGCACATGTTAACGTGGCTGGAAATGAGGCTGCCGATCGAGCTGCCCGTTCCGCGTGCCGACTGCAGGTTTCACCTGTGTCCCTCCCTTTTTCTGATTATATCCCTGGCTTCCGTAGGTTTTTGCGCTCCCGGTGGCAGAGTCGCTGGGATGGCGCTACGGATAACAAACTTTGCAAGATTAAACCCAAGTTGGGATGTTGGGCCTCTTCCTTCCATCGGTCGCGCCATAAGGAGGTGGCTCTGGCCCGCCTCCGTATTGGCCACACCCACCTGACCCATGGCTATTTGATGGCCGGGGATCGGGTGCCCCGATGTCCCAATTGTGACGTCCTACTTACAGTTGCCCACCTCCTGGTGGAGTGTCCGCTTTACTCTGCGCTGCGCGCAGAGTATTTTCCCTTTTTGGAGAGCGTCGGGCTTTGTGATAGGCTTGGCGCTCTTCTGTCTGAAGGTCCCTACTTTTCGATAACCGGGTTGTTCTCCTTCCTCTTTCGCTCCCGACTTCTTTACCGGCTGTGACTCCGCTATGATCTTTCTGCCCCCACTATTTTTGCTTTTCCCCCACCTCCTCCTCCTCCCCCACCTCCTCCTCCTCCCCCGTCTATTGTTCATTTCCATTAGTTGTTCCATACTCTTCGTTCTGTGTTCGCTCTGCTATCCACCTTTCTTTTGGTGGCCATGAGCGGTCATTCTTTGAAACAAAAAAAAAATATACAGTATATATAATATATTTATCATCAATTACATCATGAAAACACTGGAAGTGCTGCCTCATTTTGCACAAAGGAACCACGCAGATGTTGACAAGACAAGAGATTGTACACACACACCCACACACACACACACATATATATATATATAATACATTATATTTTCTTATGAAAGTACTGGAAGCACTGCCTAATTTTATTGGTACACAGAGGAACTTGACAAATGTTGCACTCCTACTGAGTTCTATGAGGCTCTTTGATAGTACTGCAAAAATTGCATCAACTCCACTTCCCAGTAAAGTTTGGCATATGTCCAGCTACTTTATGAAACTGAATTTCATTTGATACTTTTTTCTTGTGGTAATGGAGTGTTAGAGAGCCGTTTGGTTGAAGTTGGCGTTATATTTGATGCCTTTATGAGGCCATGAATGACATCTCCTTTGAAGTCTCGAAGATGTACCTTTTGATCGTTTATCAGTTGTTTATGAATAACAAATGTATTGACAAGGGTGACATCAACGAAATGGAAGAGTATCCTATGCCACCATTTTTTGCTTTTTCGATCTAGTTCATACAATGATTTTAGCATGTCTGCTTTATCAACATAGCCCATGTGCTTGTTGTAATCACAATTTGCCTTATTTCCACCGAGAGCAATTTCTGTTCCATCCTTATTTTTTCTGGTTGAATTTTGAGTTACTGATGGATCATGCATGTTAGATACAAAATATACAGGCCTCTTATCCATCCACTTAGTCACTGATACCCCTGATGAGTCCATTTTCCAGTCAAAATCACCCCTTTTTATTGATTTATCTGACAATAGTTCAGGCATTTTCTTCCTATTAGCTTGAATTGTCCCACAATAACTCACTAAATTTTGTTTCAAAAAAATAAGCAAGATTTACACTTGAGAAAAAGTTATCAGCATAGATCTTGTAAGATTTACCATGCAAAGAAGCAGACAATCTTCTCACAACTCCCTCCCCTAAACCAACTTCAGGATTTCGTTCAGCACCTTTCCCAGTATATATTTCAAATTGTGAAACATAGCCAAAAGAGTCAGCTCTTACCCAGATTTTATAGCCCCCTCTTGATTGGTTTCATGGGCATATATTGCTTGAAACTAATCCTACCTTTGAATTCTATCATCGATGGACTGATGCTCAGAAGGATGGTAGCTTTCAGAAAATTGGTTCTGTAAAATATCAAGTAAAGGTCTAACTTTGTGCAATTTGTCATAGTTTTTATGATCTTTAGGTAAGCATTGAGAATTATCATTTATATGCACATTTGAAAGTAGCCACTTGTAGCGATCTATTCCCATGATTCCTGATATATAAGGGTCCCTGTACATTTGGTCAGCCACCTAAAACACTCACCCCTTTCAATTTTGCTCATACTTGGCACAATAGCAGATATACATGCCAAACTTAAATTCCCAAATTATTAGAGCTGACTGACCTTTGGTTACTGAGATACAAGGTCACAAAGTTGTGACATTTTGACCTTTTTTGCGTTAAATGACTATTTTCAAAATGGTGTAACTAAAAAACTATTAAAGCTAGAGCATTGATTTTGGTCTCATTTTTAAAGCTCTTTAGTAGCCCTTTGTTTATTGTATCTTAAAAATCTCTACTGTGAAAAATAAAAAAATCCCTTCAAAAGTTGACCTTTGACCTTGAATAAAAAAAAAAATACCTCTCCTAAAAAATTCAATTTTTTACATTAATACCTTGAGTCATGTACAACAAATCCAAGAAGCTGTAAGTCTGATAACTAGTTCGTATAAAAAAAATGAATTAAGCAACATTTTGAAAAAAGTCATTTATACAAAAATTGTCAAAA